>JARHVA010002460.1:177500-777500 GCA_037957365.1 Torreya grandis
GTCACCTAGAGCGGTAATTTTGTAATACACGGTTAGTTTTTAAAACAAGGTGAAATAAGTTGTGAAATAAGTTGTGAAATTAAAAACAAAGGGGGAAAAATGGGGTAAAGGGAGGAGTAGGAAGGTAGAGGGAGGGAAAATAGCTAGACAGTTCCTCGAGGAGCACAAAATAATAGATCATTGCATCCTCCTCATATTTTTGTCAGGAAAATCGCACCATGTAAATTTTAGCAGCATACATATTAACCCTTAGGAGGGTGACTTTCCATGAATTAAAAATGTGTAGTTCCAAGTAAGGCATGTAAAAAGGAAATAATAAGTTATAAATACTTAACTTACCTACCTAAGTGGTGGAACAAAGCCAGTTGAGAATCCATGTAAGTTATAGATAGAAGATGAGATTCAAGTGTGATTTTAATGAAAAGTGGAAAATGAACTATGTAATTGAAACATAGAAATAATACATACCATATGTGAGGGGGAAATCATAATACCTAAACCATCCTATCAGGGGACTAAATGTAGTGCCAAGTCATCATGTACCTCCAAAACCATAAAACTTGCTATAAAGAATAGTGAAACTTGTTAAAATCTTAATTATAAAAATTTTAGTTGCAAAATGTAGGATAAATATGAATTATAAACATGATAACAAAAATTAAACAAAACAACATGCTGAAATTGGAAAAATTTTGAACTAAAATGACTAGTTTGGTGGCCTAATATATTTAAAAACTTGCCAAAAACAATTTATTTATGTCATTTTCCTTGAGAGAATTTTGAACTCTAGATTACTAGTGACTATTTTGATCATGAAACCAATCAACAAGATAAGGATGTCAATAGGATGTAAAATTTAACAAGGGGAGGGGTGGTTGGGCATGATCAAATCAATTTTTCTAACTTTTTTTATTACTACCCCAAATCTAGAATTTCAAGCAAAACTTAGTTAATTCCAACGAATTTTTAAATTTTCAACTTCATAGTGATTGTTAGAGGAGTAGATAAGGTATTTGTGAGTTTTTTATTATTTCTTAATGAATTATGTGGGGATTTTTGGGACTTTAATATGGCACATGAGTGGTAGACAAAACCACCTCTCACATTATAGAATCATCACCCTTTATAGGGTGGTCGTTACATAACCATTGCAACAGTACTGTAACCACTGCAACACATTTATGCCACCACTACCCTAGGTAGTTATAGAACTGCCTAGGGTGGTTACATAACTACCATAAGGTAGTTTCATAACTATCATAAGGTAGTTTTGTAACAATAATATATAAATTCGGGTGGTTTTATACACTAAAAATGTGTACAAAATTTAACTTTTTTGGAAAGTAGAGTTGTTTTTCTAATTATCTTAGGTACTTCTTGTTTGTTACAGGGGGATTATATTTAATGGAATAGATCCTCGGAGTAAGGGTGGATCATTTAATTTTTTGTGCTTCTAATGGATGATGAGTTGTCCACTCTTGATAGAGCAAGATACTTCAGATAATACATGCAGGGATCACCCCCACCTTTAATCAGCTATTGTGTGACCTTTTGACCTACTAGGACCTTGACCAAAACATGTTTGTGTTCTCTAAGCTCTAAGAGAGTGGATGATCACTCTCATGGATGTATATTAGATAAATGATCATCCTATAACTAGTTAATTAGTATTTTTTCAAGATGCTGATAGCCACTATGAGGCTAGTAGCTGGGCAAATCACCTTAAAGACTTCAGCACACCTAATGTAGGTGTGAAGTGTAGGGTGAGACTTATTAAGTTGAGGGATTAGTGATCCCCAATCTGAGTAAGGATCTCATTAGCATACTTGCCTATGTATTTTTGGATTACAAAGAGGATTAGTTCAAATATTAGTCATGAAAAACATAAAAGAATGCATAAGAACTAACAATCTAGGCCAACCTATTTAATGGGGTTTGTAAATGACTATAAAAATAAATTTAAAGAAAGCACATATGCATATTACCTTCACAAGTGATTCCACCATCCAAAAGTGGATTCAAGTGTGTTTTCCCCCTTTATTTGGTGGTCTTATCTTTGTCAATAATGGATGCTAAGCTTCTCCATTATCTTAAGATCACCATGTATAATCTAGGCTCAAGATATGAAATCAAATCTATACCTATCAAATAAATATATCCTATTGAAATTAAAGTATGATAATCAAAACACATAAATGACTTATGGAGTGAATCATGCATTATAAGTTTACACAATTTAAGCTTAAAAATGATATTCTATGTCCTTCTATTTATAGATTTTTCAAATGGGTTAGGATCAACCATGACCATCCATCTCAATATTGAGATGCATGGACATGAATTAATCTAATATTGCATAATAAATCTATAAATATCCTCATAAATATTTGTGAGGATTAATTAGGCATGGGTGCCTATAAACCTGATATTTGTTATATTTATGGCTTATGGATGCCACCCCATTGATCATGTCATTAGGTGATGCAGATATTTAAAATCAATTTCCAATAAATAAATATTCAATTTTCTCCATGGAATTCTTACTTAAGGTTATAATTTAATTTAATTTTCCTAATTAATATTAATTAATTTTAGTGTAATTCTTTGGAAATTGGTGCACAATTAATCAAAAATAGTCAGAAAGTCATATTATTGGGTCATAATTTGACTCAAGAGGAATTGGAAGGAGATGGTAGATGCGTGTGGACCATTATCCCATTTAGGATGTTGCTAACACAAAATAAAAAAGTTACATAACATGTACTAACAAATTAGAAGAAAAGAGTGATCCAAAGCACCAAAATGCAAAGTCATCATTTTAACTCGAAATGATTTAAGAAAAGTTAGGAATAACATAAAATACATTACCCCATTGAGGGACACATTGGCCTAAATTGGCACTTATATATGAAAATATTAAACCATTTATCTCCTTTTAGTGATTTTGGCCTAAATTACACATTTGAGTGCAATTCAAGTAAGATTGACAATTTCAACACAAATGGTGCTAGGAATTGGATGTCTACATTTTTACCCTATTTGAGAAGGTGTAGCGAGATTTTAGACAAAGAAACATATTTTTAAATAAAATAATTTTCAAGAAGAAATTGGGAATTATCCATGATGCCACCTCGAGAGGACAGACTGGGATGAAAGAGAAGGATGGACTCTCAAAAAGAGAGTTAAAGTGAGATTAAGCAGTGGAATAGATTAAATCCAAATGAGATAATGCTTGCACACATTGATTCCAATAGTGATCAAAATATAATTAGAATATAATGGGTCACAAATATGGGGGGAATAGGAAGGATACAATCCAAAAATAGAAATGACACATTTTGAACACACCCAGAGATAGGATGAAATTGTGAACTTCATAATTGATCTATCCCGAGACAAGTTATAGACTAGAATATTACCATCATGGGCAAAAGTGTGGAGAGATTATAATTAGAATAAAAGGAAAATATTGTCTCTAAAGAGAGAAGAAATAATAATGAGTTCTAATAGATAATATATTATTGTGATAAACAAGTTTGCTCCAGTAGGGCTGATTTTGATCACAGATAAAGAATGGTTTGCCCTTATAAGGCTGATTTGATTCTTATGGTAGGTTCTAATGTTGTGCCATAGTATGGGCAATTTAGAAAGTAATAGCTCAAGGATATAACCTATGCCATAGATTAAATATGAGCAGGCATAAACATAGATGCAATGGTGGAATGCATGTAAAAGCCACAAAGAACCATGCATACAAGAATGCACAAAGTGATGAAAGAGATGAAAAGAAAAATGAAGGTGACCAAGCTGACCTGAGATATGTTGTGTATCCAAGCACTACCTATATAGTCCAAATAGACCTCAAGCCAATGTAGTTCACCCAAAAGTGGGAGAGAATGGAATGAGGGATGATGAAAACTAACCAAGGTTTTAATTAGATTCATGATGTATGCTAAGAGATGCACATTTAAGCATAGATTTAGGTGTTAAACCTATTGAGCCTAATTTATGCATGGTGATCTTGAGATATATTCTCAAAGCTATGTTGATGTTAAGACTTGAATCCAAATCACAAAGTGCTTGTTATAGAAAAAAAATTAGAGATCATATGTATGAAGAACTCATAATGACATTGCATTTCAATTATGTGGATTCGGTTCAAATGTGAATACCTATAACTAAAGATAATGGTAAAAAATGATGAAAACTAGAGTTAAAACTATTTACATTTAAATAGAAAGCAAAGACAAATAAAAAGCAAAACATAAATGAGCTTAACTTAAAATCAAGATATGAACAATCAAAATCTAATTAGGAAAAAGAATGTTTAAAAATAAAACAATAAAAACTTAAACCATGAGACCAAGATATAAATAGTATAGATCCATGTGGACCATCAAGGTGTTCTTGGAAAAAGGAAACAAATAAGCAAGATAAAATAGGAAAACAAAATACCAAGGAAAGACAAGAAGTAATAAAAAGAAGAAATAACCAAAGGACAAAAATAAAATAAAGAGACAAGAAAGCATAATAAAACACCAAGAAAAAAAAAACTCAAACAAAAACACACAAACAAAAACTAAGTTAGTGCAGTTTAAACATAATTGTTCATATACATGTAGTAGAGGTGTTACTCTCTAAAAAAATGTAACAAGAACAAGGACACAAAGTTGCTTCCAAATGATAGGGAAACAATGTATAAGAAATAGGGGAAGAGAAGAAAAGGAAGGGGTTTGGTTGAGATGACTCCAGATGTACAAGACAAGTGGACATTACCTACATAGTTTCATGGATGCATGTTCCAACATGAACTTTAGGCCAAATTAAATTCTCTTAGGAAGTGGGATAGAATAAAAAGTTTGTGACCAAAACATATGATTAATGTTGTAGACAAAAAGGGAAGAAAAGAAAACCAATGAGGTAAATGAGATTGGTCTTACAAAATGGCAAGTTGGTGAGACAAGATACTTGTAAAATGGTAAGAGTGTGAGATGAATACTTACAAAATAGTAAGAGCATGAGAATCAAAATATACACCAGCCTACGATAATATTTTTTTTATTTTTTGGGTTATTTTTTTAATGTTTTTGGTATTTTTGGGATTGTATAAAGGGGGAATAAACTAATCGAGGAGATGGCTCATCTGAGAGTAGAAGTTATAATAATAACTAAGCCAATTGTAATATCCCATGCTCATAAATTGGTGAGAACAAGGATAATAATAAGGAAATAATGCTTATTAAGTAGTATCAAGATAATGTAACAGTGTGTAGTAATAGATAAAATATGAAGAACCATGCAACATGCAAAATCCATATGTTACAGTATCCATGTTCACTCATCTATAAAAGAAGCTACAAAAGACTATCCCTATTGATTTTTTTTATAGAAATGGCATTGAATGTGTTCATAATTATGATTATTCATAATTAGGATAATAATTGGTTAAGGGATAAAAGTGTCTTAATTACAAAAATCCCAAGACATAACAAACAATATGGTTCTCAAAGAGAATGGTCCAAAATGAATGGAGTCTAAAGGATGGTACAAAATGAATATGGTTCTCAATCAGAATGGTCCAAGATGGGATAAAATGTGTTTAGAGTGCAAATGGTCTAAAATCATTCATTTTCTAGAGTCGTGAAAGTAATAAGGATCTCAAAAGATTAGTCCAAGATAGATTAAAAGAATATGGTCCACGAGAGGATGATCCAGGATATAATAGTAGGATAAAATACTTCACCACAAGTTTCCCCCAAGTAAGGTGTCTTGTAGACAATGGTTATAAGTTGTTTGAGTGTATAACCTATTAAGGTGTACAATTTTCATGGGTTAGTACTTCACCATTTGGAGTAGCCAGTTGATATTCCCCTAATCCATAGTTTGTTGTGATAACATATGAGCCCAACCAATTAGGTTGGAAATTTCCTTTTTTCTTATGTTCAACATTTGTGATATTTTGGTTGTCTTTCAATACCAAATCACCAATCTCAAACTCCCAAGGGAGAATATGCTTGTTGTAACTTCTCTACAATATGTTATGATAGGCTTGCAAGTTTTATATGGTAGTTAAACACTTACCATCAAGAAGTTCTAGTTATTACAACCTTGAGAATATGTTTGCATCATCATATTCAATATGTTCCAAATATACTTGTAATAATGGAAACTCAATCTCAATTGGGATAATAGATTTTATGCCATAAATAAGGGAATATGAAGTGACTCTTGTGTGGGTTTGATGACTGGTTCTATAAGCCTAGAGGATAGGAAATATTTTCAAGTGCCAATTATGGCCAACATCATTGACAATCTTCTTTAAAATGGCTACAATGGTTTTGTTTGATGCCTCAGCTTGTTCATTACCTTGCCTTTTATATGGCATTGATTTCTTGTGCTTGATTCTAAATTTTGCACAAAGGTCTTTGATGTCTCTATTTATAAAGGATCTACCATTATTAGATATAATTCATGTTGGAATGCCATATTTACAGATGATATGGTAATGGATGAGTTTGGATATTTGATTTATAATAACATAAGTGAGAGTAATGGCCTTAATCCACTTAGTAAAGTACTCAGTAGTAGTTAGAATGTGTTTGTGTCCATCTAAATATGTCAGGTTTATTTTCTTGATGAGATCGAGGCCCCAAGTAGAGAATGTACATAGTGTTGTGATCAATTGTAGAATTAAATAAGGTGCATGTATCAAATTTCCATGTTGCTAACAAGGAACACACCTCCTCACATAATTGTAAGCATCTATCTCCATTTTTGGCTAGTAATAGCCTATTTTGAGGAGATTATTTATTAAGACTAGGCCCCACACATTCCTTCATGAACCTCCTTCAATGCTAGCTTGGATTCTCCCAAAGATAAACAAAAAAATAGAATTCCATCATATTCTTTGTGATAAATCATGTTTCTAAGGAGGTTATAATAGACTAGTTAGTGATGGAATAGTTTGTGTTAGTTGTTGGATAGGTCAGGTGGAAAAATGTGATCATGGAAGTAATTATAATAGGCTTGATACCAAGGTAGTTTAGGTGGGGTATTGGGAATAGAAATGGTGCATACCCTTTCTAAATCTAGCATAATATATACAAGCTATAGAAACTTCTCAACCAAAAACTGACTCTTTATCCTTACCATTAATTTGTATCATTGATCCAATCATTTATATTGCATCGATAGATTTTTTGCTAGCCCTTGGTACTTGTTCAAACTATAGAGATTTAAAATAAACCTTAAGATTATCCATGATTTACTTGTAAGGAACAAGTGTGTCATCTCTAGTTTGACATTGATTAGTGGTTTGATTGATGATTAATTGGGAATCGCCATAGACCATTAAGTGTTAAATATCACATTGAATTATAAGATGAAGTCTTATGATGAGCACCTCATACTTAGAAATATTATTGGTATAATGAAAATTAATGTGAAATGTTTTGGGAATCAAATCCCCTTGTAGTGTATTCAATAATGTGTTGGTTCCAGATCCATGAGAAGTGGAGGAACCATCAAACTATAGTTTCTATTACTCAAGTTCATGTTGTACTTATTCCACTGTCATGGTAGAATCATCTAGAAAGTTGAATCTGAGTGGTTGAGTGTTGATAATAGTGGCCTCTACAATTTTATTAGCAATAAATTATCCCTTGATAACTTTCTAATTATGATACTCAACATCAAATTTTATTAGGAGCATGACCCACTTATCCATGCATCCTGTGAGAGCTACTTTGGATAATAAAAATTTGAGAGGATCCACCTTGGCAATGACAATAGTTTTATTGATTAGCATATAATGTCATAGATTTTGGTAAGTGAACACCATAGTTAAACACACCTTATTAATAGGCATATAATTGTGTTCATAAGCCACTAGTGTGTGGTTTAAGTAACAGACTTCATGTTCTTTACCTTAATCATCATGTTAGGCCAAAAGTGCCCCCAATGCATGCTCAATTGTTGATATTTAAAGAAGTAATGGTTTTCTAGGTGTTGATAGTTTCAAAATTGGTGGGTTATCCAAATATGTATTGAGATTTGAAAATGCTAACTGATAGTCTTCATCCCATTGAAATGTGACCCCTTTATTCAAGAGATGAGTAAATGGATGGAACTTATCTGACAATTGAGAAATTGATTTTTGAATTGATTGGATCTTTCCTTTCAGACTTAAAATATGTTTAATATTTAAAGGTGAAGGCATTTCAACAATGGCCTTAACCCTACCAGGGTTAACTTTGATACCTCTTTGCAATACAATGAAACTTAGCAATTTCCCTAAAGTGACTCCAAATACATACTTCTTAGGATTTAGGTGAGATTTATTCATGAAGCCTTTCAAAGATTCTTTGTAGAACATCAATATGTCTAGCACGTGTCCTTAATTTTTTTAGTATGTCATTAACATAGTCCTCAAAAATATCATGCATCATGTCATGGAAGATGATAGTCATTGCACATTGATATTTGGATCCAATATTATTCAAGCCAGATGGCATGACTTTGTGACATAATTTTCCCCATAGAGTGATGAACATAGTCTTATGTTGATCTTTGTGGGCTATCTTAATTTGAATGTATCCAGAAAATCCATCCATGAGGGACAACATCTCATATCCAGTAGTAGAATCAATGATCATATTGATGTTGGGTAGAGGAAAATCATCTTTAGGGCATGCTTTGTTGATATCTATGAAATTGATACAAATATGTGTGCCCTATGGCTTTTTGCTGACTGGCACTATGTTAGATATCCATTTAGAAGTCCAATAGTTTGATGAATCCTACTCTTAAAAATTTCTATAATTTAGCTTTTACTAATAAGGTGATGCGTGGATGCATTTTTCTTAAATTTTTATTAATTAGTTTGGCATCTATATGAACAATAAGGTGATGAAATTGTTAGAGGTGCAATCACTAAGAGTGGGGGTGAATCAATGAACCTAGATAATTCAAATTTAATTCAAACCTTTCAAACTCTTAGTTAATTACCACTAGCATTCATGAAGCATACACATCATTCATATCAATGAACAAGAGAGATAATGCAAAATCAATCACATAACACATGACATATGTGGGAAACCCTCTTCAGGGAGAAAACCCACTACAACTTATAATTAGACTATTGTATTATAAAAATAAGATCTAATTTATACTAGATGCAACTGATCGAGGAACTATAATCCCTTATTTAGTGAGACTACAATCCCACAAGGTGCTACCACACCTATCTAGCTAAGTTGTAACAATAGCTAAACCTTTAGCAAGTTTCAATTTATAAGGAGGTATCAACCCCCTTAGATGTTGAGAAACCAAAAAAAACACCTATGAACACATCCACCTATGAACTTATGTCTTCAACACCTGATGATGGATCTCTGAATATCGATCTTCACCTTTACTCACACTTTATCTACAAAATCACTATTCTACTAACTGAATTATTTTCTATAGGTCATATAAAAAGTCCTTAATCTGATCTACTCATAAAATCATCTACTAATCACTCAACCTCTCCTTTTCTCTATAATTCACACCCACAATCCTCTCTCTAAAATCTCACAAGTCTAAATCAAAGTATCTCGTAAGTCTCACACCAAGTCTAGAAACCAACACTTTTGGTTTTACCATTTATAGAGAAATCATGATCATCACCATCTTATTCATCCATTAGGCATGCCTTAACCATTAAGGCATATATTATATGAATACATGTCTCAATATAATATTCATAGGTTGGCCATAGCATCTATGGGTCACCCTTAAGCAACTACACCTTTTAATAAGGCCCTTATAACTCTTATAGGTCTCATGAAGACCTATTCAACCATTTATAAAATCATCAATCCAAATAAGAATATAAGACCAATTTTAAAAGCATATATCCACACTACATGACCCCTTAGTCATCCTCAAATTCTTACAATCATCATTGCACTCTTCTGTGCAAGCTCAATCAACATTTTGTGCACACGGTCATCATGAACTAATACATAGTTGACTTATAAACCTTTATTCATAATGCATATGATTATTAAAACCTTCATAATGCACATATATCATCCTCATTGATTCTAAAACACTCCCCAATATCTAATTTATCATTAGATATCGAAACAACATTAGAATGAGCTAAAACAATCTTCTCAGGTCACTTGCATGACATACACGAACACATAGTAAATTTTTAACATTCATAAATTTATATGTACACACTTTTATATCTTAAAATACATATTTATATATGTGCCTTGGAGTCCTCTACAAGCTCACTTTATACACCATGAACAAATTTTATATAGATCAAAAGATATAGCCAAAATATAGAGCACAAGTTTTTCCTATTCAGATTCAAATATTCAAATACAAATGCTCACAATTAGACTTTGAACACTATTCTCTCATCTCAACTCCTCACTACTAATATTATAAAAACACCATTAATCTCATTATATAAATCTTGACCTATATCACATAGTGTGCTAATGCCAAATGTTAAATCTTGAATATGTTAACTTTATCTTGTGCAATTCAGAAACTTTGACCTCATGCAATTTATCAATCTCTTTGAGATTATCCTTTATTTATAAAAACTAAAAAATATTCACTTTGACCTCTTGAATGTAAATCTCATCCTTGATCTCTATCTATATAATCCCCTGCTCACCATTGTACTCAAAAGAAGCTCGATCTTTATCTCTGCTCAACATTAAACATTGAACACTTGGCACCATCTCATTGCTTCCTAACTTCTTGGAGTAATGTGCTCCATAATTTTTTCTCTAACTTTAACTTGTGTAAAAATTACTATGGGAACCTTGCTTATCTACTTGGAAGGCCAACTTTGCACAGTCATATCTTTTACTTCGTTCACTCACATGTTCTCAAATTTAGATCATATGATCTCCTCACATAGGATAATCTAACCATGTGTAAATATATTTCTATAAACCTCACACATGTGAGATATAATTACATTAAAATTAATCCTCATATTTATCAATTCACAGAGTCAACTATGTCAAGAATTACCTAGAAGGCCAACTTTACACATGCATATCTTTTGACATGCTTTGGTGCTTGACCTAAAAGTTAACATAAATAAACTAGCCACAAAACTTAAAAAACCCATATGATAACCTTCTCCTAAAATTTCCACATGTGTGAGATATTTGATCACAAAATTTATTACTCGGCTCTTTCTTGCATCATGTAAATTTGGCTAAGTATTGGAAAACATTGTCAAACTAACTGAGAACCCAACTTTGTACTTGCATATATTTTGAAATGTTTTGGCATATGAACTGAGATTTATTGAAAATAAAATAGGTAATAATTTGATCAAAACCATATTACTAACTCCCCTTGACTCATCCATACATGGTAATGGTGATGTCATCAAATTGCCTACTCAAATTTTTTGCCACTAGACCCAAAATGTCTATATGATAACAATGATCAACCAAATGAAATACAATTATGAAAATAAGCACTCAAATAATATAAAACACATTAGGTACCTATTTTACATGATTAATACTCCATACTCACCTATAAATATTTATAACCATGCCAAAACTTAAGATCAACCAAGCCTCCTTCAAGCATACTAGGACAAACACATTGCACATTTTGTCATTGTCACATAGAATATCAATTCAATTCATCCACTCACCTAGAAAAATTCATGACATCATCATTAAATCATTAAAAACTATCCAATAATATCCCCTTTGTCATTGATGTCAACAACCATCATATAGCAAAATACAACTCACCTTTCTTTTCTCTATTCAAGCACTCTCACAATATTTCTACCCCTTTGACACAATGACAAAGTGGGAAAAATATAATACTAAGGAAATAAAAAAACCAAAAATAATAGATTACCATCCTATAAAGATGATACAAACTCCCCCTTACCTTGAGCCTACCTCTTCTTTCCTCGACAACATCCTTCTTGTTCCATTCCAACACTCTCTTCAACCAAACACTATAAATAATGAAGAAAGAATACATAAAACCACTAGAATATAATGTAAATTACCAAGAAAAATATGATATTGACTCCCCATAATAAATATAATCCATTTCACATCTTTGAGCATCTTCAGATCTCCACACACCATGAAGAACCACCACACATGCTTACTAGCATTTTCTCTCAAGCTACCACAAGGACCACCAATAGAACTTCATGCCACTCATAAAATAAGAAACATGCACTAAACCAAATTTATAATTCACCTTTAAATACTCATTCCTTTCTCTTTTGGATAATTTAATCAAAAGGTACTCTTCTTCACACTAGGCCTGTCTAGCCTCCATATAGCCCTACCTGAAACTTGTAGAGCCCAATATTTTTAGTAGACACACCTTCAAGACCTAAAAATTCATATCTAAATGACTCTCATATTCCCCCTCAAGCATATCTAAAATTCATATCTAAATCACTCTCATATTCCCCCTCAAGCATACCAAATTTCATTACCTAGCTCATTTTATACAACATACTTCCTTCACAAACCAATTTGCTAATTAGGCCTCCATCTAAAATCCAAAAACATCCTTATCTATATGAATCATGATTTAACAACCCATTTGGCCCATTCAACCTATTAAGAATCTTGAGACCTCAATTCATAAGGTAGACCACTTTTCTAGTAAATATTAAAACCCTAGAAACTCAAAAATAAGCAAAGTCAACAAACCTCCTTCTGGTCAACGTCCAAGTCTAAAAATTATTGTACACATAGAGACACCCATCACTCACTTTTGTAATATTATTTGAGCCTCCATACCTTTGGGAACATAGACTTCCTATAACCCATTTTAGGCATGTTTTCCCTCAAGCCAAAAAACTAATAAAATTGAGAGCACTCAAAAATATTCAATCTGCTTTCAACATACCTTTAGACCAAAAACCACCTAGAGAAAATCACAAAGAAGTGCACAAACCTTTTTTAGCACCAAAATATACTTGAAATTGCATCAAACTCATTATTCCATCTAGAAACACCCAATCTGACCTTGTATTATAGCTCCATAAATCTCTAGAACAAGCTCATGATCTTGTTACTCCCCCTTAACCAAAGACCTTCTAAGATCAACACAAGTCTTTATTCAGATTGGTAATATAATCTTGAGCACTCAAACTTGATTCTCCACAATAAATATGTCTCCTAAGAAGCATAAGCATAGACATCCTACTTCATAATGTCCTAAAATAATGTGAAATTAGGAGTTCCCCACAACTCCTCATATTCCTTATCCTCCTTGGTCATCTGATAATTGTAGTTCTTCTTCTTAGGATTAAGAGAAGTAACATGCTCAACCAATATAACATTCTCCTTTTCTTCTTGAAATGGATTGACAAAACATGGAGACAACAAAGATTCATGACATACTTTTTCATCTAAAGAATCCACCTTGTAGCTTGGAACCTCATCACTAGGCATATATAATTGTTTTTATTTGCATGATACATTATCAACTATAGTAGGATGTTAACACACATCTCAGAAATAGCCTCAACTAGTATCTTGGTCTTCTCTTTGAGCTTGATCTCTTCATTCTCAATATAAGCAGATAATGATACCTCTTAGCACTCTTTAACTTTGTTAGCTTTATCCACCATAGCAAAAAAATTACTTGAACCTATAGAATCATCATGAATTAAACTTATCACCTTTGGCTTCCATGAGTTGACTTGCCTTCTTACTTTCACTTTAGGAGCTTGATTAAGCTTATTCTGACTTGTGGACCTTTGCATGCAAAACCTAGTAATATGACCTATTTATTCATAATTATAGCACACCATACTCCTTGATGGAAACATATTTTTTATTAATGTGTTTAGATAGAAACTTGTAATATGTCCTCTATCATGACAAACAAAACAACCTCACATTTTTGAAGAGGACTCACCTTGTATAATCTTATGTGCACATTGGTTTGCAAAGTGTCCCACATCAAGCTAGTTGAATCACTTAATTTTTCTCACTCCTTTTGACTAATGACCCCCATCATACTCCCATGCAAACTCATTTCTAATAGGTCTCTTACATGCTTTAGATCTATGCCCAAATTGATTACATGTGTAATAGTAACCATTAAATCTTGCATACCTTATAACATTAAGTTGTCTGATCTGATTTGTCTTCATTCTACCAGAACTTTCATTCCTTATTTTATGATTTGTCTTCAAAGACTAATCCACCTTGATCTTATTGATATTCATGTCAACTTGAGTTAAAAATTTGTGTTTTTATTAAAACCCAATCCATATCTATCACTAGATGATATTTGACTCTTTAGAAGATCATCCAGATCATTAGAAATTTTATCAAACTTGACAAATGATTTCACCTTGCTTATATATTTATTTAACTCAAATTTCAAAGACACAATCTCACAAGCATACCTTGATCATTCTTCTTCTTTTGATCTTATACTTTCAAACATAGATTCTAACTTAGAATTAAGAAACATGATAACACTTTCATGCTCCCTAGAGTCTTCAACCAATCTTGCCTTAAACACACTAAATTGCTCCTCATAGTCCTTGAGTTTAGATTTCATCTTATTGATCTTATTCTCAATATTTATATCTTTAAGATCATTCATCAATATAGTATCACAGTCCACCTCATCTTCATCATCATCTGAATCACTCCAAGTAAATACCTTCTAATGTGAGCAACTTCCTTCCTCAACCATGAACAATGATTCATATTCAATAGGACCATTATCTTCATGATTATATTATGAGTCACTATCTTCACTTTAATTTGATGATCTGCAATCTTATTTAGTGTAGTGACTTTTCTTGTTCTTGAAGGACTTCTTGTTGTTATACTTTTTGAATCCTTTCTTACTGTATGTCTTCTTGTCTTCATATTAGCCTTCACCATGCTCTTCATCAACATTTTTCTCATTCTTATGAAGGAACTTACAAGAAAAATTTTCTATCTCTCCATATTTGAAATATTTGAAGGGTAGTTTACCCTTATACTTTCCTAAGCCTATGTTCAATTTATTAGTAATCAAAGCAATTGGTTCATCCTCTAAATGTCAGATATGTCATCCTTTTTGGGTTTCTTACCTTGGAAATTATTCTTAGGCTTCATATCTATCTTGAATGTAGCTTCTTTATTTGGTGGTATATCTTTATTTACTCTCATCTCATATATAATAAGGGTGTCATGCAATTGATCCATCTTTGACTGAGTAAGATCATGACTTCCTTCTATAGAAGATACTTTTGGATCAAACTTGAGGGATAGAGACCTTAATACCTTTTGGACTATAGTAGCCTCTTCAATATTCTCTTCAAGACCTCTGATGATGTTCACAGTCTCATCAACTCTCTACCAAAAGGATGCCACATAATCATCTTCCTTCATCTTGAGACTTTCAAATTGTCTTATGTGAGTTTGCAACTTAGCAATCTTGACCTTTGAATCTCCTTCATAAATGATATGCATTTTGTCCCATATATCTTTATCATATTTATAATGGATTAATTTGGTGAACTCAATCTATATAATACCACAAGTTATGGCATTCATTGCATTGAAATATTCTCAAACAACTTCTTGTCTATAGCACTAGATGGAGGAGTAGTAGAGTAACATAATCATCCACAACAGATTGCCATACATCAAACCCTAGGAACATAATATATGTCCTCATTCTTGAACTCCAAAAGTCATAATTGGATCCATTGAACATTAGTGATTACTTAGTAGAGAAACCTCTTTCATGACTACCCTTATTGTACCTTGGATCACCTTTAAGATATCAAGCCTTTATGAAAGTACCTACTCTGATACCAATTATTAGAGGTACAATCACTGAGAGGGGGGTGAATCAGTGAGCTTAGATAATTTAACATTAATTCAAACCTTTCAAACTCTTAGTCAATTACCACTAGCATTCATGAAACATACAATCAATCATAGCAATGAACAAGAGAGACCATGCAAGATCAAGCACATAACACATGACATATGTGGGAAACCCTCTTGGGTAAGAAAACCCACTGGAAATTACAATTAGACTATTATCATATAAAAACATGATCTAATTTAGACCACCTGAAACTAATCAAGGAACTACAATCCCTTATTTAGTGAGACTACAATCCCATAAAGTTATACCACACCTATCTAGCTAAGATGCAACAACAACTAGACCTTTAATAAGTTTTATCTTGCAAGGAGGCAATAATCCCCTTAGATGTTGAGCAACCAAAAAAATACCCATGAACACATCCACCTATAAAATGATGTCTTTAACACCTGATGATAGACCTCTGATTATCACTCTTTACCTTTGCTCACACTCAATCTTCAAGAGCACTATTCTACCAACTAAATTATGACCTATAGGTCATACAATATTCCTCAATCTGATCTGATCATCAACTCATATACTAGTCACTCTACCTCTCCTTTAATCCATAATTCACACACATAATCCTCACTCCAAGTCTCTCACAAGTCTCACTCCAAGTCTCTCATAAGTCTCACTCCAAGTCTATAAACCAACACTTTTGGTTTCACCATTTATAAAGTAATCATGATCATCACCATCTTAGTCAGCCATTAGGCATGCCTTAACCCTTAATGCATCTATCATATGAATACATGGCTCAATATAATATTTATAGGTTGGCCATAGCATCTATGGGTCATCCATAAGTAACTACACCTTTTAATAAGGCCCTTGTAGCTCTTACAGGTCTCTTGGAGACTTATTCACCCATTTAACACATCATCGAGCTAAAAAATAGCATAGGACCAATTTCAAAAGCATAGGTCCACACTACATAACCCCTTAGTCATCCTCAAATGCTTACAGTCATCATTGCACTCTTATATACAAAGCTCAATCGATATTTTGTGCACATAGTCACCATGAACGAATACACAATTGACTTCTGAACCTTTATTCATATTACATACAACTAGTCAAAACTTCATAATATACACAAAGCATATTTATGGAGTTTACAAGACTCCCCAATAGATAATTCATCATGAAATATCGAAATAACATTAGAACAATATAAAATAATATTCTTGGGTCACTTGAAAGATATACATGAACACACATTTAACTTTGAACCTTCATAACTATCTATGTATACACTTTTATATCTTCAAATATATATTTCTAGATGCACCTTGGATTCATCTACAATTTCTCTTTGTACATCATGAGCAAATTATACATATATCAAAAGATATATCCAAAATATAAATCATTGTTTTTTCTTATGCAAATTCAAATATTCAAATATAAACAGTCATAGTTAAACTTCGAACACTATGCTCTCATATCAAGTCCTCACTGCTCAAAATAAACATGCACCATCAATCTTATTTAAGAATATCGACCTTTAACACTGATCCAGAGATCATTTTAGAAAAAAATTCAAATCAGACCAAATATTATACCATTGTGAAGAGTTCATCAAGATCTTCCAATGGTGTGTGAAACTCCAAAAATAGAGCTCATATGTTCCTTATGTAGCTAATCCAAATTCTAATCAAAGTAGGTCAATAAGTGGTCAACACTAGTCAAACTATAAAAATTGAAGATCTTGGAATGTTTATGAACTAGTTCCATGGTGTAGATCTCATTAAGAGCTTTCTGACACATTTTATGGTTAAAAAAATAGAGTCTATATGTGCAAGTTATGACGATCAAAGTTATGGTCAAACTCGATGACATGGCCATAAAGTGACATGGCAATAGAGTTACGTGGAAAATGAAAATCCATTTTAATATGGTTAAAATATAAACCATCATATATTGGAGAATAATTATCACCCCATATTTTTAAATACATGGGATATTATTAAAATTTCCATATTAAAATGTAAAGGGATAATATAAATCCCATAAAAAATGGTGAAATGGGATATTATCCAATCCCATCAAAAAATGTGGGGATAATGAATCATCTCATTATTTTTTCACCTCCAAAAAGTATATAAAAGTGTGAGGGGTTATTTGGAAATCAATGGAATTAGAATTGGAATTTAGTGAATTCATTCCAAGGTTTCAAAGCTCTCATGGTAGAGTTGAGAACTGAGAGCTAAAGAGCTGAAGAATCGAGAGCCGAAGAGACAAGTGTTGAAGAGCCAAAGAGTCAAGATTTGAAGATCCAAAGAGCTAAGCCAGAGCAAGAGATGAATCCAATCATACGCTGAAAGACTTGATTTGAGTTCATTTGAGCCATTTTTTTAGTCTTGAAGTAAGACTTTTAGCAAAGAAATTCAAGAATGTGAGATTTATTTTCATGATAGGAAGGTGGAATGTCCATCCATGAGTTTTGGGACTTTTCAAAGGTCTATTATTGAGTTTTATGTAGTCTTAGAGGTGTGCTTCAAGAAATTAGAGAATCTATCTAAGAGTTTTGAGATTCTTCAAAACGCTGAACATACACATTTAAAAGTGTTTTGAGAAGGTGAAGAATCTATCTAAGAGTTCTAATATTCTTTGAAGTTATGTAACACATGAATTCATTATTGTTTTATAAGGGTTGCCTTGTAATTTTAGACATTTAATAATGAATTGGTTTAGCTAATTTGTAAACTCAGAGACATAGGCATTGTTGAACTTTGTAATCAACTCTTGTGCAGTGTGGTTGGAATTTTTGCATTGCTTTTATTTAAGTTGATTATTTTATGGATTAATTTTGGTATATTTAATAAATTTCCTAAAAAGATGAAAGGTAAACTTTTAGAATGAAAATTAGTGACATTTTATGGATTAGGTTTGGTATTAGATCAGTTCTTGCCAATCGCAAACAATTTTTTTGCATTGTGTTAGTGAGCTTCTATTTATGTATTAATATGGAAGCGTAGGCTATTTGAGACCAACTTGAAGAAATAAATTTATATCAGTGGATATAGTTTCCCATGATGTTATTGTGCATGGTCATATTGATACATATGTTTGTGTCATGTAATAGGAGCAGGCACAACAGATGGCATAGAGCTTCATCTAGATCACACTTGGATCATGTAGTTTGAGATAGGCCAGGTTTCTAGACCCAGTCATGATGATTATAATCAGACATCAAACTCATATGTATTAGGTGACCATTATAAACCTAAAGGTGAGCCACATGATGATCCATAGGGTGACTACTAAAGGAGCCAGGCCCACACCAAGATTCAATCATTGGTAAGGAATCTTAGGTGGTAGTTAAAGGATTTTGATCATTTTGGTTTATCCATTTGTATATGCTCATAGAACCAGCATAAATAATGTGCTAGTCAGGATGTATGAATAATACCCATGTGGGTAGTATTGTGGCATGCACCATGCATAGTTTTTAAAGACCCAAGATGCATTGTTTTTATTTGTATATACATTCATTGTAAAAATTGTAGTTTGTTTTGTTGTGGAGTCACCTATAGAGAAGAATTGAGTGATAGATTTATCATACTCAAGTTGTCTTCTCACATTTTGGTAGAAATTTTCCATTAAAAATGGTATATGTAGATTAGGGTATTCTATATTCTTATTTCTATCAAGTGTTATTCTATAGAGAGTAGTTTAGCAAACCTAGGAAGCACTTGGTCCACAATCAGTTCTGTGTAGAGGCCCATGGATATTCATGTAAAAAAAGAGGATGTTGATAGACATGTTATTATCCATGTGTGATTTTATGTAAAGGCCATTAAAGCTATGCAATAGAAGAGGACATGGATGCACATACAGAATCTTAGATCTATGTAGAGGCTCATAGTAGTCATGTAGCAGAGGAGATTCAAGATCTTTGTTCTATGTAGAGGCCCTTGGATAGCCATGCAATAGAGAATAACATAGATGTATGTGAAAAATATTAGATCTATATAGAGGCTTGTTGAGGCCATGTAGTAGAGGATATTTGGGATCTTAGTTATTTTTAGAGGCTCATTACAACCATGAAGTAGAAGAGATCACTAGACTTTTATGTAGAGGCTCATTGCAGTTGTGCAGTAGAGGAGATCACTAGACTTCTATGTAGAGGATCATTACAGTTGTGCAATAGAAGATATCACTAAAATTCTATGTAAAGGATCATTTTATTCATGTAGTAGAAGAGATCAATAGAATTATATGTAGAGGCTCATTACAACTATTTAGTAGAGGAGATCACTAGACTTATGTATAGAGGCTCATTATAGCCATGCAACATAGGAGATCACTAGACTTCTTTGTAGAGGTTCATTGTAGTTATTCAATAGAGGAGATCACTAGACTTTTGTGTAGAGGCTCATTGCAGTTGTGTACAAGAAGAGATCACTAGACTTATATGTAGAGGCTCATTGGAGCTATTCAATAGAAAATATCACCAAGCTTATCTATGTATAGGCTATTATAAATCTATGCAACATAGGAAGTCATAGCATTCTGAGCCCTAGTTCCGTGTAGAGGCTATTGATGGCCATGAAATATTAGATGGATTTTAGAAGATGTGATCAGTCAATTGTTCTAAGTGTTGTAGGCACAATTATAGAACTTGAGTAGACCAATAAGACCCATCAAAGTATCTTCAAAATTGATGGGCATTTTAATGGATACTAGATTTTAGTGGACCAAAAACCTTCTCGATGGGGAATTATGATCCAAAGATCATTTCAAAAAAGTTCCCAAATCATGTATCATTGTGAATAGTTCATCAAGAGTTTTATAATAGTATTTGAAACTCTAGAAACAAAGCTCATATGATCCTTGTGTAGCCAGTCCAAGTTTTGATCAAAGTAGGTCAACAGGTGGTCAATACTAGTCAAACTAGAAAAATTGATGATCTTGGAATGTTTATGAACTAGTTCCATGGTGTATATCTCATTGATATATTTTTGACACATTTTATAGTTCAAAAAATGGATTCTATATGTGTAAGTTATGACCAATCAAATTTATGGTCAAACTTGATGACATGGCCTTAAAGTGACATGGCAATAGAGTTACATGGAAAATGAAAAACCATTTTAATATGGTTAAAATATAAACCATCATATATTGGGGAATAATTATCACCCCATATTTTTAAATACATTAGATATTATTAAAATTTCCATATTAAAATATAAAGGGATATTATGAATCCCATAAAATGGTGAAATGGGATATTATCGAATCCCATCAAAAAATGTGGGGATAATGAATAATCCCACTATTTGTACACCTCCAACAAGTATATAAAGAGGTGTGGGGTTATTTGGAAATCATTAGAATTATAATTTAGTGAATTCATTCCAAGGTTTCAAAGCTCTCATGGTATAGCCAAAGAGCCGAAGAGCTAAGATCCAAAGAGCTGAAGAGTCAAGAGTTAAGAGCTAGAGCAAGAGATGAATCCATCTGTATGTTGAGATACTTGATTTGAGTTCATTTGAGCCACTTTTTAAAGTCTTAAAGTAAGAATTTTGGTGGAGAACTTTAGGGATGTGAGATTTCTTTTTGAGATAGGAAGGTAGAAGGTCTATCCATGAGTTCAAGATTTTTCAAAGGTATGTTGTTGAGTTTTATGCAGTCTTAGAGGTGTGCTTCAGGAAAGTGGAGAATCTATCTGAGAGTTTTGAGATTCTTTGAAGGGCTAAACATACACATTTGGAAGTGTTCCAGGAAGGTGAATAATATTTCCAAGAGTTTTGAGATTCTTCAAAGGTCCATAATACATTAATTCATTATTATTCTATAAGGGTTGTCTTGTACTTGTAGACATTTAATAATGAATTGGTTTAGTTAATTTGTGAACCCAGAGATGTAGGTATTGCTGAACTCTATAATCAAATCTTGTGTAGTGTGGTTAGTATCTTGTATTGCTTTTATTTAAGTTGATTATGTTATGGATTAATTTTTATATATTTAATAAATTTCCTACAAAGATCTAAGGTAAACTTTTTGCACAAAAATTAGTGTTAATTTATGGATCAAACACATAATGTGCCAATGCCAAATGTTAAACCTTAAACATGTTGACTTCATATCATGAAAATTTGACCTCATTCACTCCATTTATCTCTTAAATATTGTCCTCATTTATAAAATATATACAATAGTCACTTTGACCTCTTGACTTTAAAGTGCACCATTGATCTCTATATGTACGATAACTTGCTCATCATTGATCCTTGAAAGAAGCTCAATCTTTATCTCTACTCAACATTAAACATTAAACACCTAGCACCATCTTCCTACTTCCTAACTTCTTGGAGTGATTAACTTCATCGATGTTTCTCAAAATTTAACTTGTGGAAAAATGACTATGGGCACTTTGTTTATTTTCCTAGAAAGCCAACTTTACACAGTCATATCTTTTACTTCGTTCACTCGCATGTTCTCAAATTTAGATCATATGATCTCCTCACATAAGATAATCCAACCATGTATCAATATTATCCTAGAAACCTCACATGTTTGAGATATAATGACATTAAAATTCCTCCTCAAATTTATCAATTTACAAAGCCAACTATGTCAAGAATTGCCTAGAAGGCCAACTTTGCACATGCATGTATTTTGATGTGCTTTAGTGATTGACTTGAAAGTTAGTAAAAATAAACTAGACACAAAAATGAGAAAACCCATATGATCACCTTCTCTTTAAATGTCCACATGTGTGAGATATGCCATCACTAAACTACTTACTCAGCTCTTTCTTGACTCATGCAAATTTGGCTTAAATATGGGAAAACACTATCAAACTACTTGGAAGCCCAACTTTGCACTTGAATATATTTTGATGTGCTTTAGTGCATGATATGAGATTTAGTGAAAATTAAATAATGAATAATTTAATCGTAACCATATGACCAACTCCCCCTGACTCATTCATACATGGCAATGGTGATGTCATCAAACTACCTACTCAAATTTTCTGCCACTAGACCCAAAATGTCTAGATGACAACAATAATCAACTAGATGAAATCCAATTATGCACACAAGTACTCAAAGTATATAAAACATATTAGTGACCTCTTGTACATGATTAATAATCCATACTCATCCATTAACATTTATAACCATGTCAAAACTAAAGATCAACCAAGCCTCCTTTAAGAAAACTAGGACAAGCACATTACACACTTTGTCATTTTCATATAGACTATCAATGCACTTCACCCACTCACCTGGACACCTCCATGACATCATTTATAATGTTCTAATATAACTACCAAGTGTGGGTCTAACACTAGCATGTTTGACTATGCCCATGCAAAAATATCAATGAAATACATCAAAATGGATATAATATGTTCACATTCTACTTCAATAAGGGAAGCTCCAAGATAAATAATTTTAGGATCATCATATGTTCCCAAGTTCACTTCAACTATGTATTCCACAAGAAGAGTGGATCCATATTCAAAATAGTAGGCAAGGTGTGATCGTGATCATCTTCTTCTACTACATCTTATTGTTCCTCCCAAAGTTTTAGATAGTGTGATGAATCTGAATCCACCATTTTTGGTAAAGGCAAAGTAGCAAAAACCTCTAGAAAATCAAGAGCAATACGCTCAAGCATTTTTTTGTTTTGAAGAGATGATTGTACTAGCTGTAGAGCTATGATTAGATGGACTTTCTACATCCTAAGGGAATGAGCAAACTTTCCCACCTAAAAGTGCCTAAAATATGTTTTCACTCAAGGGCTTGTCTTTTTCTTTAATTTTTACCTAATAAATGAGTTCCTCAAAGAGGTTTTCACCTGAAGATCTAAATTTTTTATCTTTGTTATGACCAATAAAGTATGTCTACTCTCCAAAGTAGGCAGAAGGATCTAATGAGAAATTAAAGCCTTGTTCTGATTACCAATGGGTAATCCATTTCATAGGCTCATGTATTATGCAATTGATTCTTAATTCTGAAACTCATCAAGACATATGACTAAATTTTTATGGTCCCAATCAATGAGTTCAAGATGGCAAAGGCATAGGGAGAAATGAGGTTCTGCTTTGGTAAGGGAAGATTCAATAAAATGGTGTTCTACTTTAGGATAGGAAGATCCAATGGTGGAATGGGTTCTTGCTTTAGGATAAGAAGCTCCAATAGGATAACTAGGTGTTATAGTCATAATGGTGTTTTGGTCAAATAAATATGATTTAGAAAGCTCGATGTTACATCACTACCAAAAGTTTTGTCACTAGATGATTTAGAAGAATCACTCTCAAAAGTCATGAGGTCATCCCAAGGTGGTATAAATATAAGACCATGATTTAAATTAGGTACAGCAGTTTATAAAGGTTTTAGTATTCCTTGGGCTCATGAGCCAAGCCTACTTCATGCATAATCAAGATGATACATGATTCTATTAGGGTTTGGATATTTTAGATTCTATAAGTAATCAGTAAGGTCATCAAACTATAACTAGTCTCCTTTTGTAAAATCCTCTCGATCTTGTTTCAATAAAATGGAAAGTACAAATAACATAGGTGTTTTTTGTTGATGTTTCTTCTATTGCCAAATCAAGGTGGGTCAATTTGTGTCCTTGGAAGGTTTTATCTTCTCAAATGTTTTAGGAGATTCCAAAAACTTTACCATAGAAGGCATCTATTAGTGCCCAAAATTACATTTAAGTAAGTGAGCCCTTATCAAGTGAAAATTCCTAAGTCCTCAGCCCAATTCCTATTTTCAAAGTGTTCCTTCAAAGGTCAAATTTCTTGATTAATTAGCTAAGTGCCAATCTTGTATTTACTTAGTGTGTTTTGCACCTTAGGGTCTTTGAGTTTTTTTTTCGAGACATTTTTCACAATAGATATACATCTTTAGACTTTTGTTTGGGAAAAAAGTTTAAAAACGTATTTTCGTTGGGCAAATTATTCACAAAAAAAAACCTAACAAAGTCTATTTTTTTCAAGTAAAACATATTGCCCTATTTATTTTGATCATTTTGACTTTAAAGACTCCCTGAAGGGTCATTTATTTCAAGTATTTTACCCTTTAAAAATATCTAAAGGGTCATTTTGCCTTTGTAAAATCCCCAAAGGGTCATTTATTTCAAGCATTTTGCCCTTGCAAAATTTTTGAAGGGCACTTTCATAATATCATAGGCTCATGTATCATGCAATTGATTCTTAATTCTGAAACTCATCAAGACATATGACTAAATTTTTATGGTCCCAATAAATGAGTTCAAGATGGCAAAGGCATAGGGAGAAATGAGGTTCTACTTTGGTAAGGGAAGATTCAATAAAATGGTGTTCTACTTTAGGATAGGAAGATCCAATGGTGGAATGGGTTCTTGCTTTAGGATAAGAAGCTCCAATAGGATAACTAGGTGTTATAGTCATAATGGTGTTTTGGTCAAATAAATATGATTTAGAAATCTCCTCAAAAATTCTATAATGGGATGTTACATCACTGCCAAAAGTCTTATCACTAGATGATTTAGAAGAATCACTCTCAAAAGTCACGAGGTCATCCCAAGGTGGTATAAATATAAGACCATGATTTAAATTAGGTACACTAGTTTATAAAGGTTTTAGTATTCCTTGGGCTCATGAGCCAAGGCTACTTCATGCATAATCAAGATGATACATGATTCTATTAGGGATTGGATATTTTAGATTCTATAAGTAATCAATAAGGTCATCAAAATATAACTAGTCTCCTTTTGTAAAATCCCCTCGATCTTATTTCAATAAAATGGAAAGTACAAATAACATAGGTGTTTTTTGTTGATGTTTCTTCTATTGCCAAATCAAGGTGGGTCAATTTGTGTCCTTGGAAGGTTTTAGCTTCTCAAATGTTTTAGGAGATTCCAAAAACTTTACCATATAAGGCATCTATTAGTGCCCAAAATTACATTTAAGTAAGTGAGCCCTTATCAAGTGAAAATTCCTAAGTCCTCAGCCCAATTCCTATTTTCAAAGTGTTCCTTCAAAGGTCAAATTTCTTGATTAATTAGCTAAGTGTCAATCTTGTATTTACTTAGTGTGTTTTACACCTTAGGGTCTTTGAGTTTTTTTGTCGGGACATTTTTCACAATAGATATACATCTTTAGACTTTTGTTTGGGAAAAAAGTTTAAAAACTTATTTTCATTGGGCAAATTATTCACAAAAAAAAACCTAACAAAGTCTATTTTTTTCAAGTAAAACATATTGCCCTATTTATTTTGATCATTTTGACTTTAAAGATTCCCTGAAGGGTCATTTATTTCAAGCATTTTACCCTTGAAAAATATCTAAAGGGTCATTTTGCCTTCGTAAAATCCCCAAAGGGTCATTTCTATCAAGCATTTTGCCCTTGCAAAATTTTTGAAGGGCACTTTCAAAATATCATAGGCTCATGTATTATGCAATTGATTCTTAATTCTGAAACTCATCAAGACATATGACTAAATTTTTATGGTCCCAATCAATGAGTTCAAGATGGCAAAGGCATAGGGAGAAATGAGGTTCTGCTTTGGTAAGGGAAGATTCAATAAAATGGTGTTCTACTTTAGGATAGGAAGATCCAATGGTGGAATGGGTTCTTGCTTTAGGATAAGAAGCTCCAATAGGATAACTAGGTGTTATATTCATAATGGTGTTTTGGTCAAATAAATATGATTTAGAAAGCTCATCAAAAAGTCTATAATGGGATGTTACATCACTGCCAAAAGTCTTGTCACTAGATGATTTAGAAGAATCACTCTCAAAAGTCACGAGGTCATCCCAAGGTGGTATAAATATAAGACCATGATTTAAATTAGGTACAACAGTTTATAAAGGTTTTAGTATTCCTTGGGCTCATGAGCCAAGCCTACTTCATGCATAATCAAGATGATACATGATTCTATTAGGGATTGGATATTTTAGATTCTATAAGTAATCAGTAAGGTCATCAAAATATAACTAGTCTCCTTTTGTAAAATCCTCTCGATCTTGTTTCAATAAAATGGAAAGTACAAATAAAATAGGTGTTTTTTGTTGATGTTTCTTCTATTGCCAAATCAAGGTGGGTCAATTTGTGTCCTTGGAAGGTTTTAGCTTCTCAAATGTTTTAGGAGATTCCAAAAACTTTACCATAGAAGGCATCTATTAGTGCCCAAAATTACATTTAAGTAAGTGAGCCCTTATCAAGTGAAAATTCCTAAGTCCTCATCCCAATTCCTATTTTTAAAGTGTTCCTTTAAAGGTCAAATTTCTTGATTAATTAGCTAAGTGTCAATCTTGTATTTACTTAGTGTGTTTTACACCTTAGGGTCTTTGAGTTTTTTTGTCGGGACATTTTTCACAATAGATATACATCTTTAGACTTTCGTTTGGGAAAAAGGTTTAAAAACTTATTTTCGTTGGGCAAATTATTCACAAAAAAAACCCTAACGAAGTCTATTTTTTTCAATTAAAACATATTGCCCTATTTATTTTGATCATTTTGACTTTAAAGATTCCCTGAAGGGTCATTTATTTCAAGCATTTTACCCTTGAAAAATATCTAAAGGGTCATTTTGCCTTTGTAAAATCCCCAAAGGGTCATTTCTTTCAAGCATTTTGCCCTTGCAAAATTTTTGAAGGGCACTTTCAAAATATCATAGGCTCATGTATTATGCAATTGATTCTTAATTCTGAAACTCATCAAGACATATGACTAAATTTTTATGGTCCCAATCAATGAGTTCAAGATGGCAAAGGCATAGGGAGAAATGAGGTTCTGCTTTGGTAAGGGAAGATTCAATAAAATGGTGTTCTACTTTAGGATAGGAAGATCCAATGGTGGAATGGGTTCTTGCTTTAGGATAAGAAGCTCCAATAGGATAACTAGGTATTATAGTCATAATGGTGTTTTGGTCAAATAAATATGATTTAGAAAGCTCATCAAAAAGTCTCTAATTGGATGTTACATCACTACCAAAAGTCTTGTCACTAGATGATTTAGAAGAATCACTCTCAAAAGTCACGAGGTCATCCCAAGGTGGTATAAATATAAGACCATGATTTAAATTAGGTACAACAGTTTATAAAGGTTTTAGTATTCCTTGGGCTCATGAGCCAAGCCTACTTCATGCATAATCAAGATGATACATGATTCTATTAGGGATTGGATATTTTAGATTCTATAAGTAATCAGTAAGGTTATCAAAATATAGCTAGTCTCCTTTTGTAAAATCCTCTCGATCTTGTTTCAATAAAATGGAAAGTACAAATAACATAGGTGTTTTTTGTTGATGTTTCTTCAATTTCCAAATCAAGGTGGGTCAATTTGTGTCCTTGGAAGGTTTTAGCTTCTCAAATGTTTTAGGAGATTCCAAAAAATTTACCATAGAAGGCATCTATTAGTGCCCAAAATTAAAGTGAAGTAAGTGAGCCCTTATCAAGTGAAAATTCCTAAGTCCTCAGCCCAATTCCTATTTTCAAAGTGTTCCTTCAAAGGTCAAATTTCTTGATTAATTAGCTAAGTGTCAATATTGCATTTACTTAGTGTGTTTTACACCTTAGGGTCTTTGAGTTTTTTTTTCGGGACATTTTTCACAATAGATATACATCTTTAGACTTTTGTTTGGGAAAAAGGTTTAAAAACTTATTTTCGTTGGGCAAATTATTCACAAAAAAAAACCTAACAAAGTCTTTTTTTTTCAAGTAAAACATATTGCCCTATTTATTTTGATCATTTTGACTTTAAAGATTCCCTGAAGGGTCATTTATTTCAAGCATTTTACCCTTGAAAAATATCTAAAGGGTCATTTTGCCTTTGTAAAATCCCCAAAGGGTCATTTCTTTCAAGCATTTTGCCCTTGCAAAATTTTTGAAGGGCACTTTCAAAATATCATAGGCTCATGTATTATTAAGTCCAAAGGAACTTTCAAAATATCTAAAGGGTCATTAAAGAAGTCTAAAGGACACTTACCCTTTGGGAAAAGTGCAATGTCCAGTTATTTTTGAATTTTTGTCCATGGAAAAAAGTCTGAAGGGCACTTACCCTTTGGGTATTTTTCCTACACAAAAATCTAGACAAAAGTTATTTGTTTTAGAAAAATGTTAAGTCGAATTTCTTTAGTATAAATGTAAATATAAATTTCTTTGGTATAAGTGCATAGCACAATTTCTTTGAGGAAATTATTTTGGACAAATTATCCAGAATAATTTTCCTAATGAAGACAAAACTACCAAAGTCTAATTATTTTTGTAAAAGTGCTTAGTTGATTCAGAGAAACTATTTAAGACATTTTATTTGAGACAACTATCCTGACAAAGATAAGGGCCTAAGACTCATTTCCATCAGGAAAATTGCTCGTGGTAAAAATCCCAAAGGAATTAATCTTATTAGACATTTTTCTACAACAAAAGGCTCGAATGTGCTCAATATTTTAGAGAGATCTTTATGAGGATATAGAAACAAAAATCCCAAAATAGGAATGTTGAAGATAGAAGTTTCTTGGAACAAAATTCTTGACACAAAAGGCCAAAAAATAGGAATTCTTGTTGAATAATTTTCTTGATGAAATTGATTCCAAGACAAAGAGCCTACAGACCAAATTATCATAGAATAAATTCCCTGAAGAAATTTCTAAATTATAGGTATGGCAGTCCCATAGATGTCTTTTAAAGGTGTGTAGACATCAAATTTAAGATACATAAAATAGTTTTTGGGATTCAAATGTTCTAGGATGGTTGTGTGAGCATCAAATTTATGCCCCATGAAGTAGTCATTTGTTTTCAAATGGAGGCATATCTATGGCTCACATTTTCTTAGGTGAAGATTTAAAGCAGTCAAAGAACCTACAAAAGAACATGAGAATGACAAGTGTTAAGATCTCAATAAATCAACAACATATCCAATAATTAGTGAAATAGGTCAAAAGGTCAGGAAGCCAAAGGTGTTTCCATGTAACTTAATAGTGTTTAAGCAATTGGGACTATTTATAAAAAAAACCAAAAAATACCATAAGGCTTCCAAGTGGCATGTCCTTAGAGCTAAAGTATAGGATATATCCAATAATGTTCCACCCCTCATATCATGATTTGATGGAGCATGTTTACTCTCCCAAGCTAGATATGATAGTTTGGAGCCAAAAAGTAAAAGTTAAAAATAACCAAAGTCTTTTATATTTTTCATTATCATGCGTGTACAAGTTCTTCCATGGGATAGATATTTTAGGCCTACAAATCCAAAGTGGACCACTCTAAATAAGATCTCTCAAGTAGCCATGGATCCAAAATATTCCCATGTCATCATTGAAATATCACATTGTTCCATGGCATGCAAAGAGGAAGAGGAGTTGTCCAAAAAGTGCTAGTTGTGCAAGAAAGTGGTCCAAAGCTTCTTCAGGTAGTTCCCCATAAAGATAAAGTTTGTTCATCCCTCTCCCATGAATATTCTCCTTCTAGTTTGTGTGAAGGGCATCTCCTACCATGAAATCAAATAGTTTGTTACAAAATCTTCGTCATTCCCTATAGACGTAGTAGAGCCATGATCTTCTTAAAAATGGATGAAGATTTTAGGCTTGGAAAGGGAATATTTTCTAGATGGAAGCATCTTGGTGGATTTCAAAATTTGCTTTTTAATTTTTTAATTTTTGACCCACAGTCATAAAATGAAAAGGGATTAAAATGTATAGATATAAGGTTTGTTTTCTATTTTAAGGTTATTGTTGATTGTTGTTTATTTTGGGTCATTATTTTAGGTGTCCATTTTCTCTACATCTAGGTTATACAAAAAAAATTGGGATTAATTATTGTGTGTAGATATTGTCTCCCTTGCTAAGGTGGTTGTAGCTATATAGCCATTAGCAAGCTTTGAGAACATGTTTATGTCTCCCTTGTCAAAAGAGAAATCACACCATGCTTGATCCCATGGTATCATTTTGAAGTGTTGATGTTTGTAATATTTATTTTCAAGTTAATGAAAATTCATGTGGTTCTTTATTATTTATTGTTGATGAAGTACAGTGGCCTATTTTGCAGATATTATTGACTAGATATCTTGTTTTATGCCTATTAGTAGTTGTCATTTTGGGTTTTGATCTAGATTATAAATCCTTTTTTGCATTATTTTAGAATCTATTGCTGAGTAACTTGTTAGGTCACCCTAGGTTTATAGATTCAATAATAAAAGGCATTTGAAAGATTAGTTTTAGTGTATGTTATAGTCTCTTAGGGATCATATCATATTTACCATCATCTTGTGTATGAAGTTTTTTTGCATCTTCTAAGAAATATTATCATGAAATACAACCAAATACCCTACTATTTGAAAGCCACCAGCATGCCACCCTCCATTTTATAATTTATCTAATTTGTCATACCCTATAAATAATATACCCCTTGCATACTATAAGTGTCATTTGCCTTACAAATGCATAAGATCTTTCATATTTGAAACGTGTTTGCAGTTTATACTTTAAATTATAGTGCTTCAATTTTCCATTCAACCCCTATTGTTGAATATTTTATAGAATGAATATTGTAGTAATTTCCTCATCTATCTTTAGTAGCTTATGTTTGGCCTAGAGAATTTTCTCATTCCATATGACAACCCTCTCTAGGTGGAGTGAGCAAGTTTGGTTATGTTTTGGTCATACCCACACCTTTGTGCCAATAATCCCCATAAAGGTTGAATTGTATAATTTATCCATGTGAGCAATCTACCCCATAGGTCCTCTCACCTTGGTTTAGGTAGATCTAGAAGTAGCAGGGAGCTAATCATACCCTATACAAGTACCTCTTTGTCATTTTTTGCATCTAGTTCAATCTTGATGCAAAACCCTTCCCAGGCTAGAATGACATTCTAGTGGTTTTTTATCTTTGTTTTCCATTTGTTTCAAGTGTGCAAGGCTAAGTGTATGAGGTGTATAACTAAGAACCAATAGCATCCTTAAGATGATATGTGGAAATTCCCACATATTCATTAATAACCTACTTTACAAGAGTTATGAGAAATGGATCAACCAAAGTGAACATAAGGCAACTAAGGCTAATATAATTGGATGGTGGTGGATGTGAAACTATTTCCTTGTTCTTCTTTATAATGAATTCAAAACATAGACAATAGTTGTTGTTGTCACTTGTATTTTCACCCTTTGAGGAGATGTCTCATCTCTCCTCATCCAAGTGGCACAATTGAAACAACTCTAAGTTGTGGGTGATCCTAAGAATGAGGTGATTCTCTATATAGGGATAACTCCCTTAATGTACCACTTTGGATCACTACTACACCTAAACTTTGTAAGGGAAAAGGGAGAGATAAAATTAAAAGAAAACTATTCTAAGGGAGGTGATACACCAAATAAGTTGATGACTTCTAACCAACTGCATGTTACACATGAGAATAAAAGACTAACCAAACATACACTTTTCCAATTTGAATCTTCTCACATCAATGTTTCATTATGAGGTTATGGATGGATTTTTAGGCTAGGAGGGCTAGACAAGAGGCCTTGAATGGCACTAGTGAATAGGCTAACTCACTTAACCTTAAAAATTTCTAGAACACTTCACATGACCTGGAAGAATAAGCTATAAATAGGTGAGGAAATGAGACAACATGCTAAGTAATCTATAGTCTTCACTAATCAAGATCCAGCATTCAAGTAGACACACTATGAACAGTTATGAAAGAGGTAAAAATCAGTAATCTTATTGAACAAATGGTATGTAAAAGAGTAGGTCTTCACCATACTTAGGTGAAGCATAAGTTATAAAGGCCAAAATGGCTAGTTCTTATATAATTTGAGAGAGAGAGGAGAAGAGAGAAGGCTTATGAGTGGATTTGGGAAAGATAAAATCACTAGTAAGCTCATAGGGAAGTGAATTCTTGGGCTGATTAGAAGGAGTAACATCTACATGAGTAGGAGTTGCATCTTTCTATGATTCTTACCAAATTTAATATGATCCTTATCAGTCCTATAACCAGCCTTGTTATGATCTATATCAGGCTCATAATTAGGTTGGTAAGGATCATACAAAGGCTAATAATGAGTTCCATAAGCTTGACAAACCTCACCAACTTATGTAAAATAATACTCAACATCAAAATAAGCCATGAAACTTCATTAGGAATCAAGAACATAAGGAATGATCATCAATAATATTCAAAAAGAACACCTAGGCTATTTGACTAGCTAATGTAATCTTGGAGTCACCATTGATGTTTAGATAGATGCCCCCAAAGGTTGATTGTTGAAAGACAACACAAAAAGTATTTCAACTTCTTGGACTAAGAGTCCCATAGGGCATGCCAAAAAATATTGTCACTTGGATTTTCACCCTTTTATAATATGTCTCATCTCTCCTCATCCAAGTATCACAATGGAAACATCTCACTTGATTTGGGTAATCAATTTGGTGAGATTAATCTCTAGAATTAAGGGTTAGCTCCTTAAATATGTCTTGAAATGCTTTCACTTATACTAAATAATTTTTTTTGGGGGGAAGGGTTAGAATTTGCATGAATTGAAACCTACTCTAGGGGTGATTCACTAATATGTTTACCACAAGACTATCATACTCTATCATAAAGAGATAAGGCATACAACACTAGTCTAAGAGTCCTAGAATATACTAACATCAATATTTCAATATGAAGGTGACATACATGAAGAATATATAAGGTAAGTGGAACCATAGATCAATTAAAGATATTAAGGCCTCCTTGTACACTTAATAACAGATTCATATACTTAACAACACTTCATATACCTTCTAGGCATGGAATCACTTGCATCAAACATGGAAGAAGTGAGAAAAAATAAGGATAAATAAATATCTATTAACCATTCACTATACATCTCTTCACACACTTTAAAAAAATAATATATGAACTTAAACTAGATTGAATTTATTTTCTAAGGAAATTACAATGTCAAAACTAGTACGGCTTTGCCATACATGGTGTGGTATTAGATTATAAAAGCCAAAATGGTAGATTCTTATAGAATTTGGGAGAGAGAGGAAAAGAGAGAAGTCCAAAAGTCACAAGGACACTTGTAAAATTGATAAAATTATTTAATTTTTCATGATAAGAGAGTGTGAAACTAATCATGCAAATTCAGGAAGCACAAATGTCACCCCAAGTCATGAAAATCTTGCAAAGTGGCATGAAACTCTTTATGTTGGCTCAAAAAATTGCCTTCATGATTTAGCCCTATTTGAACATCCCAAAAATGACTAGGAATAGGTAAAATTATTTTAATGAGAGTTAAGGATTTTATACATGCCTCTCCATACATTGGTTGTAGTTTTGGTCATCTAGAATCATCTAGAAATGAGCTATCAGTGCCTACACTCAAAATAACTCTTCTTTCACACACCCTGCACACTTGGCCTCAAATTTGGATTTATTTTCCAATTAAAATACATAAAATTTAATGGATGACATGTTTCAAGACCATCCATGTACTTAGAGGCATCAAGCACACCTTAAAATCAACCCACTTGAAGATTCTCACCCTTCTCACTACCATGTTTACTATGTAATTTTTGATTGGCTAAGATGAATTAGCTAGTAAACACAATTATGAGTTTTTCCAAGGAATGAAATGGACATGGGGAGTTATCTTAAGTCATAATATTCCTTCCAATACTTATTTAATCTCTTTAAACCTCTTAGAACCTGCACAACACATAAAAAGGTCAAGAAAACCCTATTTTGTACCCCATATGTACATTTTCATACAACTCTTCTTGATGGGGAGTAGCCTAAGAGAATATTATATAAAATTCAATCATCATATTGGTAAAAATATTCTATTATATTATCTTTCCATATCAATTTCTCCAATTAGGTCCTTGTAAGGGTTTGGCAAGGGTTTTAGGTCTATTTACCCTCTTAAGCTTTGTTCATGTAGGTGAAACATTAGAAATGTAAAATAATATCACAATAATGATGTTCAATTACCATATTAACCTTTATAAACTCCATTTGCCTCAATGCACATCCTCATAATAGATGTGAACACTTAAAGTTGTTATATCAAGTTCTTCTTTAGGTTCTTATAGGCTTGAGTTGTCTTAAAGCCCAAAAGTGGCCTTTTCATGGTTTCCTTTGAATCTCAATAGATCAGACACATGTTTTATGCCCAATTATGAATTATATAATCCATTATAATGTTCACCCTATACTATAATTTAAAGTGGTTCTTTATTTGGCTTTAGGCCTAAACTATGCCTTACAACCTTGTCTACAACTTTGAGGGTTTGGGAGACCATGTTAAGATTCCTCTTTATATGAAATATCTATCATGTTATCCCAGGTTTATTTTTAATTATAAAACCTTTTTTACATGTATGAATATATTCTAACTCATATGACCATTTCTATTCTTTAAAACCTGTCAGTTTATGCATCAGGGGAGTGCCCTTTGTCTGAGACAAAACAAAGGTCACTTCCCCTATTTATCTAAGCCAAGTAAGTATTAGAGGGGTTTATTAAGGTATTATATATTATTTTTACCAATTTTTATCTCTTTTTATTATTATTTTACCTCCCAAATTCTCAAAATTTTGAGACAAACTGCTAGACAATAGACTATGTGTAAGATTTGCACTTTGGACTGTGTATTACATCATCAAGATCTTTTCCATGCTTGTTTTATATTATATGAGGGTGTATCAATTCTATGAAAACCCTAACCAAAGTTTTTCAATCCATTTCATCACCCCAATCCTCTACATGCTTGTTTATACTCCTTGATTGGTCAAGACTATAAATAATTGTGACTGTATTTTGCTCTAAGGCTCTGTCCTAGTAGGTGTCATGCATGGTTGGATCTTGAGATAATGTTTAAAGACCCTCGAAGAGTCTCTTAGGATCATATTATACTTATTTAGACAATTTGTTTCATGTTTGAGCTATATACACTCAATAAACCTAATTTATTTGCTCTCTGCCCCTCATAGTCAACTATAGTTGACTTTATGGGGTCTTGTAGGTGTCTTCTATATGATCTAGGCCTTGAATACAATGAACACAAATCCCCTTGAATATATCTAAACCATGATCTAACTAAAATTACCTTCTATTCTTGGAGTGAGGTTTGTTATCAAAACTATCTAGCCTACTCTCCGAGGTGACCCTACAACCAGCCTATAGGTGAATAGTTTTTGAATTGGGCACACCTGTAGGTGTGAATTATACTCTAAATATTTCATATCCAACTCCCTTGATGGCCTTTATAATCCTTGATGTTTCCTTCTAATTTATTGGATATTTTAAGCATGAAACATACCCATTTTTCATTTTAAGATGTTAGGATCACTTGGGAATCTCCAACCTTATAGACATTACTATTTGAAATTAGTTTTTAAGAACACATATTAGAGTTATTTAAAACTGACTTCCACTACTCCTTCCCCTCCAAAATATGCATAGACTTTTCCCCATGTAGAGGATACAAGATAAGGTCATTGGATGCATAAAAAAAAATTGTAACCTTGTTATATGAATTACACCAAAAGGCCTTAGACCTCTATTTTTCTATTTTAGGGAAAAGGGGCCTAAATTCTACAGTCATCATCCTTGGGGGGTTCTTCCACCTTGTCTAACACTCTAACATTCCAAATATTCATGTTATGATCCTTTTAATGTGTTAGAGTCTCATAAAGGTTTTCATTACTCATTTTTACACCTTTGTATAACATCTCAAATCCTTGTTAAGCCACTTATAGGTGGTTATTCCATAGTGCAAGCAATAGACATGAGTATAGGTAGTGGGCATGGGTGCAGACCTTTCATTGATCCTTAGGCCTTTTCAAATATTAAAAACACAATTATTACATCATGAAAGACCTAAATCAAGGTCTAAAACTCTCATTTTAACATTCTTGTTCTCCTGTATGTGTTAATGGAGTTCTAGATAGGGTAGTGGGTAAAAACATGAAACATACACGTGGTGTGTGAGATTTTAACAAACATTTTAACTCATTATAATGTTAACATGGATCTTATCCAAATTTTTAAGGCTTGGATCAAGTCAAGATAGCCTGATTTCAATGTGGTTTTCCTTTTCAAACACTTGTAGGTACACACTCCAATGGCAGACTATGCGTATGTCTAGTGTATGGCTGCAAAACATTAAGATGCTTTAGTTAATGAAGATATAATTAAATAAAACAACACTTTAAACATGGAAACAAGCCATCAGCATGATTTTAAACCATTACCAAGAACTGAAAGCATTAGGAGTGGTGGAAACTTGCATGCTACATAGAAAGGGATTAGTCTGTAAACCTAAGGTGATTGGATATTCAAACCAAATCCCAACTTGAAAAAAATGATGGAGAACATGTTATAGGAGATTAAAATACCTTTGTAATCAATCCCAATAGCTATATTTTATGGACTTTCTCAAACCAAGGCAAAACCTATAGGGTGCATAGATTAGCAAGCGAATTAGATAGTCTAACTTCTTAAGAATGGGTCATTAATTATAGGTCACAATTCCTCTACAAAAAAACATAAAATGGAATTTAATTTAGTGTAGAATATATCCCAAAGATAATTTCTATTTAAACCTCTCTTGTTGACCATAGCAAGTATAAACCTGAAGGCCATTCTTGCTTGCCAATCCTAGTAAAAGAAGAGATAAGCAGTTTTCTTCAATTCTTTGAGATTCTAAACATATTGATAATTGGAATGAGTGTAAGGAATACAAGGGAAATTCTTGAAATTTCATCAATTTATTAGGTCATACAAGTTCATACACCTCATTAAAACTTCTCTTTTCTCCAAGAAAACTTCCCTTTTTCTGAGGAACTTACCACTTTTTAGTTAGGAATAGTTGAATAAGATATAATAGGACACATATCACATCACATCACCTTTTAGAACCTTCACATTTACCAAGGAGGTTTTTCAAGTCATTAAATGCTCTTTTATGACCTTCAAATTGACTCAAAAGTACATATTGACTAATAAGACTAATGACCAAGGATAATATAGCATTAAATAACATCAAAAAACATATAATACTCCCTATGAAATTAATACTCAACCTCATATAAACCTCTAAAGATCATGTTTTTACCTATAGGGTTCCTAATTTGACTTGCAAAGTCAAATTTGGTCAACAATTATAATTATAGAACTCAGCCTCTAGATGTTTGAAACACTGATATGGTTGTTGATTGACAAGAATAATAACCTCAATCCAATCATGAGGAAACTTAACGGATTGGTGCAAGGTGGATAGACTAGACTGTACTTCTTGAATCCAAGGATAACCAAGAAGTATGTTATAAGGCAACTCAATTTACATAATATAGATCAATGGGTGGTGGGAAATAGACCCAACAATGATAGGCAAATGAATTATACCAAAAGACACCCTCTCAAAGTTATCATAAGCCTTTATGGTGATCATCTCTAGATGGATGTCCACAGTGTAGCCCAATCTCTATACCAGTTTGAGGGATATTATGTTTAGCCCCAAACTATTATCTATAAGAACCTGCTTGATCTTATGGTTTTCAATAATCACCTCAATATACAGTGGATTGTTATGATTTAAACCTAAGATAGACATGTCTCTTTGATAAAACGTAAGATATCAAAATGAAAACAAGTGTCTAACTAGTGTTTAAAACTGGTCAAGATTTATATCTTTGGGAATAGTTGATTCTTGTAAAAGGCTATTCAGAATAGTTCTATGGACTTTAGATGTATGCAAGAGATCTAAAATGGAAATCTATATAGGGGTTTTACTCAGTTGGTCTGATAGACTATAAGGATTCTCAACATTGGGATGAGATGGTTTGGCTTTAGCTAGCACAGTATTAGGATTTATATTCAAAGGCATAATATTCACATTGGGATCTATGGAAGAAGAGGGCAAATGGCCCTAAATAGTAAATTATTAGCATCTAGTTATGAATGCACAACCTAGAGGTGACATTGAGCTAGTATAATCATAATATGAAGGCAAAGGGTCCTGAAGGGTGACTCATAGGCATCTAGTTTCATCACTATAATTTTGAGTCAATATGGAGCCATTGTAATTTTAGAAAGGTTATCTAGAAATAGTAACCTATGTAAATAGAGTCATAATAGAACTACACAAACTCAACCTAGTATTACTAGAGGGAGAGGGTGTTGGCCCTATAATATTATATCCTATACTACAATTAGTACGAGATGGTTCATGGGATTTGATAGTAATAGTGGTAATGTGGTACATGGAAATGCATCCCATAGTGTTGTTATATTCATAGGAAATGGTTTTCTAACCTATGTTATTAGCATGGGTATTATGATCCTGATTATGATCATGTTGATTATTATTTTGACCCTGATTCTAGTTATGATTATTTCACTAGTTTTATCCTAGGTTTTATTGATTTTTCCTTAATGGTGGTTGATTATTTTGAGGAAATGGATCTTGACAGATTTTAATATCTTGATTAGTGCCTTGTCAATCCAATTTGATCTCAACTTCACCACTCTCGATCAGATCTTTAATTAGATGTCATAATTAGATGTACCAATATTCATCGTGTCTAAAAACACAATGGAAATTGCACCATTTTTAATCCTTGTACCAATCTAGTTTTGGTTGATCTTGAGGAAATGGCCTTTATACTGGTCATTTAATCAGGTTAGTTGCTATGAGCTTTTGAAATACTATATCAATAGGTTCTCCCAATTTTTTGAAGAATCTATATTTATTATGGAATGTCTTTTATGGAGGGTGTCTTTGCAAATAAGGTGGTGTATTAGGTGGATCTAATTGTAATTTTGGGCTCATCAGGGACTACACCATTTGTATGTGTCTTTTTTTAGTCACACCATTTCCCACCACATTTTTATTATTGTTAAAACCCTTAGGTTTCTCTTACACCACTATTGGACTAGAATATTTGGTCATATTTGAGGTTTGATCCTATATTAAAATATTGACAAGGACCTTAGCAATAAGAGCCTTCTCAATCTGCACCCCTTTGTCAATAATTTCCATAAATGGGTTAACACAAGCAAGTTTTATATTATGCGCCACCTCAAGGTGTAGGGTCTATGAAAATATGTCTACCAACAATTTTTCTAGTAAATTATGTTGAAAGTGACCCATTAATACTCTCCATATCTATAGATATGTAGTAAAGTTTTCTCCATCATGCTATTTGGCTTTGCACAAGTCAACAATGGTTAATTCATACTCAATTTTATACAAGAAATGGTTGATGAATTTTTTAGATAAGTCATTCTAATTCATAATTGATCCCTTGGATAGCTTAAGTAGACAATCTAAATCTTGCCCTAATAAACTTTTTGGGAACAACCAAAGTAAGTAAACACTACTATAAGCAACCTATTGTCATAGCACAAAGAATGCCTAAATGTGTTCATGAGGGTCACCCTTTATTTTGTATTTTTCAAATTTAGGCACCTCAAAATGAATTGAAAAGGGGACTTGGATAATAGATAAATCAAATGGATATGGACATATCTCATTAAATTTGTACTTCTTAACTTTGTTATTCATCTCCAATCATGTCACAATATCTTTCATAGAGTTCTACTCTTACATGTTTGGTGCATTCATGGGTGGAACATAGTTCTATTGGGGTTGAATGTGCCCCTATTATTATTGTTGGGGTGGTATGTTCCCCTGTTGTTGTTTTTTGGGGTGGTATGTGCCCTTGTTGTTATGTGTATTTGGTAGGGATGTACACCCTAAAATCCTTGACTTATTTTTGGTTCACTCCTTGAGTCAAGTAGGTAAATGGTCAATTCCTAGGAATCTATTTCCTTGAATTAACCATTTTCTATTGATTTTGGGGAGTTCTTTGTCTATTCACCATTGTATGTATTATTTGAGATGAACTAGCCAAATCATTTTACATGATTTTTTCAATGCGTATTAAATGTTTGGGTCTTTGATTTTGAAAAGGAACAAGAGGCTCTTGATGATTAAAAAATGTGTGCTACATATCTACTAGACCATGTTGTGGAACCTTTTGGGATTTGGGTTCTATTGAGACATCTTAACCTATCATTGTTATGTTTTCAACTAGATTTTGCATTGGTTCAACCACATTTCCTTATTCCTTTGAAGCATCATTATGGATTGGCATAGAAACTAAAGAGTTTGTTAAGTCTATAATAAGTTGGTCTACATATAATTGACTTATTTTCTTAATCTTGTTAACAAGATCTTGATTGGTTAGTTTTGACTCTATAAGTATTTATTTACCTTTGTTAGAAGAAGAAGGTATGTTTGATTGTGCAATGTTTTGGAAAACTTCCTCTCATTTTTGTTCTCCTTCTCTAACTAAGATGTGCAACTTTTCCATAAGAAAATCCAAGTGTAGTCTAGCACCTAATTCTATCAACCTTAGAATGGATTCATCTCTATCCTCTTGGAGTTGATAGTCTAAAAAGTCTTCCTTAAATCCTAATATTGTTGGAATGTCCTCAAATACCACAGAATTGTCTTGAGCATCATATTAATGATCCTTCTCATAGATAGGGATTTAAGGAACCCCATTATGAGTGTACCTTTGAGTCATGTCTAAAAAATGTTTCTCTCTACATTTGATTAGATTTGGAATTTTTTTTTTAAACATTTTAAATAAGGTATGTGTTTTTGATCTTTTCTAAAAAAGGTGACAAGGTACCAAAGAGACTATAATAGGAAGGTGGTGTATTACAACACAAAATTATAATAATTATGTTCATGAAATTACTCAACCTTGGGTAAAGTTAAAATTGTATGAATTGGAAGAGGGCATGACAACTCAACAATCTAAAGTGTAAACTAGTACACCAAATCCTAGATTTAGAGATACATCAATACCATAAAAACTAGCTTAACTTTGATAATTTGCTACTAGAAAACTAGAAGAAATACCTTCATATTAGGAAGGAGACAACACAAACCAAGAAACTCAAGATGTGGAAACATGCAAGAATTTCTAAGTATAAAACTAGAACCAAATGGATAACATAATGCCACCACATGGTAATCAGAATGGTAGTATAAAATGTCGTTCTAAAACTTAGAGTGCAAGTAATGTACAAGATGACCTAATTTCACCAATGATGAGAATGATATGAGTTTATAAATGACCTTCAATCTAAATGGGAAATTGAACCCAAGTTCCCTTAAGTAAAGTGTAAATGGTGAACCCAATTTAAAATGTCAACCTTATGAACTTAGAAAGGTACAATTTTAAATTTGAACTATAAATGAAGGACTTAAAGATAATTTGGGAATTTGTTTAGAATCAAATTAGTAGCATAACTATGCCAATTAAATGATATGACATAATGTTTAAGATGACAAATTTTAATGAGGTAAAGATTGATTTGGATTTGACCAATGTAATGCATCATTGTTCAATAAATTGGTGGATAATGTGTTTGGTTATGACATGTGTTTACAAGCAAGTTTTGACTCCAATCAAGGACCAAGTAAGCTAAGACCAAAAGACAAATGTAACTAAGTAATCATCCTAAGCCCTAAATTGATAAGGTTTAGTTTGTATTATTAAAATCGGTTTATATACATACACTTGGAAGGAAAATAAGTGTTCAACCAAAATAAAAGAGCATTATATGGTAAGGTATTTTACACCCCCTCTTCCAAGTGATAATACAATGACGTGGACCTTTGAGTGCACCTTGCATCAATAATACTCCATGGCAAGTGGAGGTTTCTAAAAAGTACAATTTATGACCATCTATATGGTTGCAAGTGTGGTTAACATAAGATATGCAACATATTAATTGAGTTCATGATGATCAACTTATCATGAAAGGGTCTATTATTTTATATGACAATTCCATCAGTAGACTGCTTAGTAGAATCCCTTAGTTGACCAAACCTGACTCGAGCTTTTGTTACTAAAGGAGAGGTTAGCCACTCAAACCCCTAGCTCTAGCAGTATGCATACCTTAATTTGTATACCCCTCCATGGATCGGATTTGAAACACTATCAAGAGATGAAACCTCAGGTCAATTATTCTCTAGAGAACCCATGGGAGGTAATGACATCCCCCTCACAATCCAAATTACATGAAATAAAATCTAAGTAAAAAGCATTTAGGGTTGTATTTAGATCAACCAAACCATACGTGTTTTGGGGAGAGCCTAGACAACTTCCTTTTTATGCCTTGGACAAAGGCATAATTATAATGAAAAGGCACTTTTGGTCAACCAAGTTCCCTATAGGGGATGAAGGGAGAGAATACATGCATAATTATTTTTCTCAAACAATCTAAAAATCAAGTGATAGATGAATTACATAAATAACTTTCAAGAAATTTGAAATTTACTAAGTTAAAGTTGAGTTTATAAACACCAAATTGAAGTGTGAAGTGAATTTCTTAGCCCCCTTGGCCTTAGTTTGAAAAAACTTTGAAAAACATCCATAAAACATTCAAATAAACCATCTAATTTTTATTTTAAACACCAAATGGAAGGTTCCTAATTCTTTTTAAACACCAAAAAAATGTTAAAAATACTTAATTATGCTTAAATAAACACTTTTACTCGAAGGTCCTACAATAAAAATTAGAGATTATTGTTTAGCTTTGAAGCATATTTTCAAATGAAACAAGTAACTTTGGATTTGTTACTCTCAAGTCTATGTTTTTTCAAAAACATAGAGACTGACACTAGTCACTAATGACCAATGTCAGTTGATGCAATACTGATTCTAGTCATAAAACCAACCGTTGTTGGTTGAAACTGATTGATAACGGTCACCTGTGAACTCGAAGGCAAAAATGTTATGCTCACAAATACTTGTTAGCTCAAGTGTTAGAATAAAATCTCCAAAAGTAAACTTCTAGATCAATAAAATGTTCAAAATATATATTTATAAATCTAATTTTAATAAAAATAAACTTTAATAAAGCTCAAAAATTGAAATTTTAGCCATATTTTCCCCTGCTACCTAACCAATGCCAGTTGACCTTGACTAATTTTGGTCATTGTGTAACCTGTGTGTGCACAAAAAATGTTAGAAACATGAGAAAATGAACATAAAAATTTATGCTAAAGAAAATTTTAATGACTTTAATGGAAATTTAAGATTGTCAAGATATTTTCCTTGCTTGAATGGATGTTAAGGTCCCATCAAGTGTGCTAAAATGTAGTGTTTGATTACAAATAGGATTAGTTCAAATATTAGTCATGAAAAAAACAAAAGAATGCATAAGAACTAACATTATAGGCCAACCTATTCGATGGGTTTTGTAAATGAGAATAAGAAGAAATTGAAAGAAATCACTTATGCATATTACCTTCCCAAGTGATTCCACCATCAAAAAGTGGCTCCAAGCATGTTTTTCCCTTTGATTTGGTGTTCTTGTCCTTGTCAACAATAGATTTCAAGATCCTTCATTATCTCAAGATCACCATGCATAATCTAGGCTCAAGATGTTAAATCAAACCTATGCCTATCAAATGAACCTATCCTATTACAAATAAAGAATGATAATCAAACTATATAAATGATTTGTGGAGAGAATCTAGCATTATAAGTTTACATAATTTAAGCTTAAAAATGATGTTTTATGCCCTTATATTTATAGATTTTTTAAATCAGTCAGGATCAACCATGATCATCCATCTCAAAATTAATGTGTGGATATGAATTAATTTAATATTGCATAATAAATCCATGAATATCCTCATAAATATTTGGGAGCAAGAGGCATTAATTAGGCATGGGTGCCCATAAACCTGATATTTATTACATTTATGTCTTATGGATGCCACCCCATTGATCATGTCATTAGGTGATGCATATATTTAAAATTAATTTCCAATAAAGAAACACTAAATTTTTTCCATGGAATTCTTACTTAAGCTTATAATTTGGTTTAATTTTCATATGTAAGATTAATCAATTTTAGTGCAATTCTTTGGAAATTGGTGCACAATTAATAAAAAATAGTCAAAAAGTTATATTAGTGGATCATAATTTGACTCGAGAGGAATTGGAATGAGATGTTAGATGCATACAGACCACTATCCTATTTAGGATATTTTTGACACAAAATAACAAAGGTACATGACATGTACTAACAAATTAGAAGAAAAAGTGATCCAGAGTACCAAAATACGAAATCATCATTTTGACTTGAAATGCTTTATGAAAATTTAGGAATCACATAAAATGCATTGCCCATTTAGGGATACATTGGCCTAAATCAGCACTTGTATATGAAAAATTCAAACCATTTAATACATTTTAGTGATTTTGGCTTGAATTACACATTTGAGTGTAATTCAAGTAAGATTGATAATTTTAACACAAATGATGCTAGGAATTAGATGTCTACAACCTCCTAATTAGTGGGAGATAAGGTAATATATAGGATTTTATAAATTTATTCATTAATCATATGATGTATCAAGGAGAGAGGGGCATGTTAAACATAGAGTCAAGAGATGCTAATGTAAAATTACAAATATTTGTACCTAGTGGCTCACTTGGGATCCATCTCCACAAGCCACTTGGCCATTTTTATGGGTTGGGTCTATGATATAATGATCCCTTATTACAGGGGGTGCTAACTAGGGAACCAAGAGATAACAGGGCCACTAGATGGATAACTATGGACCCCTTTCATGATTTGCCCTAGGCTATGGGTACTTTGACAACAATATATTTGATTGCCCTACCATACCAATACATGGTTGGGTAATGGAAAAATAAGGGAGTCTATCTTGTAGTAGTTTTTGGGTCCTCTCAGGTTTGAGATAGGTTATTATATATTGAGGTTCACCCCATGGATCAAGTGCCCCAATAGTTTGGTATGCCCTATATGGGCAACCTCCCTATCGCTAGAGTTATGTATAGGGGGACCCATGAGGTGATAGCCATAAGGTTTGGAAAAATAGCATGGCACCCACTTATGATAGTGGTGCCCATCACCTAACCAATTTGATAGGTATTCATAGGAGGAAAAGGACAAGCTAGAGTTAGGAAGTAGTATATGGGCCCACCACCACTACTACAAGACCCTGCTCAAGGGGACCGTGCACAATAGCAATAGCTAGGAGATAAAGATGGTAAGGATTGAGTGCATGTTGATCTAGAAGAGGACCTCGACATAGATGAAGAGGAGGCTATAGAGGATGATTCCAATCCATAATGGTGTGAGGGATATCCAGGTTAAATATTGATCTTGTTCATTTGTGATTACATTTCAAATTTTGATTCCTTCTAGTTAGTTAATTTTACGTTTTTCAAATTTTTATATTGTCTAGATCTAATTCATCTTATGTACTATATGATTATAGATTTTGTGGGTAGTTATATGTGGATTATTAGAAACACCCTAATCAACCTTTTTTAGTTGAGCATTGGTTAGAATTAGGACCACCTTTTGGTTGACCCTAGGCTTCCCACAGGGATTAATCATCATATAGATGTATTTTCCTCATTATATCATGCTTCAATGTTGGTGACAACATTAAATATAGGGAACAAGACTCTTTTGGCTAAAGCTGGGAGGGTGGAGGCATTAGTAGATACCATTGTGGGTGGGATAGGTGATAGATCCTCCAACTAAAGGATAGGGAGGACAACATCATAAGGAGGGTTAGGAAGGAGTCAACATCCTATCCACTAACTTGTAGATAGGGGGATGACTTCAAAGGGAGGTACTAGTAGGAGATGTCAATAGATCCAAATCCCCAAGCACTCTTCTACATCAAGACCCTCTCAGAGGAGGAGGATGGGTTCTTGATACTTTTTACAATTTTTTTTGTTATACCATTGTATATGTTAATTACTTTTGAGATGCCTTGAGGCATATTGGCCCTCTACATGGGTGTTTGTATCAAACATTTTTTTATATAAACTTGACAATTTTTCATGATATATATAAATGTTCTTGGCATACTTATATGTGATTTTTATCATGTGTTATGTGATTTGACTTTAATTTTCATACCATCTTTTTAGTTTATGCACTATAGATGCATATACATGTGATAGTGTAGATTCATATTTATCTCTTTATTTTTTATATATTTCTATGTGAAATTATTATGTATATGTGGAAATAGAGTGTATAGAGATGATGTAATGTGATGTATGTATACATGTATATGACTAAAATTGAACTAATGTTTATTTTTTATGTGATTACTTGATTTATTTATTCACACAACATATGAATTTCAATTTGGGGCTAGGAATGAAAAGAGGAATAGGATAAATGTGAGATGATAAAGGGGGTGAAAACCATAAATCAAAACTTCATAAGAAAAAAGAAGATGACCTAATCCTTATGAGTAAAGGGTAATATGTACTTATGAAAAAATTACAAAATAATAACTTATTTTATTAATCTAGAGATAACTATCCATGATAAAATTGGTAAATGGGAAAAGGTTGCCTTAAACATAGACATGTAGGCAGGATTTTTGAAGAACTTTCTCTTTGAAATGTTTTTACATTGATTTTAAACTTATTTTCATGACCCCATACATCTAGTCTCATGTGACCAAGAAGACACATGAGCTCATCACCAGATATTATATATAAATGACTAAGGGCATCTCTCCCTAGTGCCAACCCCATGAAAGTAGTGGGATATGAGGGCTCAACACCAAGGGGTAACAAAGGTTGAGAGATTTATAAATTTTATATTTTCATAATAATTTGATTTCCATAAAAGTATCATTTTCTATTTTTAAGGATTTGACCCAAAAATCTTGATCCCATGCAACTATTGAGATGAAAGGGCTCATCACCGACGACCAAGATGGGTGGGTAGATTTAAATTATTCTATGCATGTTGATGTTATATTTTCCAAAGGCACCATAAGGGGAGGTTATATCATATACAAGTCTTTAGACTCCATTATAGGTTAGCATTATTATAAGTTATGAAAGAAGATGTAAGGAAAAGAGGTATACTCTACTCATAAGAACTAAGATAAAGGCCAATTTGACATGCTAATTTTGAGAATGCCTTATATGGGTGATAAGGTAACATGAGAATGGGATGATGTGATATGTTTCATTTTGAAAATTTCTATCTTATATGATCTAACCGACTAAACAATCATGAAACAACACATTTGATATGCAAGTGAACATGCAACCTATGAAAATGTAATTCAAGTGATAATAAGGTGATATGTAAGAATTAGATATAGAAGCATTTTAGATGCAAAGAATTTACATAATCATTAAATTATTTGCCTTCTATAGTTCATAATCAATAGGCTCCATTATTAAAATATTCTATCACTAGGTAGGGGCCTAACTAGTTGGGTCTAAATTTTATACCTTCTCCTTTCTTCTTATTAATTTGACTATAGAGTCTAAGGACAAGGTCTCCTACATAAATTTTATGATCATGGATATTTTTATTGTATTATCTACCCATATGGTTATCATAAGTAATGCGATTAATTTTGGTAGTGATATGATGTTCATTTAAGAGTTCTAATTTAGTTAATCACCCATCTCTATATTTTTCTTAAACAAGGAGGCCTTGGAGGGAAATATGAAGACTAGGTATTTCCACCTCTAAGGGCAAAATGGATTTGGATCTAATAAACAAGTGAATATGGGGTTGCACTATGGACATTTTGATAGTGGTTCTATAAGCCCATAATGTTGGATAAAGTTGTATATGTCAATCTTGTTTGGAGTCTCTAATAATCTTGACTAGAATCAACTTTAGGGTTTTATTGGTAGCTTTAGCTTAGTCATTGGTTTATGGATATTATAGGGAGGCTGAGTGGGGTGATATAATAAATTTATTGCATAGCTCAAAAACTTAAGGATTATTGAAAGGGGACTCATTATTATTAATGATGACCTATGGGACCCTGAATCGATAAATGATTTGATTTAGGATAAACTTTACAATAACTAATCTAGTGATACTTTTTAGGGGCATCACCTCTACCCATTTGGTAAAATATTTAATCATCATGATAATGAAGTGATCACCATTTGAATAAGTACAAGAAATTTTACCCACTAAATCTATACCCCAAGTGGGAAAAGGCCATGGAGTGTTGATGAGTTGTAATGCCCTAGTGGGAATGTGTATCTCTTATGAAAAATGTAGGCACTTCTCTCATTTACATACATACTCAAAGACATCTTGGTCTAGAGTGGGCCAAAAATATCCCATCATATGGATTTTTCAAGTGGTTACATGGCCATCAAATTTCCTACCACATATGCCACTATGACAATGAAATAGGACTCTTTTTTACTCTTCTTAGGCAACACATCAAAGTAACATGTCATTGAAGGCCTTGTGATAAAGGATAATATCTAAAATAGCATACTTGGCTGTGATGACATAAACACACCTTTTTTGGTGAATTGGAACCTTTAATATAAGTATGTTCAACCAGGTGATTGATTATATTTGCATACCAAATATAGGTATTGATAGCAATATTTTATATATATCATACTAGTTCATCAGGGAAGTTGGTATCAATGAGATTGTTATCTTCGAGTTGTGAATCAACCAACCAATTAGTAATGATTTATACCATAATATAATTTTGATTAACATAAATCAAGTAAAACTCACTTAAGAGTGTGATGAAGTATCTATACTTTCTAGAAAGAGTAGATTGGGTTAAGAAAGTTCATAAGATCTGAGATATTAGGATGACTCTCATTTCTTGGTTAAGCATATAGTGCCATAATTGTTTAGCTGCAAATACTATTGCTAAACATTCCCTTTCTTCTTGAGTGTATTATATCTCATAATCAATTATAGTTTGGAAAATGAAATAACTTATGCACTCCTTATCATTGTCATCTTCCTAACCCAACATGTATGTAAGGGATACCTCAGTTTCTTTAATATAAAGTATTAAAAGCTTATCTAGTTTATTTTCTATGAGCATAGAAGGAGATATGAGAAAGCATTTCACTGGTTCAAACACTTCTTGACAATTTCTTATCTATGTTTGGCCACTTATCTTTTTGAGTAGGTTGTTGATGGGATGGAAAACATAGTCTAATTCAAGGATAAATCATTGAATGGCTCCCAAATTTCCTAAAAATATCATGATGTCTGATTAATATGAGGGAGGGTTCATTTCCAATAGCACTAAGATCTTAGTGGGGTCAATATCAATCCCAACTAAGGACATGATATATCTTAGGAGTTTTCCATTAGTGACCCTAAATACACATTTTTCTAAGCTAAGAGTGACATCATATTCAATCAGGCATGTGAGTATGGTGTGTAATACTCTTGAATGGTATTCATGTCATCTTGCCTTTCTAAGAAGATCATCTACATAGACCTCCACTATCTTGTGGATATGATCATGAAATATGTGGGTCATGGCCCTTTGGTATGTTTCCCCTACATTTTTTAGACCGAACAAAATTATAACATAGCAAAAGGTCCTCCAAGGTATAGTGAATGAGGTCTTGTTTTGGTCTTCATTGGAAATGTGAATATAGTTTTGCCCTAAAAATACATCCATGAGTGATAGCAATTCATATCCCACCATATCATCAACAATGATGTCAACATATGGAATGGGAAGTCTTCCTTTAGACATGCCTTGTTAATGTCTCAAAAATCTATACATATTCTAATTTTTCTATTCTTCTTGAGAATAAGGAAAATGTTAGACATCTATTTGGAGTAATCAACTAGCTTAAAAAATCTGAATTTTAGGATTTTGATGACTTTTTCCTTCACCATTAATGTGACCTTACGCTTCATGGGCTTGATCTTCTACTTGGAAAGTTTTGTGTCAGGTGATATAACTAAGTTATGAATGACTATGTCAAAATTTATTCCTATCATGTCGTGTAGGAGAAAGTAAAAACTTTTGAAATTTTCATGATGAGCTTCATGTGGTCTTCCACCTCCTGTTCAAAGATTGAAGACCCACGATTGAAAATTTGAGGGTTATCTTCCATTATAATATTAGTTTCAATAGTTTTCTTGATGAGGGAATCATTACCCTCCTTAAATATTTTAGGATCTATGGAAATATTTGGATCTTCACCTTTAGTGTTGAAGATATCATGTTTGTCATTATAAGAGAGTTAATCCTCCACATGGCAGTAAGACTCATAGAAATCAATTTCTATAGTCAATCATAGACTTGTAATAAATCAAGGATGGATTCATCACTATTATCTATATCAAGGACAAAATCATCTTTGTCCCATCTAACTTAGGTGATGGTTTGATCTTTAAGAAGCCTTACACACAAGAGGCTTTATCCTAAATGAGACTATGAAATTAGAGTCTAGTATTGTCACATGAGAGACAAAATGTGAAGACAAGGTGGCCATAGAGTTGATAAGTTAGTTATTTTCCCTAGGGATTGCCTCTAAAGAAACAAAATCAAAGTCCTTAGTGACTTCAAGTACTATAATATTGTATATCTTAAGGTGTTTGGATTTGGTTTAATAGACTTCAAAAAATTGGTTTGTGACTAGTTACAAGTCACCTTAGATCCTTAATTTTTGAACACCTACATGTTTTAAAATGAACATGCCAAGAAATAGGGCCTCATATTCAGACCCATTGTTTTTACACTCAAATTATAATTTAAATCCAAAAGGTATGACCCACCCTTTGGGGAAATGAGAATGACTCCTATCCCAAAACCTAGACAAAACTCAAGTCCATCATAGTGAAGGACCCACTGATCATATGTATAAGGGGATAGTCATCAGGTAGGGTTTCTTGGTCTTATGATATTTCAACCATATGAATATTAAAAATATTAGTTAATCCCCTCTGGGCTTCCTAGTTTCAAATATTAAGAAGACAATGAGTTTATCCTCTATGTGGCATGAACAAAAAGGCTTGTGAACGCATGGATATCTTAGTCTGATACTATTAATGAAGGAAGATAATAATCTTTGGGAACTTGAAATGTTGTGTTATGATCTTAGAATCAAGTTAGGTAAAAACTTATGGAAATTTGAAAGATTGATTATTTGGCTTTTCCTTTGGGGTTGGAAGTATGCCATCATAGTTAGGGTTTTGTTTAGGTATATGGAGTATTCCAAAATAATTAGGATTTTGACTTGGTGGAGGAGGCACATGGCTATAGTTATGTAGTTCTTAATACTGGAAGAAGGACATGAGTAATATTTTTTGTCCTATTATTATGTGTGGGAAGGCCTATAGAAACCTAGTGAGTGACTTTTCAAGGTTTTATTCCTTTATGATGAGAAAAAAGGGTCCCTTATCAAAAATATATGGGTAATCATGAGTTATTATGTTGAATTATATCCTACCTATGGTCATAGTGTGAATCCTCTCATTGAGCATGGAGATAGACTAGGTAGGAGGAGTGACCTGGTTGCCTATTGATGTACTTTGAATATTATGAGAAACAATATTGGGTGTTAGTCAAATCATAATGGATGAAATCTATGGAGGGAGAAAACTAGATGAGTTATGGACCCTAAAAATTGGTATGTCCCTATCATAGCATGGTCTATAAGCATACTTTGAAGTGGCTCAAAAGTGACAAGGGAAAAATGTGAACCATGACTTGTTCCTGCATGGTTGACCTTTGGTTGGTTATGGTGATAACCATTGAGATGGTTGTTTTGGAGTGAAATAACTAATTCATAAACACCTCTACCATTTAAAGGTTTTATATGCTATCCAACCCCTCTCAATGATACTAGCCTTGAGACCCAAAGAAGTTATTATTCCCTACTCACAGATTGAATGGGATAACTAAGGGAGTATCCTTTTCTAAGAGACTAATGATTTCAATGGTAGACATAGTGGAGATTACCATGCCAGTGACTAGTTTTAAGTTAGGGTTATTATTATCTATTATTATGTCTCTTTCTTCTAGTTTATCCTTTAACAAGTCCTAGGGTATATTCACCCATTTATTTAGGATAACTACTTTAGGTTTTGAGGATCTAGTAACATCGACTAATTGAGGGTTTTAAGACTCCATTGGTATGTAGGTGTTGATTAATGTGTAACCTAGGCTATTTTTGTATGTTATTTTGTAACATATCAAAGCACTTAGGATCTCCTTGGGCTTTGAAAACTTTTCCCAGGTGTAAGAATTGTATCTACTAGAATAGGGTGTAAGGGATAGCTTTTATTTGGTGTATACAAGGTCTTCCCAAGGTCATATTTTAATTGGTGTCATTTTATATGATGTAGAACTCTATTAGTACCATCTTTGGGCCTAATGTGCCTGATAGTAAAATAGTCCTTATGGAGGTGGATTTGAGACTGTCATATCCTATTAGTGTGTTATGTGTTGTAGAATAGTTGGTTTCCCTATAACCAAGTTTTTGTAAGAAAGAAAAGGGGATAATGCTAACATCCACTCCATCATCAACCATGTCTCTCTTCACATAATTGTTTTAGATCTATACTTGTAAAAATAAGTCTAGATCTCCCCTCCTTCCCATTTTAGATTTAGGAGGAAGGCTCCATAAATCAAATAAATAACCAACATCTTATGATTCCTGACCAGGTAATAACATATCTAAATTAGTATGGTTATCTAAGCCTATGGAGGAGGATTGATGCTAGATAGATGTCCTAATCCATGGGCATTGAACAAGGCTAAATAATGAGTGGGAGAGTTTTTGAGCAAGGCTAAGAATGAAATGTGGGAGAATGTTTTGGTTATGTCAAATATTAAATCATAATTCCCCATGGGCTTAGGGATTGACTCCATTTCTAGGATGTTTGATGGGTGGAGAGACATAATTTGATACTCTCTAATGTAAGTTACAATGTTTTCTTCTTATTCAAATTCTAATTCTATAACTCATATCATCCTAGTTTTGCCTTACAGTCCTAGTTAAGTAACTACATTGAGATTTACACTCCCAAGGTGGAAGCCTCAACATCATGAGTACCTGCCATTATGGGTTGACTATGTTTAATGGGTTTACCCTTTAGGTCACCCTATTATTTACTTTAAGAAACATGTCTTTGGTGGTTGGGGAAATGGTTATGGTAGATTTATAGGTTCTAGTTTTAATGGGTGACAAGGCCGCTAGAGAATGTTAGGGTATTCATATTGGCATTTCCTAGGAACATGGACATAAATGTTTAACTTTGGTCTTCTAAGAATATTTATATAAATTTATTATATTCTATATATTTTTGAGTGTCATGACCCAAGACTCTATGAAGAGGTAATAAATGTTGGGATCATAGTCCCTAGGTCTCATGTTTTGTCCTTGTTTTCTAAACCCTTGTTTATTATTTCATGGATAGTAGTTTTGGTTTTAAAACTAGGGGTATTGTTTGTTTAGTTGGTATTAATTTTGGTTATGATTCTGATACTATTTTTAGGAGGTGGTGGTCAGTTGAAATTGACTACATGAATGGTAGGAGGGTTATTTGGGTTCCTAGTCCCTGTGTTTTTAGTGATGTTAGTATTATTTGTTAGTTGATATTGACTATTATTTATGGGGTTTTACTTATTAATTTGATCTATGACACCAATGGTGGTGGTGTTATTATTCTAATTTAGGATTTTGGGACCTTGATTATTTGCATTATTTGGGCTTGCATTTTGATATCCCTTATTATTTTGGATTGTAGTGATGATGCATCTATTGGTCCCTTTAGTCTATCAACCACTATTAATGGTTATCTTGTCAATGTATAGGGTACTCTTGAAGGCTTATTCATATGATTGATATGGTAAATTTTGTATATCCTCCCTTGTTTCCTTGATAATGGAATGAAGGAAAAGATTACATAACTCCTATTGATTAGTGTTGGTTGCATTGACAAAGGAATGTAAGACCTATCACCATCTCATGATGAAATGGGTATCTAACTCATATTCTTGTTTGATGTGTAATAATTCATGTATGCTAATATTTAGTAGTTTTTTCATGTCAAAGGATTTGATGAACTAATCCATAAATTAGTATAAAAAAATGTATGGACCTTCTTGGGAGGTAGTAGCACCAATTAAGTGTTATCCCCTCTAGGGTTTTGGGAAAGATCATTAAGACAACCCCATCCCAAGGTAGGAGTTCCTTAATAATGGTAGCATAGGCTTTTATGTGTGCATTTGGATCCCCCTCCCCTTTGAATTTAGGAAGGTCTAGTAGGGGACATGAGAGAAGAACCCCTATATATTAGCATCGAGAGGATTTTTGAGATATTTAATGTAGGTCCCCATTTTGTTAAATTTTGTCATTGTTGTTGTGGGACTAGCTTGAAAGGGGGGAATCACATGGGGATTATTTTAGTAAATACTAGAGGGAAAAGTGGAAGCCCAATAAGGTGATGTAGAGTAATCCAAAAAATAGTTGTCTAGGTGAGTAGACTTAGAATACATGTGAAAGTAAGGAGGGAGATTGTTAAGAGGTGTAGAAATTTACTATGGTGGGATATGTGTAGCGTGTGTGTAACTTGATGCTACATAGGGAAAGATGTATGCCATATATAGAGGGGGATTTTAGGAAGGAAGCACATGTTCTAGAGGTAGAAAGAATAGTGGATTTTTGGCTCCACATTATTTTGTAATGGTATAATACATGTTTTTACACTCCATGCTAGAGTTTTATTGGGTACTTGATGATATGAATGGGTTTTGGAGGTGTCAGGGTTGGGGACCCCATGAATGAGGATATCTCCAAGAGGTTGGTGAGAGACATGGTTGTGTGGTGGTATATGTTCTTGCAATAGTGGAAGCATATAGGTTTATGGTTGTGATGTTGAGTAAGTTATTATTTAAATGGGAGAGGAAGACAGATGAGCTAGTGTAAGAGGGTTTGGGCCCATCCCTTAACCCATATCTTATTGATTATTCTCTAGGTCATGGATATGACCCACTAGGGTGCTAATGAGTTGGTTTAGGTTGGTGTTGGTGTTGAGCCCATGGGCCTATAGTGTAGGATGGGTAGGTGTGTGAGATGGGGTAGTAGGAAGGGGTTGGTTAGAGGTGGGATCCCTAGAAGTAATGCTTGTGGTTGATGATGGTGGGTTGGAGGCATCTTAAATCCCACTAGGAGGATGTGCAGTATCTTGCATATAGTTGACCTTGTCCTCTAAGTGATAGATCCTTCCTACATAATGCTCATCTTTGGTAACACTTTATGTGTTAGGAATTTTCAAGTTGATGGATGGATTTGAGATAATATGAGGAGTGGTCATGTATACTCCAATGTGTTTCATGGTGTTGGAGTCGAGTTGGTTGCTTATGGTTTTAGATACATCACATATCTCTTGAATGATAACCTTACTTATTATCTAAATACTCAAAAAGAATAATCATAAAAATATTATTCTATGTTAGTGGTGAAGGTTGGGTTTTTTAACTCCTCATGAAGGTTCCTTATAATTGAGATGGCTTCTCCTATATACCTCTAGGCTAAGAGATCCACCAATGTCATTTCCACACATATTATTGAGGTATATGGATACATGTAGAATAAATGGAAAGAGGAAGTAAATGGAGAAAAGAAAAGAGAAGAGGAATAAATGGATACACAAATGATGAAGTCCTTCATGTCAGGTTCACCAATTTATATACACATGAATATCACATGATAAACTATGCACTCTAATCCCCAAGGTCTAATCAAGGCAGTTGACATAATGGATGGGTTATGGGTTTGGTTTGTTGTTTAGTGGAATTTGATTTGGGATAGGTGGTGGTAATGGGTTCTCATGATGGAACCAAAAGAACACAATAGACTATCAATGCTCGTTGAGAGCGTCAAGTTGTGATAAAATAGATCTCAAGGCCCTTTAATCTCTAATATCACAAGAAGGTGAAGCTCCTAATCAATACTAGGAGTATGGAAATTATGGAGATCAGGTTGGATGACTCATGGAAAAAGGTATACTCTATTAGGTTGACTTTTCCTAGTTAATGTCATACACTAAGTGTGAATGATATAGGATGAGGCTAGACTCGAGGAGAAAAAGGAGATGTATATGGTAAGCTAATATTGGATGATGTTGTATTGAATTCCTATTTTTATGGGAGGACAATTATAGGTGGATAAGTAATTTATTCATGTTATTCTAAATATGCTAAGGAGTCTATGATGAGATGAGGAATGGGAGTGGATCAAAAAAAATTATGTCTTAACTCGGTCTTAATATCAGATTATGTGACAATGGTGGGGTCAAGTGTTCTAAACTTAGGGAATAAACAATGTTTGTCTAGATGTCTTGATAAGGTTCGTACAAAGGATATTAGTCAAAATCCAAGGAAAAGTGTATGAGATTATTTGGGAAATGGCTTGTAATGTGTGATTATTGGAATTTTGAATCAAGGCTTTGTATAGGCTACTTGCATGGATGGGTAAGGCTTGTGTGGAATGTATTTTCTTGCACATGTTGGCAAGGAATTCGGTATGATATAGGGCTTGCATGTATTATCAAGGTTTTTTAACATTAATTTTTGTTATGTTTTTAATGTTTTTGGGTTTTCTTGGTTTTATGGGAATAAGTGATTGTTTGCCAAAAATAAAATGATGAAAGTAAAAGAATGAAAAAGCTAAAAGTAAATGAAAGTGAAACTTTATTTATTTTTATTTTTCCAAGGTTTTTAATGCATGCAAAGAAGAAAATAAGGAACCTATTTTATTGTGTAAGATCTTGATTTTTCCTAGCTTTATTTGTATATGATCTAGATGATGAGGTTTTTATTTATTTTTATTTGTTTTTTATGGGATGGACTAAGTATGTGAATTAAATCTAGATATGCAAGATATATAACAATAAATATGATCTAAATAGAACCAACACAACACTTTCTTCTGATTTTCTTTATTACATCTTGAATCCTCACCAAGCAAACTTGATAGATTATATGTGGATATTTGTAGCTAACAATTCAAATTTGGTTATAATTTGGTTAAGATTAATATTTATGCTATTATGGGATAGTATAATATTACTTAGATGTATGATGATACATAATTGATTTATTATGGGTTTGTTAATGTATGCATTTACATTTCAAACATATTAATGCACTATTTCAATTATATTTATTGCTATGTGTTTATCATATGAGATGATCTAATTACCTAGATGTTGTGAGGTGGATGCAGGAAAATTCATCCCTTGAGCATGCCAAAGGGAAAGCATCATTAGAGAGGGTGACATAGATCGAGATGTCAGAGGATGATAGAGAAATCAATCGGTACCCTACATACACCAAAGATAACTAGCACATTTTAGATGCATAATTAATGGTTGACATAATGTGTTTTGGTGTTATTTACATTAGCTTGTTTAACATGGTTGCTATCATAGTTTAATGGTTCTATGAATTTTCCTTACGTGACTTGTGAATATGCCCATTAAATACTATTATTAACATATTTTGCTTAGTTAGGCTAATTTGGAGTTGTTGATTAATGATGTATCATTAATCCATCATGATGTTTGGAAATGTTAATTTAATATATATATATATATATATATATATATATATATATTAATGTTAGAAATCATTTATTGACATCTAAAAAATTAGAAAGGAATAAAAATAAAAGAAATAAAAAAAAAGGAAATCTCACTTTAAAAAAAGAATATTAAAATATCTTTAAAATAAAAGGAAAAAAGAGAGAAAGAAAACTAAAAGAAATAAAGATAAGAGTAAAAAAGTGCCTTATGTTTAAATAGGAATAAAATTAGAAGAAAAAAGGAGGGTAAAAAGTAGAGGATAGCCATGCAAAGAGTGTGAAGGAAGAAATATTAATAGACTATACTATTTCAGCTTGGAAACCTGTACTAGGTAGGTGGTGCATTTGATTTGTGGATATATTCTACCTAGAATTATGTGTATATGTTGAATTATGTATGGATACTATTCAAAAAGAAATGATATATATTTATATCTGTGACATATATTTGTATTATATATATATATATATATATATATATGGACAATGAATTATATTTGTATGTATCCTTGCATATCATGTTAAAATATATGAATCCACCCAATGAAGCGTTATATCCATTGAAGTGAACTGTTATACAGTATGTTAAAGTATAGTGATAAGATTATATGTATATCCATCTGGATAATGCATAGCGACATGTAGATATATGCAGAGTAAGATATATATTGAATGTATATAGTAGTATCATGTAGAGTATAAAATAGGTATATAACAAACTACAATACTTATAGAGAATTCTATTTCAATAAAATATATATCATGTCAATGATCCGTATAATGACTCAAAAATCTATGTATAAAAGAAACTATATGTAGTGACTTTTATAATTTCATCACTATATTAATCTAGCGGCATAAAATTATTGATGATTGAGCTTGTTATAATATTTTTGTGAAAGATTGAAAGTTATTTAAATCTATTTGAATATATAACACAGTTCAATATATATATATATATACATATATATATATATATATATATACATATATATATATATACATATATATATATACACACACATATATATATATACATATATATATATATATATATACACATATATATATGTATATATATACATATATATATATATACATATATATATATACATATATATATATATACATATATATATATACATATATATATGTATATATATACATATATATATAAATATATATATATACATATATGTATATATATATACGTATATATACATATATATATATATACATATATATATATATATATATATATATATATATATATATATATATACATATATATATATATAACTGTGTTATATATTCAAATAGATTTAAATAACTTTCAATCTTTCACAAAAATATTATAACAAGCTCAATCATATATATATATATATATAAACATGTAAGAAGACATTATACTTGAGTGGTTAACATGGCTATACTTAGCACAATTCCCTATCTAGTAAAGCTGAACTAATTTTTTTAATACTTTAGACCTTGGCACCTAAACCAAACTTTAAGCATTGGATATGGTGATATGATAGTATGAGGAAATTTGTTTGTAAGTATCAAACTTTAATGACTCAGATGGAAGAGTGCAGCCTTAAACATTTTGTGAAACGATTGATATGGAGTATATATTTTCAACTATGAAATGATATGCTATGATATAACCAACATGCTAGTTTAAATATAATCATGGCAGAAATTGAATTTTATACATATAATATATACTAGTATATGACGAGTCATATGTAACATATATATACAATGACCCTTATCATGAATCAGACATATTGCTAGAAAATGAATTGATAAGTATTGGTTTAGACTTTTATTTAATCAAAGAGTAAAATAACTATTGAATAGTTATTCCTACAAATTTTCCAGTAGATTTATGCCATGACATTAAGATATTAAAGAATATTTATAGTTGGTGATCAAATGAATATCATAAAAGTATTAGTTTTTATGGCATGAATAAGCCTAAGACTTGTTGAATGATCTAAATGGGCAAAGATTTTGTAACAGGTGTTAGATTAATCGATGGAGTGGTGATATAAGATCACATAATATTATGGGTCTTATCGTGTAATTAACCATAATAGTTATAATCTTTGTTATACAAGGTAAGGTTACTATTATAAAATTATTGATAGAAAAACAAGGTTTAGATTAAACACAAGAGATTTATATAGGTACGCGTAGCTTTTTGGTATCATGTGATGAGTCTTATGGTGTGCTAGAGATTATCTATGATATGTAACTATCGGTGCAAACCTATGGTAAGGATATAACCTTTTAATAAGTTATGCATTTTTTAATTACCAATGATAAGCATAATTTGAACTTAATAATTCATGTGCCTATTGGCATATACAAGTACATAAGGGAATGTACTTGTGATTCTAGTTCCTCAGGGGGTTATAGATACGAATGGTGTTTATATATATATATTTTAAATCCCTTAAGGATCGTCTAAATATGTATATATTGGTAATATGAAATTTATAAGGACTGTTATAACCATAGGAAGTTCTAGATAAAGATAGTTATTGAGGACTTTACTAAGTTTAATAAAACATGGGATGAATAGTATGTAAAACAAATTCTTCACTATATTGGGTATGGGCTACATATTATATATAATTGTGAACTAAAGCACAGGATATACGTGTAACATTAAAACAAGTTATGATATGCTTAAACATTTTTGTTAATTATACTTAATAGTGTAAAATTAACATAGGGGTGTATTATTATGATTGAGTCCCACAAGTGGAATAAGAACTATGTTAAAGAATTACATAAAGTTAAGTTAGCAAATGCATGCATTTAAACCCCTAAAGCATATATCAAATGATATTTTGGAATATCCTATGTGTTGAGATTTTTTTGCTATATTTATACATGGATTTAAGTATACAACATAATTATATGATAGGAATTGACTTTGCTAGGTCATATGTCTAAGATAATAGCTAAGAGTATGGTTTATCTAGTCATTATATACCTGATAAATTGAAACTATAATTTTATATAAAAAATATTCTATAAAATGGATTGATATATATAAATGAATGATATAATAGGTTTATGTGTTCACTATTTCATTACAAATGTTTTAAAGACTGTTAGTTATATGTATTCAATATCAAATACTTATTTTCAATACATGTTTATATGCATAAATGCTTGGTTATATCGATGCATCAAGATGTGTGCTCATATGCTATGTTACTTTGAAATTATAGTATGCAGTTTATTCTTAGGGTATGCCCAAGTTGTATAATCTTGTACTTGCTTAATTATTATTATATATGTGTAACATTTGAGTCTTAGAATCATAAGTTTAGATTACATTTTATTATGTGTCTAGGAACCTATGATAGAATAGGATATCATAGGGTACTACAGTATAGATGTATGTATACCCAAATGATACATAATGTAATTGTTGTGACTCATATCTACATTTGATTGATTATTTATATGTGTGTTGGATACTATGAATAGTTTGTTTGCAATAGTTATAATGACTTTATGAGTGCATGCATGCAATCTTTAAAGTTAAATAAATGCTATGATAGTATACCATTGTGTTCCACATGAAATGTGTTTGTTTCATTACATCTATTTGGTTAAATATAAAATGTGTTTCTTTGTAGTTATGACTACTTTATTATAATTGATTATGGAAAACTAGTAGTTATGTCTTATAATACTAGACAATGGTAATATGGGTTATCATAGAATGTAGTATGCTTGAAAAACTAGTTGTGGTAGCTAAATATATAGTTAATGAATATTTTAACCAGATGGTGTAAAATTTAATCATTCTTTCTAGTATGGGATAAAAATTTATGTAATATTCATTCATACATTTGATGAAATAAATATATGTTTTGGGTTACTCCTATGTTTAACATATGGTTTGATTGTGTGTGATAATGGGAATTAAATTAGATGAATCTTGTGGTTGAATTGTATTTGACCAATATTATTTGTTAATAAAAATTAAGGATTGAGATGGACTTTATTGGCTTATTGGTATCATAATGATAGATGAAGGTAGTCTGATCAGGTGGTGTATATAAAATTGATTGATCTAGATCATTATTATTTATTATTTGTAAAACTTTAGGCCAAAGTATGTTGAGTGAGACATTATCATTTCATGAGTGTGATTCACATGCTTGTGTGATATATTTCAATAGAATGGATTTCTATGATACACTTCATGTTTAGTTTAAAATCATATAGCACACCAGTACTTTCTTGTCTCTCTAAATTCATGTGCCATCACTATCTACTCATCCGTGAAGGGAGGGCCATTCCCTGATGGAAGATTATGTGGGGGATTGTTGGTCAGTGGTTGGTGTGTAAAAGCACTCATATGATGTTCTCCCTCCCCATAATAGTACTAATATTAAGATGACACTTGAAATGGCCACATATACTAGAGAGTCTAGGGAACTCTTGCTCCGAAGAGCCATGTATCTATATGTAGATTGTATTGTATTGTATTTATCATTGAGTATTGTCATGAAGAGTTGTAATTACTTGTTATTGTAAATCAACATTGGTGGTTGTAGACTTGTTTTAGTTTTAGCTACGTTAATATAATTAATTTTTGTATTCACATTATGACATGTACTCTCATGATATTAGAGATCAGTATTATGTGATGTATTATGCTTGTTGCTATTATCACCTTGTCTATTTATTATGGTCTCTTTTTAGATTCTCATGGTGTAATCTATATTTGTTATGTGTTAATTTTTTTTTAAAAATCACATATTTCTATGTCAAACTTAGTAGGGTTTTTACATGTGGTATTAAAGTCATGGCTCAAAATCTAGGACCTAATGAGTCCATTAGCATTTTTGTGACTTTTTGTTTACCAGTGTGAACCTAGTGACATGAAGTATTGTACTATTATTTTGAATTTGTGGTGCCTCAGTGTGGAACCATGTACACCATGATTGGAATTTTGAAACTTGATAGATCCTTTGGTATGGCTTGGTGACTCTTATTAGTTTTGAGACATTTATGTAATGAGTGTGTTATAGTGAGTGTGCATCCTTAGGAGCTTTAGTACCCTCTTAGAATCTATATAGGGTTGGACTATCGAATGTCTCTATGGTGATGGTTGTATGAGGTATGGGTAGGTGAGTGCATATTTTAGTTCATGATTTGTGAACAAGAGTATCATACCCTAATTATGATAATTAGGATTGACACCTTGAGGATTATTACAACATTGCTTATTAATCAAGTCCCCTTTATAATTTTTATTTTATGTTGTGAGTGAGCATGGGGAGCTTGTCACTTAAATTTATGTACTTTAGATTTTGTGTCTTTTATTTACTTATCCTAGGAGTGGAAAGTTTTTCAAGACCATATTTAGTTGGGACCACCTAGTGTGGTGGGAATTTTCTTAGTAGAGTGTTGTCATTTTGCTTAAAAATCCCTATGTGTTAGGAGCTTGTTTTGTTTGGCACCCTTACGTTATGTGGACTAGGAAGGAGTGTCATCTCTCCTAGTTAGCTTAGAGATGAGTTTGTATTATCTCATTCTCCTTTAACATTATTATGATGCTACTAAGAGGAATCTTATTTGCATGTTGTTGATTTTAGTGTTCTCTTAAATAAGAGCTTATTTGTTAATGTTGTTTGATCATACTGTTAGTGTAGGTTTTTATTTTTCCTATTGTTTAATTAGGGAATATTATATATTTTTACATACATGGAGTTTTCCTACATTTGTGGGATAGGCTAGCTTATGTGGAGATGTGTGTCATAGATGTGTCATAGGTGTCATAAAAATGTCATAAGTAACTCCTTTGACTAGCTATTCCGGGTATGGGAGTTACTTCTCTATTCTTAACACCTTGTCACCACCTTTCATGGAGGAGTTACAGTCTATTCTTAGGGTGCTTTAACCACCTTTTGTGGAGGAGTTACAATCTATTCTTGGGATGTTTTGACCACCATTTGTGGAGGAGTTACTTACTAGCTCTCCTATATGTATTCTTCATTGTGGCCTTCTCATGTTAATGGAATATTTGCTTTTCTCTAAATTGTCTATGCAATTGTCTCTTGTTTGATTTCATTTACTTTAGCATTTTGTGGTATTCAATTGCTTCATCCCATGCAACCACGACTCATGCATCCTCGTTATTCAGACCTTGGTGAATCCTCTGATATGGTATCAGAGCCACCCCAGTAACTAGTTGTCTATTTTGCTATTGCTTTCATTGAAATCTAGAGCTTTGTTAAGGCATTTTTTTTGTGAAATTTGAAAATTTTTGGGAGATATTGCTAGTTCTCCGTGTTATTGTTCCTTCCATGGCTTGTTTGGTCTCTCCATATACATGCAAGCCTATGATCATGATCCTCTTAGCATGGTGTTCAAGATCTGCATAAGAGTTTGCCTCAGACCTGGGTGTAGAAGTGTGAAGTTACAGCCATGGAATTTCAAATCTAAGGTGTAGCTATTGGAGAAGTGGTGCCATTTTTTGATATCTCTACACTTGGCATTGGTTTATGCTACTCTGGCATTGTCTGAAAAAGGGAGGTGATAATGTTTTTGCTGCTCTCTTTCATTGAGATCTGATCAGTTGTACTTGGCATCCTTTTCTAGCCACCTGGCATTTTCTCTAGCAGCTTGGCACATCCTTCAGTAGCAAAACATCCTTTCCTTGCAGGATGGCGTCACATTTTTGCTCCTTGCATCAAATTTGCTCATTCTAAGCAACTTGGGGACTCTTTAACACAACTTGGCATCATCTTTTCTTCTGGAAAAGTGTGTTTTTTCTGGACTGCAGCTGGAAATTTGGCATTGGCATCTTTTTTTTGGTTTTTTTTCTTGGTGGGACCATGCCTAGCCTCCATCTCCATTGTTATTTGCCTTTTTTATATTTTCAGTTATTAATGACTTTATCAAATTTCTATAGCATCATTTAGTATGCTGAAAATCAAAGTCATTTGATTTTTTTTTTAAAAAGAGCAATATTTGAGTTTCTTTTAAAGCTTGTATATTCGATTATCGAAGACAAAGGGTGAGGCCCAGATTGGCAGGAGGCCAATTCCCCCTCACAAAGACCTCCTTTGGATTTCTCACTCCATGCTAAGTCTAATGAGTGGTTGGAAGGCCACTTTCTCTCTCAAAATAGGCATTTTTTTAATGTTTTAGTGTTGTTTTTTTGCAAAAACACTAGTTTATGGGAAATTGAATCTTTAATATCTTACAAACGGTAGCTCAGATTTGGTTGCCATTTTTTGAATAAGTGTTTGTATTTCAATTATCCACAATGTAGGCTTATTATTTGTTAAAAATGCACTAGTTTATAACGTGCCTAAAATTTGGGTCTCTCGAGATGCATTTTCGGCTGAGTCCAACGTCCTGTTTGCTTAAAGTCTTGCACTGATTACTCTAAGATGCATTCTCGACTGAGCTCAACATATTTTGAGCATGCACTTGCATATTTAAGGGGGCTCAACATTTTTGGGGGGTGTGATTGCTTTTCAGCACTTGTAATCTTTGCTTTCATTCTCCTTTCTGCATAATTTCACAACTTGCAATCAACACAACTTCACCTAAATTCAGCTTAAAATGGATTCTTTTCAACTTAAACTCATAACACCCTTCAACTATCATGAATGAAAGGTTAAAATGTTAATCATTCTTAGAAGTAAAGGGTTGTATAGGATCACCATGGATACTGAAGTAGAACCCAACACTGATGCTAAAAAGGTCAAGTGGTACAACCGTAGTGATGAAGCCTATGGATTAGTGAGCTTATCCATGTCTCCAAAAATTCTCTTCCATTTAGAAACCTCCAAGACTCCAAAAGACATATGGGACACCCTAGAAACCTTATTTGGGAAGCTTGATGAGATGAGAGATCATGAGCTCGAAAATGAACTCATAAGTCTAAGTCCTAGCAACTTTGACACCCTACAAGACTTCTTCACTAAGTTTAAGGCCCTTAGATTACAATTGAAAGAATGCAAGATAGAGAAGAAAGATGACCAACTCATCCTTTCTATTCTCACAAAGTTAGGTCCAAGCTATTTCGTCTTTGTCTCCACTTTCCATGCCACAAAAAGTGCCCTTGGCGCTACATGGAAAATGCCTTCTTTGGATTCATTCATCGTTGACTTGACTAGGGAGTAAGATAAACTAATCCAAATGGGCAAAATGAAGTCTACTCAACCCCAAGCTTTGATAGCTAGAAATGGTAAGGATAAGACTTCAACAAAGGAGAAGAAGAAAAAGAACAAGGACTAGGAGAAGAAGAAAGAAAACAACAATCTTGCCAAAAACAACACTGAGTCTTCCTCCTCTAATGCTAAACCTAAGAAGGAGAAGGTTAAGTGTGCCTATTATAAGAAGATAGGGCATGATGAACACAAATTTATGAAGAAACAAATAGATCACCTAACTCATCTTCTAGAGAAGCACAACATAGGTGTTCTTGAGTCCATCAAGTAGAATTCATCTACCCAAGATTCTACTAAGGCAAAAGGCAAGGTTAAGGAGAAAGAAAAGGGCAAGGCCCTTGTAGCTACATTAGCTTCTACATCTTCATGGGTCATTGACTTGGGTGCTTCTCACCACATGGGCTCTTCCCTAGTTGAGTTTTCATCTTTAGAGCCTTGTAGCATGACTTCAATTAGTTTGGGTGATGACACATCAGTTTCCATTGCAGGGAGAGGGTCAATTGAAATGGAAAGAGGAACATTCAATAATGTTCTAAGTGTTCCTTCTCTTTCAACCAATCTCTTATCAGTGTACCAAATCACTCACATTGGTCAGGGCATGAGAGTTGAGTTTTCACCATATTCAGTGGCTATCAGGGAGTTGCATAGTGATACTATAGTGGCAGTGGGTAGGGTAGATCACCAAGCAAGGTTATACACCTTCTCACATTTTGCACTTGATTCTTCTCCAATAGAATTGCTAACTCATTCAGATGAAGTTAGCAAATTATGCCATGAGCGGTTTGGACACCTTAACTATCGCTACCTTGAGCAACTTTGCAAACATGACATGGTCATTGGCTTGCCTCATGTCCAATTCTCAAAAGGACTTTGTGAGGGGTGCTCCCTTGGGAAGCATCCCGAAGCAAAATTTGATAAAGGCAAAGCTTGGAGGGATTCACAACCTTTGGAGTTAGTTCACAGTGATGTATCGGGACCCTTTCCCAAACCATCTTTCACAAGGGCCAAGTACATCCTCACTTTCATTGATGATTTCTCTAGGTACACTTGGATATATTTTCTCAAACAAAAGTCTGAAGTGTTTGAAAATTTTCTAGACTTCAAGGCTCTTGTTGAGAAATAGAGTGAGAAATCCATCAAGGTTCTTTGAACTGATAATGGAGGGAAGTATGTCAGTAACAGGTTTGAGTAGTTTTGTACCACAGAGGGGATTGATTTACAGCACACAGTCACTTACAGTCCTTCATAGAATGGGGTTGTAGAATGCAAAAATAGGTTCTTAAAATAGATGGGTAGCTATATGATTCACTCTAAATCCTTAGCACCACAGTACTAGGCCAAAGCCATCAATTGTGCTTGCTACATTCAAAACAGGGTTCCTCACAAAAATTTAAAAGGGATAACACCCTTTGAAGCTTGGCATAAAAGGAAACTTGATGTTGAGCACCTTAGGGTTTTCAAATCCCCAGCCATGGCCCACATACTAAAGAATAAATGCAAATATATGGAACATCAATCTAAGCCTTGCATCTTTGTAGGATATTTGGATGGTATTAAGGGGTATCACCTTCTAGATCCGACCACTCATGAGTTTTTCATTGAGAGAAGTGTCCACTTTCAAGAGAGTCCTAGAGACTCAACACTTGGCACTTATTCTCCCTCATTGGATCTACTTCTTCATGATGATTCCTTAGATTCAGATCAGACACAATAGGTTCTTGAGCTAGAAACATCTTCTTCTTCCTCTTTGAGTTCAGATAATGAGGACAGTGATGCAAAGTCATCCACCTCTAGTCAGTTTGAGGATGAGGAGTTAGCACCTAACTCACCCACTTTCAAGCCACTTTGGGCTAGACAGACACTTGAGAGTGTTGGCACTTGGGTAGGATATCCTGCAGATGACAGACGTACTAGGGGGATTATCAGAGAGATCCACATGCCTTATTTGCTTTAGTTTCAAATCCATAAACGTTTTGAGAGGCATCATGGGTACCTGAGTGGGTTAGTGCTATGGAGGAATAATATTCTTCCTTAATCAAAAATAACACTTGGGATTTGACTTCACTTCCTAAGGGAAGGAAGATGGTTCGATGTAGGTGGATATATTAGACCAAGTTTGCAATAGATGGGTCAGTTGATAAGAATAAGGCACAATTGGTTGCCAAGGGTTTCTCACAGGTGGCAGGCATTGACTACTCAAAGACATTTGCACCCATTGAAAATATGACTTCTATCTAACTCACCTTAGCTATTACCATAGCACATGGTTGGGATGTGCACCAAATGAATGTGAAGAGTGCCTTTCTTCATGGAGACCTAGAGGAGGAGATCTATATGGAGCAGCTGCCAGGATTTGTTCAGGATTCTTCCTTAGTATGAAGACTTAAGAAATCTATTTATGGCCTCAAATAGGCCCCTTGGGCATGATATGCCAATATGGATTCCTTCCTTCTCACAGTGGGTTTCACTAGGTGCCATTCTAATCCTAATGTCTATTTTTTGTAGCAAGATGACTCGCTCTTGATTTTGTTTCTTTATGTTGATGACCTTTTGATCACCAAGAGTTATTCATCAGCTATTGCAGTGGTGAAGGCATCTCTCTAGGATAGATTTGACATGAAAGACTTGGGTTTGTTGCACTGCTTCCTTGGCATCAAGATCTCACAATCAGATTTAGGGATTTCTCTTGCACAGCCTAAGTATGCTCTTGACTTATTGGCTCAGTTTCACATCGCTGATTGCAAGCCATCTCTGACTCCCTTTCTATCAGGAATCAAGATTGAGGCTGACTATTCTTCACCATTGGTTGATGCCACTCAGTATCGATAACTTGTTGGTAGTCTCATCTACTTGACTCACACCAGGCCTGACATATCATATGCAATGGGACTTGTCTCTAGGTTTATGTAGGAACCTTATGAGTTGCATTGGAAAGCAGCTAAGAGGATCTTGCATTACATACAGGGTTCACATAGATATAATATTTATTATAAATTTGGCATAGAGTTTAACTTGGTTGGATATACAGATCCAGACTAGGTTGGTGATTCTCAAACTCACAAATCCACTTCTAGTTATAGTTTCTCTCTAGGTTTTTGTCCTATCAGTTAGTCTAGCAAGAAGCAAAATGCTATTGCTATATCATCCATAGAGGCAGAGTACAGGGGAGCTATTAATGTAGCTACTAAGGCTATTTGGCTTTAGGGAATACTTTCTAAGTTTGGCATTCCTATCAGGCAGCCCACCATCATTTATTGTGACAACTAGAGTACTATTTAGATTTGTAGGAATCCAGTTCAGCACCAGCGGACCAAGCACATAGAGATTCACATGCATTTCATTTGGGAGCTTATTCATAATTAGTTCATTGACTTGATATTTTTCCAGTCTTGAGAGTAGGTTGCAGACATCTTCACCAAACCTTTCACCGAGAGCAAGTTCATTCATCTACAAGCTCTTCTTGAGGTGCAGTCCATATCTGCAGTAGCATCATCTTTGGAGGGGGGCCTTTAGCCTCTTAATTTTTTTATGTCTCTCTTTTTTTTGTGGGGGGGGGGGAGTTTTTTCCTATGGGTTTTCTCCTTTTCTCTATTTTATGGGAGATTACATTTGTACATGGGTACCTCATCAGGCCTAGTTGCCGGGACCCATTTTATATTTCCACACTGCCCACCTAAGCTATGCTTATGGGGGGGGTGTTAGTGTAGGTTTTTATTTTTCCCTATTATTTAATTAGGTAATATTATATATTTGTGCATACATGGAGTTTTCCTACATTCGTGGGATAGGCTAGCTTATGTGGAGATGTGTGTCATAGATGTGTCATAGGTGTCATAAGAATGTCATAAGTAACTCCTTTGACCAGTTATTTGGGTATGGGAGTTACTTCTCTATTCTTAGCACCTTGTCACCACCTTTCATGGAGGAGTTATAGTCTATTCTTGGGGTGCTTTGACCACCTTTTTTGGAGGAGTTACAGTCTATTCTTGGGGTGCTTTGACCACCATTTGTGGAGGAGTTACTTACTAGCTCTTCTATATGTATTCTTCATTATGGCCTTCTCATGTTAATGGAATATTTTCATTTCTCCAAATTGTCTATGCAATTGTCTCTTGTTTGATTTCATTTACTTTAGCATTTTGTGGTATTCACTTACTTCATCCTGTGCAACCACGACTCGTGCATCCTCATTATTCAGACCTTGGCAAATCCTCTAATACGTACTCCCTTAAATTTGGTGGGGCAATTTATAGAATTGGGATGGATTGATACATCCTTGTGGTTAGTAATTTAATTATTTTTTGGTTGTGGAAATATATTGTGATACTATACTTACAAACTTGGTAAGTAGGAAGTGTTTTGGTAACATTGAGTTACGGTGTTTTCCTTTACTTGGTGGAGGTATGTAGGAGGTGTTGAGATGATAGTTCTCTACATTTCACTTTTGAATCTTTAGGGTCACTATTTTACCTAATTTTATGATTTAGATCATGTGGAATGGCAAACCTTGTATTACATATTAAATTCTATATTGGGAATTATTATATTATTATTCACCCTTGATTAGATTGATATTATTTTATTTCATCTTAAATCATGTTGATTAAAAATTTATTTTGTACCTCTCACCAGAAGCGAGTAGGCTATGGGATGTGCAGAATATCTTATCAGTCTATGGGTTGAGATAAACTATTATTTATTATGTGCTAGTTAAGCAAATCGATGGGCATGGTCTCACTTGTTACCTTTATAAGGTTTTAAGGATAGTGTGGCCCTTAGCCTTTGTGTGTTATGATAATTTTAACATTATTTCCACTTAAACATGAATATAATAGAATAAGGTAAGCTATGAAATATGATACTAGTATGTTTAGCTAGTGGTAACTTAATAAAATTATGAATTGATTGTATAATTTTTTTTGTATGTATATTGATACATCTAAAATTATTTAGCTCATATTATTTCTATCTATGATTTGTTATCATATAATTGTGATTATTTAAATATTGTACACATTTTGAAGATCATTAGGTCATGAAAACATATGGTAAGAGTGGTGAATTAGTAACATGAGTTCTAAGTTATAGGATAATATCTTACTTCATGTCACATTGACTTGGTTGTTACTGAGTGGGATTCGATAGATGGACTTGTCAAATTCAATATTTGACAGGCAAAACTTGACAAATTTAGTCATATGGCCATATGCATGTATATGGTGGGATATTTATTCTATAATTTTGGATACATTGGAAATGTAGTATTTCTAGCTCCTATTCATAATCATACTTATTAGTAACTCTATGGATTAGTGATAATATTGGCATGTTATGCTTATTAGGAGTTACATGGGGTAGCGATAATATTAACTTATGCACATCATTCTTTTCAGGATCCCTAAATATTTTTCTCCAGAATGAGAAAAACACCCTCTAGGATAGAGAGATGTGTTGAGGGATGGAAGATTTTGTGAAACTCTCCCTAGTCATTTATTTTGGCTTATATGATGACCTTATATGCTTTTGGGAAGTCTGTTCAACTTCCACTGAGTTATTTATATGGGATTATTTTGTTAGTTATGGAACCCAAGGTTGTCATGACAGTAACATTTAGAGTGACACTCGTAAACTTTGTTTGCATAGTAGTGAGATGTCACAAAGTAGGGTCTTATGGGACCAATACTTTAAGAATAGTAAAAAGAAGATACAGTAAGTTCTACAGGTAAGTTTCATTTATTTGCTTAATTTTATATTGGATATCATGTTATTACTTTGATAAATAATGTTTATAATTTAAAACTTATATTTGAATAAGCATCATCAGGGATGATGACTAGTTTTAGGGGGGAAGAGTGTTACATCCCAATTCCTTGCCAGGCAAACTTTATAGAGTATCCATCGATATTTACAACTAATAATTCAGATTTGGTTATATTTTGGTTAATCTTGAGATTTATACCATTATGGGATAGTAGAATATTTATTGGATGCATGATGATATATGATTGATTATTATGGGTTGGTTACTGTACACATTTACATTTCAAACATATTAATGTACTGCTTCAATTATATTTATTGCTATGTGTTTATCATGTGAGATGATCCAATTACTTGTGTGTTGTGAGGTGGATGTAGGAAAATTCATCCCTTGAGCATGTCTGAGGGAGAGCATCATCAAAGAGGGTGACGTAGATCAAGATGTCAAAGGATGGTAGAGAAATCGACCAGTACCCTACACACACCATAGATAACTCGCATATATTAGATGCATAATTAATGGTTGGAATAATATGTTTTGGTGTTGTTTGCATTAGCTTGTTTAACAAGGTTGTTAGCATAGTTTAATGGTTTTATGAAATTTGTCTTACATGACTTATGAATATGCCCATTAAATACTGTTAGTAATATGTTTTGCTCGGTTAGACTAATTTAGAGTTGTTGATTAATGATATATCATTAATCCATCATGACATTTGGAAATGTTAATCTAAGTAGTAAATATATTAATTTTTGTAATTTAAGTTAGAAATCATTTGTTGGCATTTGAAAAAATATAAAAAAATAAAAATAAAAGAAATAAAAACAAAAGGAAATCATGCTTTAAAAAAAAAGAATATTCAAATATCTTTTTTTTTAAATGAAAAAGAGAGAAAGAAAACTAAAAGGAATAAAGATGAGAGTAAAGCAATGCCTTATGTTTAAATAGGACGAAAATAATAGGGTACGAAGTAGAGGATAGCCATGCAAAGAGAGTGAAGGAAGAAGACTATACTATTTCAGCTTGGAAACCAGTACGAAGTAGGTGGTGCCTTTGATTTGTGGATATATTCTACCTAGAATGATGTGTATATATTGAACTATGTGTGGATACTATTCAAAAAGAGATGATATATATTCAATTTTGTGACATTATATATATATATATATATATATATATATATATATATATATATATATATATATATATATATATATATTATATATATATATATATATATATATATATATATATATATATATATATATATAATTGTTATATGGACAAAAAATTATATCTATATGTATCCTTGCATATCATGTTAAAATATATGAATCCACCTAATGAAGTGTTATATCCACTGAAGTCAACTATTATATGGTATGCTAAAATATAGTAATAAGATTATATTTATAGCCATCTAGATAATGTATAGTGACATGCATGCATATATGCAGTAAATGATATATAGAATGTATAGAGTAGTATCATGTAGAGTATAAAATGTGAACTAGGAATTTGACTCAAGAGAGGATGGTTATTATTGTGTTAGTTGTAAAATAAAAAACAAAATGAAATAAAAACACTAACTAACATAACATCTCTAGGCCTAAACACTAGGGGGAGCTTAATAACAAACATACATATGAAAACAAAAAATAAAATGTAAATAAACCTTCCTTCACCTTCCTTGAATGCTCAAAATAGATTTTTGAAGTGGCTTACTTGGATTGTGCTCAATGAGTCTTCATCAAAGGAGGCTTGGCTATCTCCTCTTCTCCTTGTCACCTTTGTGAAGTCTTTAGCTTTATATTGGCTCAATAATTTAACATTATAACACTAATTTCAATGGATTTTGGAATTATTTGTGCATTATAAATTTTCATTATCCAATATTTTTTATTCAATAGGCAAGGCCTCATATTTATAGATTTTACAAAATGGTCATAATGAACTTGAACCATCCATCTCAAGATGAAGATGTGTGGCTAAGGATCCATTAAATTTTGGAAGGAAAATTTAATAAATGCCCTCATAAATATTTGAGATAGAGAAGCATTAAAGAGGCATGGAAGGCATTAATGAGGTATGGGGTGGTTTAATCCTGATATTTTATGCATTTATGGCCTAGGGATGCCTTCCAAAGAAATGATGTCATTTGATGATGAAAATATTCAATATTTATTTTTAAAAAGAGATATTCAAAAATATCCATGGAATTATCAATTAGGCTCATGATTTTAATTAATTAAATTTAAGCATGATTAGTCACTTTGGTGTAAATTTTGGCCCTTTGGTGCACAAGTTAGTTAAATTGGTCAAAATGTCTCATTATTAGATCAAAATTTTATTGGATTAGAATTAGGATGTGATATCAAATGTGTTAGATTAGTTATCCCATGTAGGATTTTACCAACATGAAATAACAAATGCATGCATCTTGTGGAATAAATTTGATAGAAAAGAGCAATCTAGAGCACCCAAGTGCAAAAATGCCATTTTGACTTGAAATGATTTGATCAAAGTTAGCTAATTCATAAATTGCATTGCTCCATTTAATGATACCTTGTCTAAAATAGGCACTTGAATATATCAATTTCAGCTCATTTAATGTGTTTTAGTGTTTTAGGACAAATTGTGCACTTTGGTAGAAATTGGTCAAAATCTTGGTTGGAGATTATCGATGGCCAATTTTAGGTGTCTATAGTTTGCCCCTATTTTGGAAGGCATTGCAAGATATAATCATATAAACATATTCTAAAAGAATTAAAAGGTCATGTATGCTTACAAATTCAACAACAATTGATGAATTGTATGATGCCCCCTCGAGGGATGATTAGCACAAGTAGGATGGTAAATGGTCCCTTGAAAAGAAGGGAAGATGATAGGGTGAAAACACAGTGATTTTGAAAAAGTAGTCCAAAATCACTGAGAATACAAGTGGGATGGTGTACAATAGTTTGCCCAAATATGGTTATAACCATTATACCCTGATAATAACAATGTGGTATGATAACACAATGATTTTCCCAAATGTGGTTATAATCATTAAGAAGATGGAGCTGACCCAATTATGATAGACAAACAAGATAACAACATGCCCCTATTTGGGAAAAAGAAAGTAAATTTAGTGAGAACACAATGATTTGCCCAAAGGTGGTTATAATCATTGAGAAATGCAGGTGGGATGGTATACAATGATTTACCCATAGGTGGCTATAATAATTGGACCTCGATTATGAAAAATATGATTGATTGGTTGATGATGATGGTAACTTAACATAGAGAGTAATGATTAATTGGAACAACCTACTAATAGGGAGATGTTCATCTAAACTAACATAGGTTGAAATTCTTTCATGGTTAATTACTCTATTTGGGATATGATTGGGATGTTGGTGCTAAGGAGATGTTGATACCACCCTTGATGAGTAGACGTATTGAATATAATTTTTGTTGTATCACTTAATATTAAACATCATGATAGAACACCATGAGGACTAGGCCAAAATATACACAAAGACTGACTCCTAAAATCCAATACTTAATTGAAAATAATGCACCAATGATAAAAACCATGATGATAATGTAAACATATGAATATGGATGGATTCAATTATAAATGCACAAGGAATTACCTAATTAATTCATATAGATCGAATCAAGGCAAAAATGCTAAAAGTAAACAAACATTCACACAAATAACAAACAAAACAAGCAAAGAAATAAATAACAGTTAGTCTTATAGTTAGTACAAACAAAAAAACAAACATTACCCCTAGAAAATAGGTGACAACTTAAAAAAAAAACATGATGGGAATAAAATAAAAGGAAGGGGGTGTCTGAGCTATCTCCATATGCACTAAGCAAGTGGACTTTACCAACAAAAACTTTAGGGTAAATATAGTTCTCCTAGGAAATGGGAAGAAAATGATAACTGATGAAAACAAACAGAATGGATATGATAGAAGAATAGGAATGGTCTTTCAAAATGGAAAATTTATGGGAGAAAAGGCCAAGAAGGATGGAGAAACTAAGTGACAAGTGATTATGCTTGCAACTTAGTAAGGATTCCCAGAATCCTTAAGGCAAAGAAGTGGTCAATGTTTTTGTATTTTTCTAATAGTTTTACAAATATTTTTAGAATTTTTGGAGTATCTCAACTCAATAAAGAATTAAAAGACACTAAATGGTTCAATCTCATAAAATGGTGAGAGTTTTGCTTAGGTTGCTCACAAAATGGTGAGAGTGTGGCTTAGATTGTTCCTAAAATGGCAAGAGGGTGGCTTAGGTTACTCATAAAATGGTGAGAGCATGGATTAGGTTGCTCACAAAATGGTGAGAGCATGGCTTAGTTTTATTTCAAAATGGCAAGAGTGTGGCTTATTTTTCTCAAAAAATGGCAAGAGAGTTACTTAGGTTACTCACAAAATGATGAGATCATGGCTTAAGGTGTTTGTAATATAGTGAGAGCATGGCTTAGGTTGCTCACAAAATGGAGAGAACTTGGATTAAGGTGACTGAGGTGGCCTCAACATGAATTAAGCATGGCCTACATAGTCCTAAAATGAATCAAGTCATAATAATTCAATCCATACAAAAGTTAGGGAGAAACTTGACCAGATAATAACAAGTTCTCAAATCTAACAAATAGCCAGTCAAATGAAAACAACAATGGCAAGGTGCTATGATAATGCATGATAAACAAATGTTTCCCCTAGTTTTCCCTTAGGTAATTTTAACTAGGTTACAATGGATTAGATCAATGATACTAATTTACCCATAGGTGTTTATAACTAGTAGAAATACTAGTGAACATTAATTTACCCATAAGCGGTTATAATTAGGGTCACATAAACAAACCTGATATAGGATGGAAAATGAAAGATATATTTCTAGATCAATTGTCACACTAGTTTCATAGATTTTAATTGAAACATTTATTTTATAAGAGTTAAAAATTAATCAAAATCCTCCCAAAAAAGGTGCGGGAAGAACCAAAGGAACTAAGATCAAAACAAGATCATGTAGGATGACTAAAAATAGGCTTTGGTCTAGATAGGAATGGTATGGTCTTGTTTAGTATAATTATGGGTTTGGATAAAATGGTAAGAGGGTTTCCCCAAAGTGGTAAGGTAAGGTAAATGGTAAGAGGGTTTCCCCAAAGTGGTAAGGTTAAGGTAAATGGTAGGGTATGAAATAATGGCAAATGAAATGGTATGGTACATGTTTTAGCCTAGATGATTATTGGTTTTTGATGTGTTTGGCCTAGGTATGGTAAATGGTATATGATTCTATTTTTCCTGCTAAAATGGAGATGCACATCCTAATAAATAAATGGTATAAATATAATATATGATCATGTTAATTGTTATCCCACACCTCATCTGAGTAGTTACTCTATCAAGAACTACTTGCAAATTTGGTTGTCAAGAATATTTTTATGATATTCATTGGTCATTGATTCTAATTCCTTCAAGCATCAAAACAAGGTATCTATGTAGCCTCTACAAAGAAAAGTGTGACCATGGATGGTGAATAGGGATAAATAATGGTTGATAGGTTTGTTTGTGAAATGAAATTATGGATGATAATGGAATGAATGATGGAGGGGAAACAAATGAAGATTGGGGCTTGAAGTCACACATAATGTTTTTGATACTGGATTCAACATAATTTTGGTTGTGGTAGGGCTAAAGACTTGTTTTCTTGATAGGACAACATATTTTTTTTTGATCTTGAGAGTAACAACCATCTGATTAGGTTGCATATTGGAAGCTCTTTTGATTTTATCTTTGATTTTGTCTTCATCATGTAGTGAAGAGCTTTTGTGCTCTATGATTGGCACCTCAATGAGTTTTTCACCAATGAAGTTGTCTTGATTTTCATGTAGCATCTCCAAGAAGGTTTAATTTATGAACATTGGCTTTTGACTTTGACTATCTTCTAGTGCTTCCAAAAAAGTTTCACTAGAAGATGACGAGTTTGAACTTTGATTTTCTCCTAGTGCCTCTAAAAAGGTTTCACTGGGAGAGTATTCTTCTACTACATTAATGTGGTCTTGGCCTCCTTTCTCTTCTTCAACTATTATTTCACCATGTATGTAGATTAATAAAATGTGATTTTGTCAGTCCCAATTGACATTTATGGGAGATGGAATGTCAATAATATGGCTATGTTGGTTGATGGTAATAAAATGGGGGTCAGTTGCACAATCCTCATAAAAGATACTAGGAGAACTTGTGGTGATGTTGAAGTAATCATCTTCAAAAAATGTATAAGGATCACAAATGTATTCAAACTGATCTATGAGGCATGTGTAACCAATATTGTAACAGTCATGAATGTATTCTATTTTTGAATCTGATTCTGACTCAAGGGATTTTGAATCCAATGTTGAAATTGATGTTGATTTTGAATTTGATGCTAACTCTGATGTTGGTTCAAGAATAGAACCTAAATCTAACTCTGATTCTTCATCTGATGGATACTTTGTTACAATGATGTCTTGTTAAATGTTTAGTATTGGCTAAGCAATAGCTTGTGATGGAATAATGGGCTCCATAAAGATTGGTTTATCAAAGTGAGACTAATTTAGGATGGGAAAAAGGTCAAGAGACAACTCCTAAAAGACTAGCTTGTCAAAGGGAGACCCTCAAAAAATAGGCATATAGTATAGGTAATGATTTTCCCAAAGGTAGTTATAATCATGAAGGAGTGACTCAACAAAGATTGGTTCATTAGAGTGAGACTTCTTGACAACATATATAGGATTGAAAGGTAATTCACCACAACATGACTTATCACAAATGGTTGGTTCAAAAAAAATATCTTAGATTGGTTTGATCTTTTGGCCTTGGTTTCTAATGAGTTGGAAAATATCAATTTTGAACACAACTTGGTCTTCAAATGATTGGTTTGGTTGAGGTTTTGATTGGATTGGTTGTGGTTTTATAAAGTGTGGAACTATTGGTAATGGATGAATAATGATCGATGGTTGGATAATAATAGGTAATTATAGAGCTTGGTTGTCCACATAAGCTAAAGGATTAGGTCTTGGTATAGAAATGGTATGGCATTGTGGAGCCTGATTTCTTGTATAAGCCAAAGGATGAGGTCTTGGAAGGATAATTTTGGGGCACTATGGAGCTTGGTAGCTCACATAATCCAAAGTATCTACTTTTTCCTCATAAACCATATCATCCTAATCTCAATTTGGATCATAAGCTGGTTCTTGACTATGTTTCATGTAATTATTATTGTAACAAGGGTATGGATCCGTAGTTGGGTCTTCAATAAATTTTTCCACACAAGTTGTTTCATACCAATCAAGGTCTCGAGTTGGATCATAAGTATGTGTTTTTTTATAGTTAATTTGTGTAACCATTTTATCATAACTTGGATTGTATGTTATTCCACCATAAGTGTAGCTAGACATGTCTACATAAATGATGAAATCTTCAAAATAAAAGGCTTAGAGTTCTAAAAACTCTTAAAAACTATGTCCAAAGGAAAAATGGTTCAAACTTGGTTTAACTTGGTTAAAATGGTGGATTTGTATCTCTAAACAATGATTTGATCATGGAGCTATATCTCCAAAATAGTTTGTGCTAAGACTTGGCATAAAATAGTCTAATATCAAATGTCTAATGTCAAATGTCATACACATAAAAGGTCAAGCATCTAAATAAAAATTGATATGTTAAAGGTCTAGGTCAAATTTTTCCAAATAAGGTCTAAATTAGGAAAGGGAAAAGAGATGCTATATCTTTTATCCAAATGTGGAGTCAAAATCTAGGCTCAAAAGGGTTATGCTAGGACTTTTGGCAAAATGATGTCATAAACTAGGAATGAAACAAAGGCATGATGTGATTTAATTTAATATAACAAGTTTGGAAATGGATTTTACATAGACCCAAAAAACATAATCAAACATAAACATGATCATTTGACATAAGTCATAAGGCAAAAGGCTCTTGGTGAAAGGTTGTGTTCTCCCAAACAAAAAAAAACAATGATGAGGGTAGGCTCTATAAACAAAAAAACTAGAAAAAAGTGAATGGCATAACTGTGTTAGACAAAGGATCTCAAATAAATCTCACAATGGTTGAAACTTTGAAACAACTTGGACTCTATGCAAAGAGGTCTATGAAACAAGTCTTGAAATAATTTGAGTAGTGTAACAATTCTAAACTACTCAAGAGGATGTAACAAATGCTTGTTTCAAAAACTCTAAGTCAAAATTGCTCTAATATAAAATTTTGGTAGTGTAAGACTATCCTTCTCAACACAAATTATTCCCACAAACAAAGTTGGACCAATCTCTAAGGCATAAGTGTTTTATCAAATAGATAAATTACAAAATAGGGTGGGTAATCAAAGTCTAGGACTCAAAGCATTAGTAAACATGCAAGATGACTTGAGTCTTTAGGAAATTATGATAATGATGTTGAGTCTAAAAATGGTCCTCAATTAAAATTGAAAATTTAACTCAAGTTAAAACAATTCAAAGTGCAAAGTGGTGAACCTAATTTAACACATCAACCTTTAAAACTTAGAAAAGTCCAATTTCAGATTTAAACTATCAATGAAGGGACTTAAACAAAATGTGGAAACATGTCTAGACTCAAATGGGTAGCATAACTATACAAATTGGAAGATATGACACAAATATTATGATCATGATTTGAATAAGGAAAAATATGTTTTTCACTTGGGAAGCATAACGCTTTCTTGTTCAAAAAAAATTGGGGATATTGTGTTTGGTAAATCATTTTGTTAACACCAAGTTTTGACTTTCAAACAAGACCAAGGATCTAAGACAAAGACAAACCAACTAGCTAATCATCTTAAATCCTAAAATGACAAGGTATGATAAAGTGGGGTTAACTAAACTAATTATTTTTTGAACATTCTAGATAGATCAATTTCATAATAACTTTCACTCCATGATGCAAAATAAACACACTTTAATTAGGTGTCTATAGTACTTATCTTATTGCAAAAATGTCTTTCCCTTTTTGTAACCACTACATCTGTTTCTTGCTCATTGTAGTGTAATGTCTAAAATATAGATAAGTCCCATGTGAAACTTTAACACTAGAAGGTGGTTTAACTGATCAAACCTCCGATCCTAGTGGGAGTGATGAAGTCGATGATGAGAGATGAAACCTCAGGTCAAAGCTTCCATATAGAACTTGAGGGAGGTAATGAAGTCCCCCTTGCAAGCCAAGTTTGCATAAAATAAATGACTTAAAATAGAAATACTTCATGGTCATATCAAGGTCACCTAATATTGTTGCAAGTTTTTGAGGAGCACTTTAAACAACATTATTATATGCCTTGGACTAGGCATGTTTGTAATAAGGATGGTGCTTTTGATTCCAAAATTTTCCTAAAGGAGATGGATGGAATAGCATACATGCAACGTCCCTCTTTTTTCCAATCAAAAACTAAGTTAAACAACTATTGAATACAAAACTTGGACAAATGAGTTCAATTTTAAACACCCAATGAAAAGTTGGGTGGTGTTCTTTTGACCCCTTAGTCTTAAGTTGTAACTTTGAAAGCATAATTATCAAAGCATTTACTTAAGCATCTAAATTTTTCATTAATCCCCAAAATAAGGTTCCTAATTAATTTTAAACATTCAAAATATGTCTAAAGAGCATGATTTAACAAATTTAAATTTGGCCCTATAATGAAAAATTTAGTATGTCTTTTAGCTTTGAAGCTATTTTAAGTTTGAAATAATAAACTTGGGAAAATGAAGTCTCAAGTTCACATAGTACAATCCCACTACTCTACAAAGTAATCTCACAACTCTACAAAATTGTGATTTAGACATGTAATATCATTTTTTGGGTTAGATTAATAGGGAACATAATATCATTAATTGGGCCAGCAATCCTACCATTCAGGTTGACAATACTGCTACTCGGGTTGATAATCTCATGACTTGGGTTTGAAGGGGTTTTATGAAAAAAATATGTAACTTCAAGATAAACTAATGGTGTATTATGAAAATTTATAAAAAAAACACATGGTTTTAAATAAAAAATCATCAAAAATGGAGTCTTAATGACCCTAAACCAAGATCCAAAATATGGCATGTTCTACACACTATAATATCATGACTCATAGTGTAATCTCACCATTGAGTTAGTGGCGGGATTGCAATATCATGACTTTAAAGTGGTGGGATTGCAATACCATGATTGTGGAGTTGTGATATTTTAGTAGAGAATAAATCTGACTTTGGAGTGGTGGGATTGTAATACTATGACTTTGGAGTGGTAGGATTGTAATTCTATGACTTTGAAGTTGTGGGATTGCAATACCATGACTTTCAGTGATAATCTTGTGATTGTGTCAAGACAAATCTGTGACTTCTAGAAAACCATGTTTTTACTTAATTATTTCACTTTTTTGGGCCTCCCACTTCAAGATTCTACATGACAAAGGTTAGTAGTTTGCTTGTAGGAGCCTTATGACCAAATTTATGAGTCTAGCATCCCATTGGGCATGCCATTATGTGAACTAGGAGTTTGACTCAAGAGAGGATGGTTAGTATTGTGTTAATTGCAAAATGAAAACAAAATGAAAGAAACACACTAACTAGTATAACATATCTAGGCTTAGACACTAGGGGAGATTAATAACAAACATACTTGTGAAAACAAAAACTAAAATGTAAAGAAACCTTCCTTCACCTTCCTTGAATGCTTCAAATAGCTTGTTGGAGTGGCTTGCTCGGATTGTGCTTAATGAGTCTTCATCAAAGAAGGCTTAGTTATCTCCTCTTCTCCTTGGCACCTTTTATGATGTCTTTGGCTTTGGATTGGCTCAACAATTTGGCATTATAACACTTATTTCAATGGATTTTATAATTATTTGTGCATTATAACTTTACATTATCCAAGCTTTTTAATTCAACAGGCAAAGCCTCGTATTTATAGATTTTACAAAATGGTCAGAATGAACCTAAATCGTCTATATCAAGATGAAGATGTGTGGATAAGGATCCATTCAATTTTGAATGCCAAATTCAATAAATTTCCCCTTAAATATTTGGGATAGAGAGTCATTAAAGAGGCATGGAAAGCATTAATGAGACATGGGGTGGCTTAATCCTGATATTTTATGCATTTATGGCCTAGGGATGCCTTCCCAAGAAATGATGTCATTTGATGATGAAAATATTCAATATTAATTTATAAAAATAAATATTCAAAAATATCTATGGAAGTCTCAATTAGGCTCATGATTTGAATAAATTATCTTTAAGTATTATTAGTCACTTTGGTGCAAATTTTAGCCCTTTGGTGCACAAGTTAATCAAATTAGTCAAAATGTCTCATTATTGGATCAAAATTTGACTAGATTAGAATTAGGATGTGATGTAAAATGTTTTGGATTAGTTATATCATTAGGATTTTTCCAACTTAAAATAACAAAGACACACATCTTATGCAAGAAATTTGATAAAAAGAGCAATCCAAAGCACCCAGGTGCAAAAATACCATGTTGACTTGAAATGATTTGATTAAAGTTGGTTGATTCATAAATTGCATTACCTCATTTAATGATACCCTATCCAAAATTTTCACTTTAATATATCAATTTCAACTCATTTAATGTGTTTTAGTGTTTTAGACCAAATTGTGCACTTTGGTAGAAATTGGTCAAAAGCTTGGTTGGAGGTTATCGATGGCCAGTTTTAGGTGTCTACATAAAATAGGTATATAGAAAACTAAAATACTTATAGAAAATTATATTTTAATAAAATATATATCATTTCAATGATCCGTATAATGACTTGATGATTTGTGTATAAAATCAACTGTATGCAGTGACTTTTATAATTCCAGTGATATATTAATCTAGCAGTATAAAATTATTGATGATTGAGCTCACTACAATATTTTCATGAAAGATTGAAAGTTATTTAAATTTATTTGAATAGATAACATGGTTCAATATATATATATATATATATATATATATATATATATATATAAACGTTTAAGAATACATTATACTTAAGTGGTTTGCATGGCTATATTTAGCATAATTCCCTATCTAACGAAGTTGAACTAGTTTTTTTTAATACTTCAGACCTTCGTGCCTAAACCAAACTGTAAGTGTTGGATATGGAATTATGATAATATCAATCAATTTGTCTACAAGTGTAAAACTTCAATGACTCAGATGGAAGAGTGCATCCTTAAACTTTTTGTGAAATGATTAATATGGAGTATATATTTTCAACTATGGAATGTTACGCTATGATATAACTAACATGCTAGTTTAAATATAATCATGGAAGAAATCAATTTGTATATATAAAATATATACTAGTATATTACATGATTAATATGTAACATATATATATATATATATATATATATATATATATATATATATATATACAGTGACCCTTATCACAGAACAGACATATTAGCAAAAAATGAATTGATAAGTATTGGTTTAGAATTTTATTTGATCAAAGAGTAATTGGACTATTAAATAGTTATTCCTATAAATTTTATAGTATATTTATGCCATGACATTAAGATATTAAATAATCCTTATAGTTGGTGATCAACTGATTATCATACACTTGTTAGTGTTTGTGGTGGAAATGATCCTAAGATGTGTTGAATGCTCTAAATGGTGAAAGAGTTTGTAATGGGTGTTAGATTAACTAATGGAGTGGTGATATAAGATCACCTAATATTATGGGTCTTATTATGTAATTAACCATAATAGTTGTATTCTTTGTTATATAAGGCAGGGTTGTCATAGTTGTATTCTTTGTTATACAAGGCAGGGTTGTCATTATAAAATTATTGATAGCAAAACAAGGTTCAGATTAAACACAAAAGATTTATATAGGTACACATATATTTTTGGTATTATATGATAAGTCTTATGGTGTGCTGAAGATTATCTATGACATGTAACTGTTGGTGCAAACTTGTGGTAAGGATATAACCTTTTAATAAGTTATGCATTTGTGAATTATCAATGATAAGCATAGTTAGAACTTAAGAAATCATGTGCCTATTGGCATATATAATTACATAGGGGAATGTACTTGTGATTCTAGTTCCTTAGGTGGTTATAGCTAATAATGGAGTTTATATATATATATTTTTAAATCCCTTAAGGATCATCTAAATATGTATATATTGGGAATATGAAAATTCTAAGGACTTTTATAACCATAGGAAGTTTTGAATAAAGATATTTATTAAGGCCTTTACTGATTTTAATAAAACATGGGATGAATAATACATCCAATGAAGTCTTCACTATATTGGGTACGGGCTACTTATTATATATAATTGTGAACTAAATTATGGGATGTGCACATAACATTAAAACAAGTTACAATATGCTTAAACATTTGTGTTAATGTACCTAATAGTTTAAAATGAATGCAGGGGTGTATTTTTATAGTTAACTCCCACAGGTGGAATAAGACCAATGTTAAAGAATTGCATAAAGTTAAATTAGCAAATGCGTGCATTCAAACCCCTAAAGTGTATATCAAATTATAGTTTGGAATATCCTATGTTTTGAGTTTTGTTTTATATATTTATACATGGATTTAAGTATGAAACATAATTATATGATAGGAATTGACTGTATTGGGTCATATGTCTAAGATAATAGCTAAGAGTATGGTTTATCTAGTCATCATATGCCTAAGAAACTAAAATTATAACCACATATAAATAGTCTTATATAAAATGGATTGAGACATCTTAATGAATGATATAATGAGTTTATGTGTTCACTATTTCATTACAAATTTTTGAAATACTATTAGTTATATGTATTTAGTAGTAAATACTTATGTGTGATACATGTTTATATACATAAATTCTCAATTATATCAATACATTAGGATGCATGCTCATATTTTATGTTTCCTTAGAATGTTAGTATGCATTTTATTCTTAGGGTATGCCTAAGTTGTATAATCTCATACTTACTTGTTGTTATCTATGTGGATCATTTGAGTCTCAGAATCATAAGTTTGGATTATGTATTATTATGTGGTTGAAAACCTATGATAGGATGGGATGTCATAAAGTAATACAATATAGATGTATGTATACTCAGATGGTACATACTATAATTTTTGTGACTCATATCTACATTTGATTGATTATTTATATGCATGTTAGATAATACTATGAATAGTATGTTTGTGAAAGTTAGAAGGATTTTATGAATGCATGCATGCAGTCTCAAAAGTTAAATGAATGCTATAATAGTATATCATTGTGTTCTATGGAAACTATGTTTGATTCATTACATCTAGTTGCTTACATATAATATGTATTTCCTTGTGTTTATGACTACTTTATTATGATTGATTATGTAAAACTAGTTGTTATGTCTTAGAATACTAGACTATGGTAATATGCATTATCATAGAATGTAGTATGCTTGAAAATCTAATTATGGTAGTTAAATCTATAGTTAATGAATATTTTACCCAAATGGTATAAACATTACTCATTCTTTCTAGTATGGGATAGAAAGTTATGTAAGATTCATTCATACATTTGACAAAATAAATGTATGTTTTGGGTTACTCATATGTTTAGCATATGGTTTGATTGTGTGTGATAATGAGAAGTAAATTTAGATTAATCTTGTGGTTGATTTTTATTTTACCAATCTAATTTGTTGATACAGAGTAAGGAGTGAGATAGACTTCACTAGCTTACTAGTATCACAATGACAAATGAAGGCAGTCTAATCAAGTGGTATGTATGAAATTGATTGATCTAGATCATTGTTATTTATTATTTTTAAAACCTTGGGTTAAATTATTTTGAGTGGGACATTATCATTTCATGAGTTTAATTTACATGATTGTGTGATATCTTGAAATATAATGGATTTATATGATACACTGCATGTTTAGTTTAGAATTATATAGCACACGGGCACTTGTTTATATCTTTGGATTCCTACACCATCGTTATCTAATCACATGTGAAGGGAGGGTCGTTCCCTGATGAAAGATTGTGCAAGAGATGGTTGGTGTGTAAAATCACTTATATGATGCTCTCCCTCCCCATAGCAATACTACTATTGAGACAGCAATTAGGATTACCACAGATACTGGAGAGTCTAGGGAACTCATGCTCCAGGGAGCCATGTATCTATATGTACATTATATTGTATTTTATTTATTATTCATTATTATCATGAAGAGTTTTAGTTACTTGTTATTGTAAATCAATAGTGGTAGTTATAGACTTGTTTCGTTTGTAGCGGAGTTAATGTAATTACTTTATATATTCACATTATGATGTGTACTCTTATGATATTAGAGATCAATATTATGTGATGTATTATGATTGTTGCTAATATCACCTTGTGTATTTCTTATGGTCTCTCTATAGATTCTCATGGTATAATATATATTTGGCATATGTGTTAAATTAAAAAAAAAATCACATATTTCTATGTCAAACCTAATAGAGTTGTTACAATTTTTCCAAGGTTTTTAATGCATGTAAAGAATAAAAGAAGGAACCTATGCTATTGTGTAAGATGTTGATTTTTCCTAACTTTATTTGTATACAATCTAGATGATGATGTTTTTATTTATTTTTTAATGGTATGGACTAAGTATGTGAATTTAATCTAGATATGCAAGATATATAACAAGAAATTTGATCTAAAATAGAAGCAACACAACACTTGCTTTTGATTTTCTTTGTTCATAAACAAACTAGACTAGCTTTTTAACTTCTCCAATTTGCTATAAACAGGATTTTTTGAATGGATTGATAGGATACAAAAAATAAATGAAAGTTCTAATTTTCTATTTTAAATAATAAAATGACAACACTTTCAACTCACCAAAGCAAATAAAATCATTGATACGCTAACCTTTTTTATGTACCTATGATTGTCTAAGTTTTTATGATTACCTAGATGATTGTTTGGGATGCAAGAAACTTGTTTAGATATTGGAAAGGAAAAGTTATATTGACTAAAAATTACTTGAATATTTACTAAGATATTTCATATAATGATAGATAAAATGTTTTACTAATTGAAAGAAAGCTAATCTACTAGGATACAAACACACATCAAAGTTAATTATATTTTTTTAGCAAAGATAAATGAAAATAAACATATCTCTTTACCTATCAAATTTTTTATTTTTTTAAATATAGAAACTAATCTATTATAAACAAAACTATACTAATATAATCTAATAAAGGAACAAATACCATAAATCAAAGAGAACTCCAACCTGACTAAGGTATAGATCAGTTGGAGTGCATTTGATGTATTTGATAAGATAATATACCGTATGCTACCTCTTTATGTTTTTGTATAGATTATGCAAACTCTCTAGTTGGAGGATTCATAAGATCTAGAACAAGATGTGGAAAAGAGGAGACACAACCATAAATAGATAGAAGTTGAATTGAGGCTAGATAATGTCATAGATTTCAAAGTATCAATTGTTTACACCAACAACATTTCTTCACTTTTATCAATGTAGTGGACTCAAAAATAATAGAGGTTGAATCTTTAGTCAATTGTATCAAGTTTGTGTCTATAAAATTTTCATAATAACAACTTCTAATGTCAATTTTTGGATTTGAAATCAAGCCAAAATTAGCCTTCTTTTAGAAAGAGTTGGGAGCTTGCATGGTAGAGTTTAATTAAGTCTAATAGGGAGTTTAATTAGGAATTAAAGAGGATAAAAATAGAAGAGGGAGTGATATGGGCCTAATTAGAGGCAAAAATAAGGTGTAAAAATAAGAAACATGACGTTAGTCATGTAAAACATGTCAAAACTTGAGTCATGGGAGATAATTTTGGAAGACATCTAAACTATGATGGAATCATAGCCTTATGTAGGTGAAATTACAAAACCACCACTTAGAGTGAAAAAATAACCACTATAAAATACAAAACCCCTACTTAAGTTCAAAATTTTCACCTAATTTACAAAACTATTGTGGTGGTTATGTAATAGGAGGGGTAGTTTTGTAATGGAGGGAGATGGTAGTGTCACATAGAGGGATGATTTCATCACACATGGATAGTTTTTAATATAAGGTGAAATAAGATATGAAAGTCAAAACAAAGGAGAACAAAAGGGGTAAAGGGAGGTATAGGAAGGTAGAGGGAGGGGAAAGAGCTAGAAAGTTCCCCGTGGAACACAAAACAAGATATCACTACATCATCATCATATTTTTGTCATAAATGTCATACCATGTAAATTTTGGGTGCTTATAGTCAACCCAATAATAGTAGATATATGGGCCCCATCTTCTCCCCAAGCACAATATGGGGGATATAATGGTCAACAACAATAGGGGTGGGATTCACCATAGCAATAAGGAGAATATGATGGTTTACAATAGCAATGTTTGGGTTTTTAGTATAGAAAAGGGTGATATATATGGGTATTGAGGTGTATATCAAGGAGGTAAATGAAAACTAGATTAGAGATAGTGTTGAAAACTAATTATATGTTATCTATGTGGAGAATACAATCACTTTACATGGAATTGTCCAACTAATCTACAAATATAAGTCTAGGGTTCATATTGTAGATTTTTAGGACAACATCATACATAATATTTTCCTGTGTTATAAAAATAGAGAAAATAATAATTGATGTGAAATGTAAACATGTTGAATTTTCACCCAAGGGATCTTATATACATACAAGTAGTCACTCGGTATCAACATGTAGATCAAGGATTTCCGCCCTTAGAGATGTCACAATATTAGAAAATTATAAAGGTACATCAATGAAAATATAATGATCCTACAAGAAAAAAGGGTCTGATGTATTAGGAAGCATAGATATTGTAAAAACTTCAACACTAGACTACATTTGAGAATGATGTTATAGTATTGATGCACGCATGTATGCTCAAATTATGTGCATTATGAGGCAAGATGGATAATTTACTACTTTGATAGATCTACTCAAATTTGTAACTACTTTGTGAAATGAAGATATATCACAAAACGTCAAAAATCTCTTTCATAATATTTTAAATTGCACACAAAGAGGGAAACAATGTACTTATAAGGTGGTTGTTATGTAAAGACCAATAAACCATGGTATTTTTACTCTCAAATTGATATAAAATTGATAGGATATGGGTTTATAAATTTTTTATTCAACTTTTAAAGTATAATAAATATGAGCCCTTGGTTGACATAAGAATCCATTAGATGGCCTACTCTTAATTACATCCTACTTACATTGAGTCTCATTGACCATGGAAGGGTATAACCAATTGGGCCACTAGAATATTTATAAATTCAAGTTTATGATCTATGTTTGAAAGATAATTTTGAATTCATAGATATGAATATTGATGAAATGCATTTCCCTATGTTGATCAACAAGAAGTGGATAAATTATGGGAAGATGACTATCAACACAATGTGCAATAAGTTGGAAACATACCAAAGGGATAATATTATTATCATGCCTATGAATAAATCTAATAATAAATCCTAATATTATCCCTAAAGAGATTAATTCACCCTATTACTATGGGTTGAATAGCTGGTTTAAAGTTGACACAAAGCTTAATCATAACACATTGCAAGTTATAAAGTTCAATGTTTTCAATCCAAAGATAAAAACATTTTGGCCTTTGTAAAAAATAGAGCAGAATTCATCTATACCTTTGATAACAAAAGAAAAATTTCCATGATTCCATATAGTGGGTGCAAGTCTAAATTTGTATGATCACCAAAAAGGTCTGAAGAGATTTTATATATCAAGTGGGTGTGATAGACATGGATTACACCAAACTAACTCAGGAAGGTGTTCTACCATGGGAATCTACATCTTCAGTAATTGGTGATTCAGATACCCATAAGAGGATACCACAATGTGAGACCAATAATAATGGTTTCTTCTACATAGTGATAATTACCTCAATATTTTTTAATTGCGTACTTGGGAAAATTTATTTATAGATTAAAAAAACATGTTCCAAATGTAGATCAACAAGTTAGTTTGATAAATTATGCTCTAAAATGAACTATTGTGACATGGTGGAAGTACACACATCAAATTATCTAAACTAGGAAGATGCTTACTAATTATTGTGAGCTCAATTTTAAATATCACCTACAATCATGAGTTAGTGACCATTTTTTATAGAAGGATAGTGTCCTTAAATGCATATTCATAAATGTGGTGATGTATGGTCTTTGTAAGGTGTATAACCCAAATATTAGGTACCTATATTCAAGTATACTTTAGCACCTCTTTTAGCATCATGGCACATGCACCAAGAACACATGTGGAAAACTAAAAATTCACCAAAAGTGCAATAGGATTCAAACCTTTGTCTTTGAGGATGAGAATCCCCTAGTGTATAACACTCTTTATAAGTTGAAAAATACTTTTATGTGATGGCCAAGAATAGGATTTAAGCACTATGATGAACTCCTCTTCACAGGAAAAAGTAACTAGAGATTTGAATATAACTATAAAAAAATACAAGTCCAATAAGTAGTAAGATTAGTTTTTGGTGAAACCCTACAATATAATCATGGATGATGAAGAATAAATAGAATCTAGTGATAGTGATGAGGACCTAGACTTGAAGGGTTTCTTCAAAGTTGAGCCAGAAGAAGAAATAAAAGCTAAAACTATAAAGTAAACTAAATATGTGTAGTTATGAAATTTAAACATTCAATAACAAGAAGGGTAGAGGACACTATGATAATATATGCTAAGTAGGTCTAACAAGATATATCAAGAACCATTAAATAAATTATTAGGGAACATGAAAACCAAGGATGCATTAAATATTGCAACTTTGGGTGATTATTGGACACATAAAGAGCCATCATAAGACTTGAAATTACTATGATATTATCAATATGCATTCCTAATAAATTTTTAATAAGTCAAGGGTGTATATCTTTCATTGGAGGAGATGCACATAAAACTCAATGAGTGTGCATGGCCTATTAAGAAGCATCCATACAACCTAAATCCAAATATGAAGCTTAAAGTTGAGCCTAAAATTGATCATATGTAGTAATCATGGATTATCTATCTAGTAAAAAATAAATAATGGGTAAGTTTTATGGTGGTGCAACATAAAAATTCAAGATAAATTAGAGTTTATGGGTACTATAGGGCATTGAATGATGGTTATGTAAATGACCCATTTATAATTCCCTTTAGAGATGAATTTTTTGAGTCACTCACAATGAATGAAGTCTATTCCTTCATAGATGGATTTAGTGGATAAAATTAGATAACTATCATAGCTGATAATTAGGCTAAACCTAAATTTACAACTAAATAGGGCTTTTCTGAATACAAAATAATTCCTTTTGGTCTCAATAATGTACTTATTTTTCTCTAGGGTTATGGTCACTGAGTTCAAATATTTCATCCATGACTTCCTAGAAATCTATCTTGATAATTAACACTTATCCAAGTTATGACTCATTTTAGAATGATTTTGAGCTATGTGCATTATGTTGAATTTTAAAAGTATTTTTTATTTACATCATTTAGTGTTTCCTTAGGACACATATTTTGAAATGAAGTAATTTTAGTTGATCAAGTTAACATCATAGTCATTATGAGAATGCCACCTCATACAAGCTCTATTGAAGTGTGATCCTTAAACATACAGGGTATTATCGTACATTTATCAAAGTATATGTAGTTGTATCTATGCCAATGGATAAATTATTATGTATATATATAAAGTTTTAGTAATAATTATTATCAATAATATTTTATGGATTTGAAATAGAGGTTGGTAGTAACTCTCATACTAGTGTTCCTTAATTGGAGTAAGCCATTTCATGTGCATATAGACACTTTAGGAATTGTAGTAGAAGTTGTTTTGGCTCAATAAGGAGATGGAGGTTTGGATTACCCCATTTACTTCATAATTAAAAAAATATCATTAATAGAGAATGATTACACTATAATAGAGCATGAGGATTTTGAAATGGTTTTTTTGCTTCATAAATTCAGGAACTATCTCTTAGCAACACCATTTAAATTCTTTATAGATCACTAAGCTCTATGATACTTAGTGGATAAGCCTATGCTATGTAGAAGGATATTCAGGTAGTTAATGTTATTTAAATAATATTAATTTAATATCAATGTGAAACTAGGAAGATAAATTGTGAGATCTAATCATCCTAGTTGAATAAGGAATGGTGAGGAGCCATGTTGTCACATTTTTTGTCTATTTAAAAATTAACAAAAATTAAATAAATTTTTGGCTAAATTTTTAGTTTGGGCCTAAAATTTTCAATTTTTAAAAAATATAAATCAATTAATTAACTTTGATTAATTAATTAATTTAATTAAAAATTGCAAGCAAAGCATTTTCTTTCCCAAACCTTGCAAATTACATTTAAAGTTCCCATGCCATGTAAAAAGCATTTAACGTTTCCCATAACTATGTAAAATTATCATCAAATATTTGCAATTTGTGTAAGTACTTTCTATTTTTCCTTGACTTGTGATAAATTGCCTAAACTCTTTTTCAGGTCATGCAATTTTTATTTTCACCTTTACATGTAGTGTAATTGTAAAATCAAAAATAATAAATTTAATTGCAATAATTTTTAATTATTTTAATTAAAATATGTAAATTCACTTTTTAAAATCTCACTACCATGAAATTACCATGGATACTTTCCTAAGTCATGAAAATGAGTCTTGACACTTCCCTGAATCGTGTAATTAAAATCTTCTCTTCCACTGTCATGTACGCAAGCTTAATTTTTCCCTTGGCCATAAAATTTTATTTTTATTCTCCCCTCTCCATGAAAATGTTTTTGGCACTTCATCTAATCATGAAAAAAATAAAACTTCTTCTCTTCCAAATATTTTGAAGTCATTTCACACCATTCAAGTGTGCAAAATCTCTAAATGATTTTACAAATACTCATCAACACCAGATCAAAAATAATCATTTGTGATTTTTATCAAAGGGAAATTATTGGTGTTTAGTATTTACTATGGTAAATTAGTTCTTACTAGTTTTTTAGTATAGTTACAAGTTTATTTATAAAGTATTATATTTGGTGAGTTGTTAAGTTGCATTGTTATATGTTATAATAATACTACATACTTAGGTTAGTGGTTCAAGATTTTTGAGGGATTTGTTATATCAGTGAATATAAGAAATACACTCCTATATATTTTTAGTAGTGTGTAATAGGAAATTAAGTGTGATAAATATATATTATCATTGTATGATTATATATTTTCCCTATGTTTATCTTTCCATTATTCATTACAAGAGTTAAATCATTACATAATCTGATTCAATTATCATCAATGATATCAGAGTAGGAATTTTTAGAGCAGTTGACCATGAGAGTTTGGTAGAAGATAGAAATTCTAAAGGAGGTTCTTCTTATGGCATGGATATCTCATCAACACATTGAACTACCACATTCAATCTCTGTATGCATAATTTGATTTAATTTTGAGCTCACCAAAATCATTATCTATGGATCTATTGAATCATGACATACTATGCTTCTTTGCTACCATGTTTCAAGAATATTTTATCATTTATATAGATTCTATTGTGCATCATGTAAGATCCCTTAAAATTATATTTACAATTCAAAAATAATTTCCGTAGTTGCATGGATCTATCATTTATACACGATATTGACCATAGTGTATACACATAACATTTCTAAACTTTATCAATTACTGATGCTTTCTCTCTTGCAAGAACCCATCAAATCTCAATCTCTCTAAGTGCACACCTTAAAGGGTGCACCAAGAAAGGGGTGGGTAGACTATTATTGTTTCATAATATTATTGTCCCCTATACTACCACTTTCTATCAATATAACCTTCTCTTATGCACTTCCCTAAGCCTTGCCTCCTCTCTTGCATACTCCTCCAAGAATTTAACTACCTTCCTTAGCACCTATCTAAGCCTGAAACCCTTTTTGAAAATTTACATTACAATTTCATCCTGGGTTAACCCTATATTCAAATTGTTAAAATCATGTTACAGGTCTAGGTCAACTTTGGCTGACCTAGACCAGGATCTAACTTATTTTTATCAATTAACGATACATAATCAGTCAGGCTGAACCTATTGGATAAAATTTTGAAAAGGTTTAGGGTTAGATACAACTATATATAAATATTAATTTCACCATTTATTAAGAGATACAAGAGTTAATTATTTATTTTTGCTTATTTACAATATGCTCTTCCACCATTCTACTTGAGAAGATATTGCTTAGGGTTTATACTTGGAAAAGAATCTTATATTTTGGAAAAGTCTTGGATGCTTAGGCCTTTCTTAGTGATCTTTACAAACCACAACAACCTCTTGTGAAGCACATTTTTCTAAGGGATATATTGAGTCTCGATGGGTTTGTTTTCGAGGTAACTATCTCCAACTTTACTCCTCTATTTTAGTAGATATAAGTAGCATACGTAATGTCTTTTTGAATATATTGCTATCTCTATGCATTAGGGTTTTGCATATACATAAATTAATTAAGATTATCTTATGGATATTTAATTTTTATTTTTATTAACCTAAATTTATGCCATAAGCTTTGGTGAGCACTAGATTATATTTTACTTTACTTTGCATATAAAAAGTGAATATGAAAACATAGGACCTAGTTAGGCTTATTGCATGGTGTTGCTTGACTAGATGCTTTGAAACCCTCTCTAGTGATGTTATTATGGAAATATATCCATTTTTTAGGTATAGAGGATTCATCTTAGTCATGACCTTGAATATCTAATGTATCAATAATCAGAAGTGTAAGTAGGATTTATCTTCTCTAAGCCAGGATTGATTAATAGATCAGTTGCATTTCCTTTTGTATATATTTTGGTGAACTTGACATGAATCAAAGTCTTGTAGGTTTTATTTCACATATTATTTTTATAATTATATTATATATTTATATTTTTTTATTACTATATCAAACCTATCAGTATATTTCTTATACTCTATGTGAAGGTTTAACATAGTCATTTTGAAATGACTCAGTTATGTATGTGCAGGTCTTCTCAAAATAAGGTGACTAGATTGATTTAATTGACACAATATTCTTCTTAAATTATATATTTTTATACATATTCAAACTAGTCAACTCTATTTTTAGTTCTCATTTTTCATCATATAGGTCTGCAAACATAGTCGAGCTAGTCAACTTTGTTCGCAACTTCTTTTCATCACATAGGTTTTGTAAACTCCATCAAGCTAGTTGACTATATTAAAAAAATTATTGAATCATCACTTGAACATCACAACATAAATTTTTTAAATATAATCATATTCAAACCCACCAAGGTTCATTCTTACCTTCTCTGTTATTTCAATTTTCATTCATAGTACTATTTTTCACAACTTTATAGTTTGTAAAATTGTAGCCCTAAAGCCAACTAGGTTGACCAGTTCAAAACATTTTTGTAGTCAATTTTTGTCTACAAGACATAATAAACCTGTTAGATAGTTTTCTTATAGATCTTGATTCTACACAAAAATAGTGACTCAGTCAAATTTATTTTTCATTATTCACATATAGTATCACCTAAACCAATTTTGTACTCTTCACAATTAAGGAATTAACATATTTTAATAATTAATTCAATTTTATTTCAGTTCCATGCATGCTTAGAGTAACAAACATAGATTAATTAGGTGGTTTTTCAATTTACCAATTTATTCAAACTATTTTTCAATTTTTCACACCTTTGAAATCACTTTACAAAAAAAAACATTAAATATTTTTCTTCCCAAGGCCTACCTACTTGGATTTCATCACCAAGATGGAAGTCAACTTAGTTTTTTAGCCAAGTATAAATGCGTGGTTGATGGTATATATTGGTAAATCACTTGACAAACTTGTCACTATGGGATTGTGAAGTGAGGGGATAGGCCCTGATGCCGAGCTAGTACCATCACCAATACAAATCCCTTTCAACCTAAACTTCTTGAAACCATCCTTAGACTAATTTCTAGTTACTTATTATAGTCAACTTCCCATCAAATGAATTTTAACCTTTATTATGACTTAATAACACTTAGGAATGACCAAATAATTAGCATTTAATTTTAAGTTGTTGCTTGCTCATTGATCATTTTATTTTTTATTGTAAATATTTCATTAACCAATGTTGGTGCAAGGTTTGTAGTACGTGTTCAAATTGGATTTAAATTGATCTAATTGCTTATGTGATTAATTTCATTTGCTTACATATTACCTTGAAAAATATTTATCTATTTTCATAACATTGTCATCTTTGTAAATAAAGGCTCTCAATCTTGTTTGCCTTCAATACATAGTCGATTTGTTTGTCTATGTATCATTATCAAACTGATCAATTTCCCCTTTTTCAATACACAGTTGATCCATCTAGTTGTATATATTTCTCATTTGTTCATTTTGTTCATCTATAACGCATTGTCGACCCATATAATTATGTATCTCTCTAGCCTTTTTTAGTTGTCTTTTATAGAATACAAGGTCGGTTTTGAATATTTTTGCTTCTCATTTTGTGAACCTTCTTCACATACTTTATCTACTTAATCCACATTGTACCTATTAGCTGACATCATTCTATGTATGGGTGATTTTGTCTCTATTTTTGTTTCTTGCTTCCTAATCTTTGATTCTTTCTTCAAGCATCATGAAATACCCTATTAGAATCTTTTTGGACAACCTAAATCTATTTAGATGCTATATGGGATGTTTTTTCCTTCCTATCTTCACTTCCCAAGAGAATCCTCACTATTGGATCACCTCTTCTCCTCCCTCATATTTTTATTGTAACATGGTTCAAATCACTCAAACAAATGAAATTGGTGGCTTAGATCCTTATCGTACTTATCAATACAATTCCTATATTCAATAATCCCACCATAATGTGGGGATAATTGATACAAGCCTATCTAATACCCCATTAGAAATCCACCACCTAAAAACCCTCCCCCTAATACCAATTCAGAGAATCCTCTTACAAACACTAATCCACCAATTGATACAACTCGAATTCTTGCACAAATAGTGCAACAAATAAGCATCATGAAAATATCTAACACCTCTTAAATGATGTAACTACAACATCATTTGATCAACATGGATAATCAACCTCTTATTATTCTTCCTTAAAATAATCCTCCACCTATTATAGATGCCATGGGAAATGTCATTCCCAAATATATCATGCATAATAAGATGCTTCAACACATTCAAACTAAGCCTTTATCTCCTTTAATTATTTTTATTGATATTAGTAATATATCTCTAACTATTAAATATGATGGGACTAAAGACCCTGCATCTATTCTTAAGGTGTTCAACAATCTTTATAAAGAGTAGATCTAGACTAATACCTTTGGCACAACTAATATTTTATTTAAACCCTTTATGGGTTATGTATTATTATGGTATAACCAACTTCCCTAACAATCTATATGGTAACTAGAGAATTTAGTCAATCCTTTAGTTAAATAATTCTAATAGAATGATCTTCCTAAAAATTTCCTTAATCATTTCATCAATGCTAAGCAATCCCCTACCAAAATACAAGTCATTAACAAACAACTTGCATCAACACCCATGCCCATTACAAATCATCTTAAAGATAGTCTCCCCAATGATAACATTCTCTATATTGAAGGTCTCAATCAGTCTATCTCTTTTAAATCCTACATCCATAACTTCACTATTGATTTAGAAGCAAGTAATCAAGATGATTCATATATCATACTGGACATTACTAAATCTAAAGTAGTCATCAAAGAACTTCTTGAAATCAATGTTAATTTGCATGATGATACATGGACCATTTTGATGGTGCCAAATGACTTTAAAGAGCTAAGGTAGGTTATATTCTCACTAGTCCTCATGGTAAAATTATCCTTTTAACATTCTATATTACCCTTGATGTCACTATTAACATGGTAGAATATGAATCATTAATCTTAGGCATGAGAGTGGCACTTGACTTAGATATTACATATCTACATGTTTTGGGTGACTCCAAACTCCTATGTCAATAGGTTAATGGTGATTATCAATGTAAAAGTTAAAATCTTATTACTTATCATCAAATGGACACTACCCTTGCCAAATAATTCACTTATTTTACCATAGAGCCCATTTTAAGAGATCAAAACTCCATCATTTATTCTCTTGCTTCTTCTACATCTTTATTTCTCTACATCAAGTGTTCCTTGATTCTACATTTCTTATTCAAATAAGAAAGTCCTCATCTTCTATCTAAATATAAGAGTCATTTATCTATCACTATTCAATATATCCCATGGTATAAAGACATTATCCAATTCCTCAAATATCAAACATCCTCCAAATATAGATTCTCATAAAAAGACTCAAATTTTCAAACAAAATTTCAAATATGTCTTTCGATATAACAACATTTATTATCACAATGTTGAAGGTACCCTGCTCCACTATGTAATGAAAAAATAGGTCCATCCTCTCTTTAAACAAGCACATGGGGGCATTTGTGGTGGTCACTATAGTGGGCATCCTACAACATGCAAATTCCTATGTATGGGATACTTTTGGCCTACACTTGAAAAGGATGATATCGAGTTTGTTAAAAAATGTAGTCCTTGACAACTTAATGATGACCTAATTCATTCACCACCATCTAAGCTCCAAACTATGGAATCTTCTTGGCCATTTTCCATATGTGGATTAGATCTCATATACAAACTACCTAGATCATAAGGTGATCATGTTTTTATCATCATGACTACTAAATATTTTACCAAATAGGTAGAAGTTGTGCCTCTCATCAACATCACAAGAATTACTATTTCTAAGTTTATCCTCAATAAAATCATTTCTAAATTTTGAGTTCCCCAAACTATCATTTTTGATAATGGCTAAAATTTCAATAATAATGACATCAAGTAGTTATGTGCTAAGTTTAAAATATCCCATAAATTTTCTACACCTTAACATCCATAATGCAATGGCCACGCTAAGGCCACCAATAAAATCCTCAAAAATACCATCCATGAGACCCACATGGATTGGCATCTTCATCTATATCATGTACTTTAGGCCTATTTCACTAGCATACATACTGCCACTAGGGCAACACCATTCTGGTTAGGCTATAATTTTGAGTCTATTCTACCATTAAAAGTTGAGATTTAATTTTTATGTATATCTCTTCACAATATCATTCCCAATAAATATTTAAATTAATCTTACCTTCATGCTCTTCATATTTTTGATGAACATTGTTTAATTGTTCTACAACATAATTGCCAATAAAAGGCCTATATCACTAAGCATCATAACAAAAAGGTTAAAGTCCATAATTTTAGTATTGGTGATTTGGTCCTTAAATTAGACTATACCCATGATGAAGAAGGTAAATATGCACAAAAATGGTGGGGTCCTTATTTAGTGAAACATATTATTGGTCCTATCACCTATCACCTCTAAACTAATGAAGTCCATATTTTCAAAGAACCTACCAATGTACAATTCTTAAAAAATTACTTTGTTTATATCTTTCCCTTCTTATCATACTTATATATTCTATCCCACTAACACTTTTTATAGGATTTATACATGGGTCTCACCCTCTGCAAAAAATTTATCTTTCAACAAACCTTAGTTCCTTCTCTTGGTCATTTGGTTTATTTTTCTCATGAATTGCATTCTAAAACTGTGGATAAGACCTAGTCTTCCTCATGAATTCTTTTTGATTTTATCAACTTGTTATCTTCCAATGATTTTTGCACCCTCTTGAGTTTTTATTTTTTAAGTTTTAGTGTAAGACCATGGATAGGACCAGGCTGTCCTCACAAATACCATTTTTACCATTGTTTTCATATGTAGTTGTTTCTACCTCATTAGTCTTCCCTTTATGAGTTGCAGTGTAAGACCATGATAGGACTAGGCCCTCCTCATAAAATCACTATATTTATTTAATTCAATGTTTTTTTTCTAGAATGTTAAGAAATGTTTACAAGTTTGTGATCCCTTGTTCTCATCTTTGGTTTTTGTTTCTTTTGTATACAAAACTTGCCCAACAAACTATGTTAGCATGTTTCCCCACATTTTTAACATTCTTATGATAAGGAATCATACCTACCTATCATTTTATCCCTTTTCACATTTATCACATTTTTTGAAATTTTAAGTAATTCAAATTGTTTCATGTTCATTCCCATTAATTTATTTTCCTTTCATTCCACTTTGGATAAAATAAGGTCAAAGTTAAGATAACACTTTTTAACATGAATAAAAAAGACTCTTAGACACCATGCTCTCTAAGTTCTCTTTCTTAGCAACCAAGTTCCAAGTTTTCAAATGATAGTCATTGTTATCACCCATGTTTGGTTCTCCAAATCCATATAGAGGAGGAATAGAAAAAATCAATCAAAAGTTAAAAACCAAATAATTTAAAACAAAAGGAAATGATCAAAAGACAACATACAAAGTCAAAAGTCAAAATCACACCAAAAGATATTATTCATAGCACATATCCTATCTCCAACTGAAGCTCAAATTCCATAGTTGGCCTCATACTATAGCTGATGTCCATTGGAGTGTGGTAGGCTAGTAGATTATGATAGGATAACTCAAAAACATCTATGGTTTTATATACTTTCTCACACAAGTACCCAATATTCATTATAGACTAATGGTTTTATAATGGGTCCGGAAGAATGGGGAACACATTGTGGGAAGGTAGATCCATTTTAATTTTTCATACATATAGCCTTCATGGGATGATATTCATATTCAATTTGGTGACCTAATATTTGTGTGGTTAGAAAAATTTCTTCAGATTCCTTAATGTCAAAAGTCCTCTTGTTTTGACAAACTTAATATAAGTGTCTTGACTTCGATAAAGAGTTTCTCTACCTTGATTTTTCCTTCATTTAATCCTCCACCCATTTTACTTCCCCCCTTGATAGGCAAGCTTGATTATAATTTTTTCCCCCACTTTTTCTATATTTCCTTCTATTCACATCTTAACAACATGTTATCACTACTTTATTTCAGTTTTCTCTATCTTTAGAATAAAATGGTATGATTGAGTGTCTATGGATTCCTTTCTTTACACCATCACTTTACATTTCTATAATTGCCTTGATTTATTTGAAATTTTTTCCATTGTTGTTCTTCCTCATTTTTGAAAATTACATAAGTTTCTACTTTTATGTACCTTTTCCATAGTTTATTAAGGCTGGGTTGTTACTTCTCACTCACCAATGTTGTTTTCAATTTTATGTACTTTTTCCATTGATGATTGAGAAAGGATTGTTACTGCTCACTCATCAATGTTTTTTTACCATTGCTTTCCCACTTTTGTTAAAGTAAAGATTGTTATTACTTTCACATTGATGTTTGATTACCATATTTTTCACCTATATCCTTGGTTGGACTTGGTTATTTTGTGTTTCTTACTTAAGGTCTACTTATTTGAGTTTTTTGGTCATTTAGTAGCTTTGGATTTTCAATTATCTAATTTACTCTAAATTTGGACTTGGTCATTTGGTCTTAACTTAACATTTATCACCCCAACTTCCCAAACTTCTAAGTATGCCATGCCTACACCTCTTAGTTATCTTGGCTTTCCTATGTTTGTTTGTTTTTGCTATTTAGTTTTACATCCTTGGGTTTGTCCGAATCAGTCTCTATGCCCTCCATGATTAAAAATAAAAACATAGCAAAAAACCATTCCTCAATAAAGTTAAGTCAAGGTACACATACATTACTTTTATTTTTATTTATTTTATTACAGTCATTTATTTTCAATTATTTTATGCTTTAAAATACTAAAATTTTAGCCTCAACATTGTGTGTTGCTATGTTTTTTATTGAAGGACCATCCCCTATTTCACCTAAGTGACACATGATGAGATTTAAGTTGGGTATATGTATACACATAATATTTTTAAACTTTAATGATTACTTAAGCTCTCTCTCTTACAGAAACCCATGAGTTCTCAATCTCTCTGAGTGAACATCTTAAAGGGTACATAGGGAAAGGGGTGGGTATACCATTTGTGCTTTCTAGTATTTTCCCCCATTTACTACCACTTTATATCAATCCAACCTTCTCCTATGTACTTCCATAAGCCTTTTCATCTCTCTTGAATACTCTTCCAAGCATTTTGACACCTTCTTTATCACATACCTAAGCCTAAAACCCTTTTTTATAGTTTGAATTACATTGTCAGCCTAGGATAACCCTATATTCAAATTTTTAAAATAATGTTATGGGTCTATGTCAGCTCTGGCTGATGTAGACTAAGACTTAACTTGTTGTTATCAATTAATGATATGGAGTCAGTTGGGCTAAACTTTCAGAAAGGTTTAAGGTTAGATCCAACTATATATATGCATTCATTTTTCCATTTATTAAGAAAGACAAGATTTAATTATTTATTTGCATTTATTTACAATTTGATCTTCCACCATTCTACTTGAAGAGTTTTTACTTAGGGTTTATACTTAGATAAGAGTCTTGTATTGTGGAAAAGTTTTATATTCTTAAGCCTTTCTTAGTAAACCTTAAAAACTATAAAAATCTCTTGCAAAACACCTTTGGCCAAGGGAGATATTGATTATTGATAGGTTCCTCTTCAAGGTAAGTATCTCTAACTTTACCCTCTATTTTAGTAGATAAAAGTAACATAAGTAATGGCTTTTGAATATATTTATATCTCCATGCATTAGGGTTTTACCTATACATAGATTAATTAGGATTGTTTTATACATGTTTACTTTTTATGTTTATTACCCCCACTTTGTGTTACAAGCATTGGTGAGCACTAGATTAGTTTTAAATTTACTTGGCATATACTATGTGAATATGAAAACATAGGACCTAACTAAGGTCATTGCATAGTGTTGCTTGACTAGAGGCTTTGGGACCCTATCTAGTGATGTTTTTATGGTAAGATATCTCTTGGTTAGGTCTAGTGGATCCATCTTGATCATGACCCTGAATATCTAATATATCATCAATCAGAAGTGTAATTAAGATTTATCTTCTTTGAGATAATATTAATTAATAGATCATTTGCATTTCTTTTATATAAACATACTACACTCAACTTCATACTCTACCTATAGTCATGCCTTCAAATCTATGTCAAACTCATCCATATCCATTATAACATCACTTTTATGCACTTGATGTCATTCAAACCTATATATGCATCAAATATCTTTGTCTACCTATCAATTTGTTCAAATAATTAAATTTATTTACATTCCTTATTCCATGAAACCTATAGTTATGTACATCATCTGGACTTAGTCATCACTTTCCCAAATTACAAGAAAATTTGTGGAAGATTTGATAGATGAGTTGTATTCAATAGTATTGCATCTCATTTATATAACATCCTATATGCAATGGAAAATGTAATAGATTATATAAATCAATCTTAAATTAGAGAAGATAGATACTACTTACACTTCTAATTGGGGATACATTAGATAATTGGGGTCATGACCAATATGGATCTACTAAACCTAACCAAGGGATCTCTTATCATAATAGTATCACTAGGGAGGGTTTCAAAGCCTCTAGTCAAACAAAACTATGCAATAACCCTAACTAGGTCCTATGTTTTCATATTCACTAAACTAATAACAAGTAAATCAAAAATCTAATGTATTGATCACCAAAGCTTATGGCACAAAGTGGGGGTAATAAAAATTAAACATGAATAGAATACATATACTCACATCAATGTATACATAATCCTAATGCATGGAAGAGAAATACAAATGCATATATATCTACTCTTATAAAGGAGGAATAAAGTTATGAGTACTTACATTTGAATATGAACCCATCGAGCCTCAATCTCTCCCTTGGCCAAGGTGATTTGTAAGAGGTTATTTTGGTATGTAAGGATGATAAAAATAAATCATCTCTAGGCTATACAACTTATCAATGCATCCAAAAGACTTATCCACAAGACAAGATCCATATATTTGAAGAAAGTATGAAACCCTAAGATCACTCCTCAAGTAGAATGGTGGATAAGTAGATGCATAATATATCTTACTTATTATCTTCATGATAAATGATAGAAATTAATGTATTTATATAGGTGAATCTAACCCTAAACCCTTCCACAAGTTTTGACTAACAAGGTCGACCCGATTAACCTAGTATCACAATTAACAAAAACTAACTAGGTCACAAACTAAGTTGGACAGGGGTTGACTTAATCCCTAATAAGTTTTATTAATAAGAATATAAGGTCAATGTAGATGACGTAGTCATGTAAATTGTTAGAAAGGGGTTTTAGGTTAGGTAAAGGGCTAATCAAGGTGGTAAAAGACTAGAAGAGTGTGTAAAATGGGAGGCAAAGCTTATGAGAATGGTTTTTAGGGGACAAGTGTGTAGATAACAAGATGTAAAAGGGATAACAATCCTATGAAGCACTAATGGTCTGCCCACCCCTTTCCCATTGCACCCCTTAAGGTGTGCACTTAGAGAGATTGAGACTCAATGTGTTCTTGCAAGATAAAGAGTGTCAGTAATTGATAAAAGTTTGAAAATATTTTGTGTATACATATACCCCACTCTAAGCCCATCATATGTCATGCAGGTGCAACAAGGAATGGTTCTTCAAGAAAATAATATGATAACACATAACGTTGATGCTAAATAAAGTGTAGTAAGGAGTAAACAAGATAAATGAAAGGAAATGATTTAAAAACACATACCTTTTCTTACCTTAGGTTGTAGATAAAGAAGGATATGTGGGGAATGTGAAGGTGTCTAATGTGAATAACATTAGGTGAACTTGTATAGATTATCAAAAAAGAGTGAAAAAATAAAAAAAATTGCAACATAGGCATATAATAATTAGAAAGATTCTCTTTGACATGAGGATTCTAAAACATTTTACGATTTGGAAAAAAGTTAGTAGAAATAAAAATATGATAAAAACAAGAAACTTGATGGTAAATATTTGAAGGGTAAATAATTTTTAATAGTAAATATATATAGGGTGAAAAAAGAATTCATTCGCTATTATTTACTATTCTGAGAAAAATAGAGCTCTAAAAGACCTAGTGAGAGTCTAGAGAGCCAAGATGGTGAGGAGATGACAAATGAGATGGATAGGACACATAGAAACCATAGTGAGTGCAGCATAGGTAACTAAAAGTTTTAAAAAAATTAGCATTTGTATTTGAAATTGAGAAATTTATATAAATTTAACAATTAGGTAAAATTTAGATACCAAAATGAACCATAGGAAATTTTTAGGGATGCTAAGGGTCAAATGAGGTATTGGATAGGAAAAAGTTAGAGAAATAAATACCTAAGGCATTTATGGTAATTTGTCAAAAAATCATCATAATGAATGAACAAAATCGACCAGGCTGAAATAGTTTGTAGAAGATAAAAATTTAGTGGGCCAACTTAGTAGTAAGTGTCTGACTTAGTTTGTTTAGAAAGGGGGTGACATAGTACTATATGGCCAACTTAGTTTATAAGTGGTAGATATAGTACTATAGGGTAGAAAGAAGGCCAAATTAGTATTATAATTAAAGGGTGGTTGACTTAGTTTTTTCCTAAGCGATCGATATAGTATTATTAAGCCACAGTGTGGCTGACTTACTACTGAAAGGGCTGATGTAGTTTAGAAATAGGTTAATTTGGTAGAAAATGAATAAATTAGAGCAAACAAGTTTATTTTTATGAAATTTGAAATAATGTATTTTGATTATGAGTGACATGGAGATCTAATACGTCCTTTATTATTTGATATTTTATAAATATGCTAGAGATTTTGGTGATTAGTTGATGTTTTGTGGCTACCTAATTTACTATAGCACTTGACAGATGTAGATAGAGATAGATTGGTTACATTAGGATTGGGAGCCATCATTAAGATGAGGTAGATCCAACTGAGTGTTGATCTCATTGTCATGTTCCTTGGAAAATGGGAATGGTTGACCAACACTTTCCAAGGGTGGTGGATAGAGATACCAAGAGGTTGGTATCATGTTGGAAGATGTCCATTTGTTGTTTGGATTGCCTATAAGGGGACACTAGTGATAAAAAAGATTGAGGGTGAGATTATTTGATGTATATATTTCACATATTTTAGATATATGGAAGGTTGTGATAGTATTCTTGACAACACGAGTGAAGTGTCACAAGTAGAATGACAAGGTAGCACTATATGTAATATCCTTGTGTGAGTCTATATTAGATCAGGGGGCACTCTATGACTTGGGGTCTATCATTTAGGTTTAATGCATGTATGATATATATGGGATGTTGTTTAGAGGGTAGGAGACCATGAGACTAATGGTATTACTGAGCACTTAGATATATGAGAGGTTTTTGATGTATTGTATAGTTGGGTTACCCCATGTGGTTGATGATCAGTTACCTCAGGTGGCAAGATGGAGATAGGATTAGGTGGCATGGTCTATGCCCCACATTCCATTATTTTAGATAGTCACATGAGGAGAGATCATGCAGTAACCCTATGCACAAATTGTGACTATTTGGCTAAGTTGGGTGACTGTGGTGCTAGGGTTGGCATGAGTATGGATCATGGGCCATCACACCTAGTAGGTAGAGTTACATCTAGTGGCATGCTTGCTAAGATAGTTTTTACTCCCACACATGATAGTTCTTATAGTATTTCTCACATTTTTGGCATGGAATATAAGAGAGACTAAGGGGAGAGGAAGAAGAGGAGTGTTAGTTGAGAGACTGGAGATCAGACTGTGGTATATGAGATCATGGATTGGTTGATCATGATAGTAAATATCTGAAGGAAGAGAGGGTATGGATGTAGATGTAGGGGTGAAATAGGTATCAAATCTAACACCATAGTAGGAGTAGTGACCACCTCGATTGCACCACTGATGGAGATGCTAGTGGAAAGAAATAGCATAGAGGGTGGTAATCTAGAATGGTCTATCAATCATCCTAAGGTAGATTTGGTTGATAGAGGAACTATTGAGGAGAGGATCAAGGTGTGCATAGGTGGTGACTCTAGGTTTTGTTTTGATTGGGAAGCATCCCATAGATGAGGTGTTCAAGGGATGAGCTGATGGAGAGATTGTTCTCGATGAATGAGTAGATGGGGAGATGGTGGTTGATGACACTAGGATAGGTAATAAATGTTTATAATTTTTTTAATTTTTGAGGTAGAATACAAGTTGTATTTGATTTTAGATAAATATATTTTGAGATGTGTATGTGATTTAATATCTATTTGGTTTGAATTTTTTAGATCTTATGATCGAGGAGATCAGATGGGGATCCCTATTTATGGTAGTACATCATGATATTTTGGATGGGGTGTTAACATTATATGGTCCCACCACATTAGATGATCATGTGGTACCATCTACCCTAACTCAAGTGAGATAGTTCAGACTGGTGGAGGAGGCTATGAGGCATTTATAGGCATGTAGAGATAGATTGTAGCCACCATTGGGGGTGGGAGTAGGAGAGGCATACGCTTGGTAGGCCTTGGCTTAGGAGAGATTCATGCATATGGCTACCATAATCCAACTGGGATAGGTTCAGGCCCAAGTGGCCAACCTACAACGGTAGGTAGTAGGGTTGAGATCTTGGACAACATTATTACAATACACTATTTAGAGGGGATAGTTTAAGGAATTTATGGGTATCATGGCTAGGCCACAAGATAGACATGATGGATCTTATCCATAGAGCTAAATCTATGTATTTTTGTACTATTTATATTAAAACACATGATATATATAGATATATTCTATTTTGATAGTTGAATGTTGATCTTATGGGTTATTTTTGGTTGTGGTTATAGATGCATGGATATATTTCTTTCTAGCACATGTATTTTGATTTTTTTGTATATGTTATGTGAAATATATGTGTGGTGTTTTCTTTTCTAGCATTATGTAGTATACATGCATGGTTAAAAAAAGAAATAGGCAAAAAAGACTTGGAAAAGTATAATTAATCAAACAAATGCACTTCAAACTATTTCATGATGGGAAATATGTAATAACACAATATGACGAAGTATAATAAACCAAAATGTGGTAAATAAGAGGGGAAAATGTTTTTAAACCATAAAAAATATTGGCACCACATTAAAATAAGTAAAATCACACTAAATCACGTTAGGAAGTATGAAAATAATGTAATAAAATGGAAAGCACATAAAAGAACAATGGTATTAAAATAAGTTAATTAAGTCAATCGATCATACTAAATCATGTTGGGAAGTATAAAAGAAAAACAAAATTGACAAAGATGGTTTTAAATTATTCACATGAATTCAAGTTGGGAAGTATGAAAAATTTAGAAAAAGTGGTTGGATTCTTATATGCAATCATAAAATAAGAAGATAAAAGTGAAATATTAATGAAGTAAGCATAGAACATGCTAAATCAAGATGGGTAGCATGTCAATGATGTGTAACTCATAATCAATCACATCTTATCTCATATTTGACACATGTAATTTCATTGTGATTTGGATATTGGAAAATTTTGGGAGGAAGGCTAGGTCCTATTCATGGTCTTACACTGTAACTCATAAAGGGAATACCAATGAGGTGGAAACAATGTTAACATATGGTAAAAGTGGATGTTTAGAATGGTACTTGGAAATTTTTTATAATTTGTGAGGAAGGCCAAGTCTTATCCATGGTATCACACTATAACTCATAAATGGAATCCCTAGGGGGAGTGATCAGTGAACAAAATAACATTTTTCAAGTGAAAATATTATGGTTTTAGGGAGTGAAAAATGGAATGTATGAAGCATAGCATAGGCATCTTATGATAACACCTTAGGAGACCTGAGGCACACTAAGGACATGAGAAGACACTAAGTGACTAGTGTCCATCAATATACAAAGGAAACCTATTTAATATAGGCACATAGATTTGTAGGAAAATAAGTGTGGTATTAACTCATTTTGGTAGTTTTGAATAATAAATGTAAAATAGACCTACCTTCCCATAATGTGTTCCCCATTCTTTAGGACCCCTTATAGAGTCATCAGTCTACTAAAAATATTGGGTACTATTGATGCTTGAATGTCTACCATATGTGCCCAAAGTATTTAAGAAACACTTCTCACTTTAGAATTCCTAATAATTTAGTGCATGAGTTGTAGGTTGTGATAATCCTATTATCTTTGATGGAACAAAGGTAGAACAAGTGACTGTTTCAAAATATTTATAATATTTGGTGGTTGGGAGCCATCATGTCTAAACAACAAATATTATGAAAAATATGAAGTATCTATGCTAATAAAAGTGAATTATGATCAATAACTAATCTAAGATGGATATTTATAATGATAATTAAACTAAAGTGACGTGGTTAAAAAAGAAGCAAAAGGAAGGGTAGGGTAGAAAGAAATGTTGTTGATCCTCATTCCAAACATCATGAAAAAGTCCAAATATCATCCGAACATGCACTTAACCAGTGTGTAACATGAAATAGATTAATCCCAAATCTTATCACACATTAGGTAGACTCCTAAGGAAGGTGGAAATAATGTAAATAAGAACCTAGTTCACTTTAAAGTGTTACCCCTGCAATCAAACAACATTAGCCCAAATGCAAGAAGAGTAAGAAAAAAAATGAACCTAAGGACTTTTAGTCAACCTAGCATTGACACAAGCTAACAACTCTACAATCAAATATACACATGAAGAATTCATAAGAACCATTCAAACCTAGAAATTAGAACAAATAAGAGAGAATCCATGATAACAATGAACACAAGCAAATATTAAATAAACTTTGAAAAATTCCTTGTTTATATTAATTACTCCTAATTTACAAAGTAATTTGGCTCTACAAACTCCCTCTCCCTTTAATAATTGACAATGTTCCTTTTATAATATTTTAGGAAGCATGTTGGTTAGTCATATCCAATCAAAAATGTACAAGTGTATAGGGTAGGTGTCCTTTCCACAACTGTTCTATAAATACATTAGACTTTCCCAATGGACTGATCTATAAGTAGTGTAGTTTACAAACAACACATGCCTTTACAAACAAAATATTCCACTTTATAATTGGACAATATTTAGTTATAGGAAGAATATTCCTAGGCCTCTTAACTTTTAGGACCCCTACACTGCTACAAGATATTCATGGTTCTTTGATGTTCTTGGCCCAGAGTAATCCCCTTCTCTAATTCCAAGGTAAAAATAGAATTCCATGTTCCCTTAAGAAATTCTCCTCTAAGATATCATGGCATATTAGACTACTTACTAGTGGATCTTGGATTGAATTATATTGAGATAGATGATAATTTAGAAGGTCTCCAATTTGGCACATTTCACTCACATTGCTCTAATGTGGCATCTACATGGAATCCCATTCATCCCTGTGTAAAATATGACCATTGCCTTTAAAAACCCATCTTTAATCTTTCATCATCTAATCTATTTGCATAAATTAGCATGGTTTATAGATCTTTAAAACATTTAGATCCAAGTAACTATATTAAAATTGATGTTGGTGTGCCCATCATTTGACATTTACATGAATGTCTTTGATTTCCACACAACCATTAATTTTTAAGATATCTTTTTGGGATTCTTACTAAGCTTGAGTTTGATAGTTGTGTGACTATCATTTAACATCTGCACACATTTCTTTGACATCTATGTAGCCATCAAATTTAAGCAATGCCTTGGGATTCTTTACTGGGTTTGCCACTTGCTACTTCTAGGTTCACTATATTTCCTAGGTATACTACTTGGTAGCTCTATGGGGTTTTTGTAATCCATTGAAAGGTTAATGTCCAACTCATACCATCAGATTACTTCTATCTAGGCAAATGTGCTCCATTGGAACATAATCTAAGGGATGCCCCACCATTGGCCCCTTAAAATCCTTTCCACAAAATTGTGACACTTGTCATCATCTTAGGGATTTGAATTATCAACGTTCATCATGCTCTGATGTATCAATCTCACATGAGCAAACATAGATTGTTAATCCTATAAACAAGCATGAAAGTTAGGCTCGAGAATATATAAAACTTAGGCTAAAATCCTAAATTAATGTTCTCATTCACATTAATAAATAAAGATTCAATCCAAAGTCTTAGGTTAAGGTAAAAAACATATTATAATGACTATGACACCAAAGAGTCTGATGAAATAAATGTCTCATATAAATTATCTTGGGTGAATTATTTTAGGGTTTTTTAATTTTGAGTCGTTAACTCTGTTGTAGGGCATTTAGGTTCTTTATGTGGGGATATTATTTCAAACTTTTTATCTGAGAAAATTATTTTGAAAACTAATTTCATCAGATAAAATGTCCAAAGCAATTATCCCACGAAGTCTATTTCATTAGGCAAAATGCTTGGAATAAAAATTCCAAAGGAATTAGTCAGGGTAAAAAGGGGGCCAAAGGGTCATTTCAAATTAGTTGAAGGATAATTTCATAATATCTAAAAGGAACTTTAAAAAAAAATTAAGGGTAATCTTGAAGGGCAAAAGGCTATTTTTCAAAGGCCAAAAGGCAATTCCATAGGGCAAGTGTCCTTGATAAAACTTCCAAAGGGTAAGTGCCTTTGAAGATTTTGTTTTAGGAAAATTTCATTGGCAAGATTCCTATAGGGGATTATTTTAGGCCTTTTACACTAAAAAAATGTTTGACAACAAAATTTTGAAGGGTCATTTTAGAAAACCTAAAGGATAAGTCTGGCAGATAAAGTGTCCTTACCAAAAACCTTGAGGGGCACTTTCAAAAAGTTGAAGGGTATTCTCTCAAGGAAATTGGTGAAAGGAATTCTTTGGGGAAATTGTCTCAAAAAAAATGTCTGACACATTTCCCCTAAAGACTAAATTTTGTCAGATAAAATGTTCAAAGGGAAATTTATTGCAAAATAAAAGTCCTGAAGGACAATTCAAAAAATGGAAGGGTCATTTCAAAGAGTCTTAAGGGAAAAACACAAAGTCTAAAAGAATTTACCAAACCAAAATGCCTGAATTTTAAGATAGGACTAAGATCTAAGATAAACAAATTAAACTAATCCCATAACTAGTTAAAAATTTCCCATGTAAAATGTAAATCAAAGCTCCCGCTACTTTTAGAAGGACTTAGACTAACTTTAGACTAAGGCATTAACAATTCAACTTGATTCCCAATAGACCAAAGGATAGTAAAGAATCAAATTAACATCAAAATCATGAAACCAAAGCATTTTTCATTCCAAAAAGACCTTATTGGACCTATAGTTGAAAAACACAAAGATCCAATGTTAGTAATTATAGAAAAGGGCAAACTAGAATTATGCACAAAAATGCTAACCATACTAGATGTGGATGAAAACATGATAATGATACTCTGATCAAGTGAATCTTCTATTTCAAGGCTAAAATTTTCACAATTTAACACATTGGTCTCCATTTTGAAAAAATGGAGGTATGTTGATCTCAACCAATGGTGACTTCTAGGGGAAACATAGAAATATGTTAGAATTCAGAGATTCTAGTTTAGATTAATAATTAATATACTTATTCCATTTCATCAAGCATCATTATTAAGATCAATTCATGGTTAGAACAAATCTTTCACATGTATAATTAGGCTCAAGCATCAAGACATATCTATGTTATGTGTGTGCTTTGATTCCACTTATGGATTTCTATAGGATTTAAAAAATAACTTCCAAGTTCATGGCTTTAATCATTAACACTACCTTTTATCATGTTTGGATATTCATTAAGAACCATGATTTAGCTCAATGAAGGCTTTGGCATTGCTTTGCTACCAAATAGGCATCCATAGCCTCGATAAATATGCCTTTGGCTCCAATCAACGCCTTGCTCTACTACCATCCAGGTGTCCATAGCCCCAGTAGAGATTACCATAATCACCTATGCTTAGAAATCTCTTTGAAATTTTCAATAATGTTCTTATTTTTTTATTTTTCAAGTCATTTTGACTTTATATCAAATGTTGGGAACCAAGTTAGCTATGTTTAAGGATTTGATCAAGTGTTTTATTTTTAGACAATCATCCTTGGCTACAAACTTTATCCTAAGTAATTAATGTTTTTTAAGTGCAAGCATAATTGTCCTTCAATAATTTAAACTTTCATCCTACATGTGAAATATTTATTAAAATCAAGCTTAGATCAAATCAATGCCCAAAATCTCAAGGAACAATTAACCTAACTATTAGTCTTTGCTAGTTTTTATAAACTATAACATTAAGTTCATATTTTAACAATCAATGATCAACCAATGTTGAGAAGTCATACCTGCATTTATGAACTATGAAGTTTCTTGAGAAATCTAAATAAAACTTGAGCTGAGAATTGTCCAAAAGGACTTATTTAAAATCAAGGAACAAATTAAGAGTAAACAAATAAATATAACATGCACTATATACAAATAAGGAATGGGAGAGAAAAAAGAAAGAAAGAAATAACAATAAAGAAACTAAACTAATCCCTATACTAACTACATAAAGTACTTACCCCTAGGGTCAAATCAAAAGTTATCTAGCCTACCATAGAGCCTTGAAGCATGATTGTTTTCATTCAATGGATTCATCTTGTATATGGGAACATTTGCATGTTTGTGTCCTCTAGGTGATATAGCTTGGTCTCTTATCAATATTCTAAATTGCATGGATCAAAGATATGAATATAAGACCCAATAATATTCCTCCAAAATTATTATACATTATAATAAGAGTGTTATTTATACTTCATCCATAGATAGATAGTGGCTTATATCATCTTCACTCAATAATGGTAGCTCAGCCAATATTCTTATACTGATGTCTTTATTAGGTTCTTTCTAAGGTGGAAATGGACTTTCAATCTTAGCATAAAAATATTCCAAGTCATCCCAAAAGGATTCTTCATCCTCATCAACTGAATGAAGTTCATCTAGAATATCATCATCCAAAACATGTTGGTCCCATAAACCTAACCTTTTGATGAAGTCACGTCATAATTCCTGATCTATTTTACCTTCTTCATCTTCATCTTTGATGAATAAAGACATATTTTCTACCCAATCAAGTTCCAACTTATCTTGGTTTAGGGCCTTCAAAATAATATCATCTTTTGGGAAATCTAGATCATTGGTGAAATATTTAGATAAAGCATCCATGTGTTGTTCTATCCCATCATCTATCATCTCTAGCTCTTAAATTCCATTTAAGAAATCATGGTATGACTTATTCCAGTGATCATCTTCTTTAAGAGAATTCTCCATTTCAAAAATAAATGTATGTGGGTTGTCTTTCTAGCTACCTTTAGAAGAAAGATCATCTTGTACTTAAGACATATCCATTTCTAGAAACTCTTCTTCTTCATCTGTATATGTTCTAATGATGATGTCTAGTTGATATTTAATTGCAATATCTTTTACATATTTAGGAATACAAGTCATCTTAGATACAACTTATTCAATTTTCTCATCTTCATCTTCAAATGGAAAATCTCAAAACTACATGGAGGATTTAGAAGTTCTTGTAAAGCTAGATATCCATGCAATATTGTCTTGGCTAGGAATAATTTTGGTTGTAGCCCTTTCACCTTGAGATGCTTCAAAAACATTACAATGATCAGCCAAATATATATCACATAATCTCATTTGTATTTTTTTAGATGACACATTAATGATGTTATCATGAGACCTGTTTGGAGGCCTATTGAACCTTTGAGAAGCATAGTTTCTATTAGAGCCTTCCCTCATATTTTATACTTGTTTTTGTAATTGAAGAAAGTTAGTGATTAGTTTTTAGACCTTTTATAATATCAATTCATTTGATTTTTTTCTATCTTAGGCTCATGAACTGGAGCATTGATATTGGCTATGGGAATTAGAGTTTCATGATTTTGTGTATGAAGCCCACTAGTAGTGTTATTCAGGAACCCTAAGCTTTGGTCAAGATATGGATGACTCAATAGTAATTAGTTTCAAACTGGAGGGTGATTCAGAGTATGTATATTTTGATTGGAATTAGGGATGGATTATGTTATTTGACCTTGGGGTTGCATCTATTCGTTAATGATCACAACGTCAGCACAAGTCAATACTAATATATTAATAGCATTTGTATATTTTTTGAAGAATATAAAGGTCATGGGGTCTAAGTCATCCCTATAAATCTCTAAATCCAAAGCCACATCAAGTTTATATGAGGCCATGGTCCTATTAAGTATCTTTTGAAACCTAGAATTAAAGGCTCTTATGGTCTCATTTAAATCCCTCTAAACTATGATGAACTATTGGTAAAGGGTTTGTGGATTGATAATTTTTCCAAATTGATCAATGAATATATTATTAAAGTCATTCCAACTAGTAATGTAATTCTCAAGTAGGTTGAGAAACCAATCATATGTAGCATCTCTAAAAGTGAATGGGAATAATATACATGCTACATATTCATGAACTACATTTAACAATCTCAAAGCATCCTTGAATGATTTAATATGTTCTTCAGTAGTGGAAACATTGTTTGGACTTAAAGAAGGAAAATACCTTTTAGGATTTTGAGGAAAATAATATACTATACCTGGCACATTGATTGAAGAACTACCTAGCCAAGCCATACATTGAATGCATGAGCTCCCTAACTTGGTGAAGTTGGTTGAGATCTTGAAATTTTATGTTCACCTTGATCTTGCTTTTAGAAATTTCAGATTGTAACCTTAAAAACTATTTAAAATATGATGCATTAAACCAACATTTATAAATTACAATGATTAAGTTTGCATGTTAAGCCAATTTTGCATAAATACATGTAAATCAAGGTTATCTTTAGCTAAATAAGCTCAAAGATACATCTAGACTGATGAATGAGAGGGATATTTACACCTCTAAGTTTAAATAAACTCAAATTTTCAAAGAACCAATAAATATTTGTAAAAAATTGTTATTACTAACCTTAAACTTAGGAAATACACATAGCATAAACTACCTTTGCATGAATATCCATGGATCTTCAAAGAATATCGATCTTTGTCTAAAGGGAGCCCAAAGACTGGTTTAAAACCATAAAGATTGATGATATTTACATAATTGAGTAAAGGATCATACAAATATGTAAATAATACACCAATCTTTGATCAAAACACACCAAAAGTAGCAAAGATTCTACAATTCAGAAAGATCTGCTTGGTCCTCCTTCTAACACCATTGAAGCTCCTCTTGTTGATGCCTAAATGTGTACCATACGTGCCAAGAGTGTTTAAGAAACACTTCTCATTTTAGAATTCCTAAGAATTTAGTGCATGAGTTGTAACTTGTGATAATCCTATTATTTTTTATGGAATAGAGGCAGAATAAGTAATTGTTTCACAATATTTATATTATTTGGTGGTTGGGAGCCACCATGGCTAAATAGCAGATCTTATGCAAAATATGAAGTATCTATGCTAAGAATAGTGAATTATGATGAATAAATAATCTAAAAACTAATCCAATATGAATATTTACAATGATAATTAAACTAAGGTGATCTGATTAAAAAAGAAGCAAAAGGAAGGGTAGGGTAGAAAGAAATGTTTCTGATCTTCATTCCAAACATCATGACAAAGTTCAAATATCATCTAGGCATGCACTTAACCAATGTGTAACATGAAACAAATTAAGCCCAAATCTTATCACACATTAAGTAAACTCCTAAGGAATGTGGAAATAATTCAAATAAGAACCTTGTTCACTTTAAATATTTACCCCTATAACCAAACAACATTAGCCCAAATGCAAGAAGAGTAAGAAAATGAAATGAACCTAAAGACTTTTAGTCAATCTAGCATTAGCACAAATTAACAACTATATAATCAAATGTACACACCAAGAATTCATAAGAACCATTCAAAACTAGAAATCAAAATAAATAAGAGAAAATCCATGATAACAATGAACACAAGCAAATACTGGAAAATCTTTGCAAAATTCTTTGTTTATATTAATTGCTCCTAGTTTACAACGTAATTTGAATCTAATAACTCCCTCTTCCTTTTAAAATTAACAATTCTCTATTTATAATATGTCAAGAAGCATGTCAATAAATCATATCTAATAAAAAAAAAGTATAAGTGTATAGGATAGGTGTCCTTTCTACAAATGTTCTAGAAATACACTATACTTCCCCAATGGACTGATCTATAGGCAATGTGTTTTAAAAGTAGCACATGCCTTTACAAACATAATATTCCACTTTCAAAATGGATAATATTTAGCTATGGAAATAATATTCCTAAGTCTATTAACCTTTGGGACCCCTACATTGTTGCAAGATCTTCATAGTTCTTTGATGTTTTTTGGCCCAGAGTAATCCCCTTCTTTGCTTCTGAGGTCAAAATAGAAATCCATGTTCCCTTAAGAAATGCTCTTATGATCTATTGTCATGTATTAGACTAATTATTAATGGATCTTGGATCTAATTATATTTAGATAGATGATAATTCAAGCTCTCATTTGCATTACTAGGTCTATAAGGTCTCTAATTTGGCACATTACACCCATATGGCTCTGATGTGGCATTTTTATGGTGTCTTAGTGGCATCCTACTTATCCCTATACAAATTATTACCATTTACTTTTAAAAAAACATCTTTTATCTCACACCATCCAATCCATTTACATGAATCAATATGGTCTATAGATCTTTAGACAATTTTAATCCAATCAGCTATCTTAAAATTTATGTCTGTGCACCCATCATTTGATTTCTATGTGAACATAATTGACATCCATATAGACATCAATTTTTAAGATATCTCTTTAATATTATTACTAAGATTAAGTTTTATAGTTGCATGACCATCATTTGATGTCTACACAAACATCTTTGACATCTACATAGTCATCAAATTTAAGCACTATGTTAGGATGCTTTGTTGGGATTTCCACTTGTCACTTCTGAGTTCACTCTATTTCCTATGTGTTTCTTGGTATATCTATGGGGATTTTTTAATTCATTGAAAGGTCAATTTCTAGCTCATGCCATTAGATTAATTCTATTTAGGAAAATGTGCTCTATTGGATCATGTTCCAAGGGATGCCCCACCATTGACCTCTTAAAATACTTTCAATAAACTCATGACACTTGTCATTATCTTTGGGATTTGAATTGTCAACATTCATCATACTTTACTGGATCAGTTTAGTGTGAGTAAATGTGGATCATTGATCCTATGAACAAACACAAAAATTAGGCTTGAGAATATATAAAACTTAAGTTAAAATCCCAGATTAATGTTATCATTCACATTAATAAATAAGGCTTCAATCCAAAGTATTAGGATAAGTTTAAAAACATATTAAAATGACTATGGCACCCTTGTCTGCTGAAATCAATGTCTCATGGAATTCATCTTGGGTAAATTATTTCAAGCTTTTTACATTTAGACTTGTTGACTCTATTGTATGGGATTTAGGTTCTTTACATGGGGAAATTGTTTCAAAAAAATTATCTAGGGAAATTGTTCTAACGATAAATTTCATCAGACAAAATGTTTGAAGCAATTATCCCACAAGGTTTATTTCATCAGGAAAAAAGCTCAAGATAAAAAGTCTAAAGGAATTAGTCAAGGTAAAAAGGGGGTTGAAGGCTCATTTCAAAGAAGCCAAAGGGTAATTTTAGAATATTTGAATGGAACTTTTGAAAGTTCTGAAGGGTAATCTTAAAGGGAAAAGGGCCATTTCACAAAGGTAAAAAGGCAATTCCATAGGGAAAGTGTCCTTAAAAAAACTTTTGAAGGGTAAGTGCCTTTGAAGATTCTATTTAAAGAACATTGTAGTGGCAAGATTGTTGTGGGAGATTATTTCAAGCCTTTTGCATTAAACAAAATGTCTAATGACAAAATTTTGAAGGGTCATTTTATAAAATCCAAGGGATAAGTTTGGAAGATAAAGTGTCCTTAACAAAAATACTAAGGGGCACTTTCAAAAATCCAAAGGGAACTTTCAAAAATTCAAAGGGTATTCTCTCATGGAAATTAGTAAGGAGAATTCTTTCAGGGAAATTATCCTAGAAAAAATGTTTGACACATTTCCCTTGAAGACTCAATTTTGTTGGACAAAATGTCCGAAGGACAATTTATTGTAAAATAAAAGTTCCAAAGGACAATTCAAAAAATGGAAGGGTCATTTCAAAGAGTCTGAAGGGGAAAATGCAAAGTATGAAATAATTTACCAAACCAAAATGCCCAAAATATAAGACAGGACTAATCTCTATGATAACAATATTAAACTAATCCCTTAACCAACTAAAAAGTTCCCGTGTAAAATGTAAATCAAATCTCTCACTACTTTTAGAAAAAGCACTTAGACCAACTTTAGACCAAGGAATTAGAAATTTGACTTGATTTCTAATAAACCAAAGGCTAGTAAAGAATCAAATTAATATTAAAATCATGAAACCCAAGCATTTTTCATTCTAAGTAGACCTTATTGATCCTATATTTGGGAAACACAAAGATCCAAAGTTAGCAATTATAGACAAGGGAAAACCAAAATTATGCTAAAAAATGCTAACCATACTAAATGTGGATGAAAACATGCTAATGATACTGTGATCAAGTGAATCTTCTATTCCAAGGCACAAATTTGCACAATTTGACACATGGATCCTCATTTTTCAAAAAAAGGGGTATGTTGACTTCAACAGGTAGTTATGTGAGAAAATAGGTAGCACTAGAAGAGATATTTTTTCCTCTTTTTCTAATCTACTAGCCTACTACACACCAATAGACCTTAGCTTTATTATGAGGCCAACTGTGGAGTTTGAGCTTTGATTAGAGAAAGGAGATGTGCTTAGAATCACATCTTTTAATATTATTTGACCTTTAAAATTTTTGAATGTTGCCTTTTAGATCATTGCCTTTTGTTAAATGATTTGGATTTTGAGTTTTTATGGCTTTTAATATTCCTCCTCCATATGGACTTGAAATGACCAATCATGAGAGATAGAGTGATACACATGAATGAGCTTTAGGCTTTGGATAAATGAAGCTAAGTATCCAAATATATGACTAATCTTAACTAAGAACCAACATGTTATCTCAAGTCTCAACTATGTGTATGCTTAAGTTGCAAAAGGTAATAAAGGGGAAAAGAGGAGATCCGAAGTGAAATTTTAAAAGGAGATTATAATGAGATGAATTGTTTACTAACTAGTCACATGGTAAATTAGGAATGACTAAAGGGAGTAAGGTTTGTATAACCAAGTCATAATAATAATTATCCATGTTTAGAGAGATAAGATAGTAAACAATCATGAAAAATAACAAGGGAACCAAAGAAAAGGAACTCAAGAAGAAAAAGTATGTCATTATGAAAAATAATTTATAAGAGAATATAATAAGAATCATAAGCAACATGTAGTATGAAATGAAACTCACCATATAAGATAGATAAGAATTTGACAAAATGTCAAATGATATAAAATAGATAAAATTTGGAGCACATGTCCAATACAAATGAAGAAATAAATGAAATAACACCATGCTTGTGTTCATAAGTATTGATATATTTATCCACACACATTATCCATAACATATAATAAGTCTCTATGAAGCAGAACTCAGACTATAGCCAAAGTCTAATCGATCTTCAAGGAAAGTTGAGAAAATACTTCACATCAAATCTCCTCAACATAAAATGTAGGAATGCCTGAAGGATCATGATGATGAGAGTTATCATGTAAGGGATGCTTAGGAGAAGGAATGGTAGTGTAATATACATGATATGAAGGGGTTACTGATGGATAAGGTGCCATTGAGGAAGAGGATCCATGGGTGAGGGACTCACAAGTGGAGAAATAATAGGTTGAGAAGGGACCATAGGTGGTGGAGCCATGGGGGAAGAAAGGGGAGATTTCTTAGGAATTTGACCTATGGGAAGAAGGGTAGTAGGTGAAATAATGGTTATGAGGTGATATTTGAGATGTTACTAAAGAATACAACATCAATCAGTGTGATGAGTAATACATTGGTTCTAGAGATAATATACCTCTATATATTTGAGAAGATATTTAGGTAATACTTTCAGTGGAGGTATAGCTTTATTTTTGGGCTGATAATTGGTGGGATACAAGGTATAGATATATTACCCTAGCTTACAGCAATGTGTGCATGAATGGTTATCTATGCCATGGAAGAAACATATACACTTGTGAGTAGTCTTGGTAGGTGTATTCATAAGAGGAGTGGAAATGGAAGCTGAGGAAGATTGGTATAATGAAAAATCTATATTCCAATGATTGGAAACTTTATGAATGTCATAGTAATTATGATCAACCCATTTGGTGGGTAAAAGAGCAAGTTGTGGTTAAGGGAGAAAACCATCACCAAGAGAATATGAGGTTGGTAGAGAGACTGGGCAAGGCTCAACTGAAGGACAAATAGGATAAAAAATAGGAAGAGACTTAGCTATAGAGAGAGTTGGAATAAGATCCAAATTGGGCTCTACTAAATGAGGGGAAAGATACAAAAAAGGCTAAAGGATAGTTGCAAGCATCTTAGGGACAAGTCATCTAGAGGGGTCTTGATATATGGCAAAGTGATAGGGACCAGTCATATCATGATCCATAATTATACTCTTATGAGGTTATTTATAAATTATAGGTGTGCATACCATCTCTACCCTATCATTAAGAGGAAAAATGCAATAATTAAGAATGATATAAGATGGAATGTGAGAAGAAATACTAAAAGACTAAAGCAAAGAAGAATGATAATGAATAAATTTAACATCTCAACCTTGAACAAGACCTCCTAAGAATGGATCATCTAAGTTATAGCCATCATCATAATCAAGTGTATTAAGATTAATAAGATATGTAGGGATGACCTAGTCATTTGATGTGGTGTGATGAATGGAATGTTGAGTCTTAGTTAAGACAACACATATATCATCACAAGGTGGTTGATGAGAATGAAGTTGTAAAGAAGGGGGAAGCTAAGAAATGAGATTATGTTATAGGTTCAAGTTTTTAGTCTTGAGATTGATCTTGTCAAGCTCATCATCATTAAAATCTATGATGTTAGGGGGTATAGTCTCGATTAGTTTGGGTGACCATTATAACCTCAGGTGGGATTGATGGGAAAGTTAAATAATTGAGATTCATGAAATGGAATGCTTAGAAAATATTCAAGGTTAGGAATATTGAATATACCATGGTCTTGAAATTCTTTGAAATTCCAAGGATTAGTGTTACCTTGAATCCTATAGATGGATCCAATATGAGGAAATTTAACACATTGGCAAGCAGAAGAGGTAATTGCTCTCATGTGATGAGTACATGCCCTATTCAACAAAATTTTATAGGATAGATTAAAGTTAAAGATCATCACATTCACATGAATGGGAATAGGTGGGATGGTAATGGGGATACTCACACAACCTAAAGGAGGAATTATCCTTTAATCATAACCTTGACACATGTTGTGTGTTGACTTAAGATTACATTTAGAATATCTAAGGGTTTTGACAAAATTGAGAGAGGCAACACAAGTGTCATAAAACTCATCAATCAAAGCACACTTGAATTGGATATCACCAATTTGGATATTGATAAAAATAGAAGGATCATTTACATGAATCAAAATATCATTGGGGATCATAGAAGCAATGGGGAATTTGAGGGAGAGAGAAGTTTCCATTGTCTCATCAATATGTATGGAAATCTCTTTGTACTATTATAAAATGTTATCTTTTGATTCAAATAAGGTGGCTTCGTGTCCTGCTAAGGGAGGATGAGGGATTTTCATTTTGAACAAAAGATGTATAAGTTCAAGAAATGGTATTTGAGATGGGAGATTAGTAATCTCTATAATAGGATCCCACTCACCATAACCCATAATAGACTATTAGAAAGAGGTGCATAGTGTTTGAAGAGGTCCTCAAAAGGAGGAGCCAAATTACATGTGAATTTATGTTGATAAGAGGTGGAAGGTTTAATTAGAGGACAAGTTTTTTTATTGTCTTGAGAAGATGGGTTAGTTGATGTAGGTTTGGTTTGAAAAGAAGTGTTGATAGAAATTTGAGTATCATTGGTGATGGGTAAATAAGTTGGAAAAATGGTAGAAATGGTATGAGAGGTGTTATCCAAGAGAGTTGTTGGAAGTGGTTCATCAAAAAATATAAGTTCTTATTTCCCCAACTCTATTAAGTGAGTTGGAGAAGAGTCTTGGATAACATGAAATGTGTGAGGTAATTGAGGGGTGTGGATAAGATGAGGATCAATTAAAGCAACCAAATTTTTCATATTAGTCATATTGACCACATTCTCTTTAGGAGTGGGGTCAACAATACTATCTACATTATTGGTAGAATGGGTAGGTTTGTCTTGGTTATCTTGGTGATTTGGAAGAGGATCTTTATAGATGGCCAAATAAGCATTATCCTAGTTTAAAACTTGAGATTTATTTTATGTCTCATGGGATTTGAAGGTAATGTCATAGGATTGTTGATGTTTAGGAATGATAGAATCATGATCAAAATTAGGACCGAGAAGGAAATCCATAGCCAAATTATGAATTTGCCTACAAGTTTCATGGAAATGACCCCAACTAGCATGAAACCAACAAAATTTATTGGGATTGTACCAAGATTTCATGGGATAAGTGGGATCAAGTTCTCATGGAAGAGGCCTTGGTAGATATTTTTGTAATTCTACTAAGGATAAAGGTTTATCAACATTGATGTTATTGGTTGAAGATAAATGAGGATTAGTGATGTGGTTAGAAGGGGAAGCTTGCTTCAGATTTTGGTTGTGAACAACAACTTGAATAGTATGAATGGTATCATAAGAGTTAGTGATACCATAATTTTTAGCATGATGATTATTATTCTTGAATAACATTCAAGTACCCATAGAGTGTTGGGATGGTTTGAATTTATGCATAAGGAAATATTGACATTTGGATTGGTTAATGGATTCCTCTAAAGTATGTGAAGAGAGAATCCAAACCTGATATTGTAACTTGGGAAAAAGAGAATTAATAAACAGATGAAAGAGGTTGTCATCTGCTATATTATGTTCCCATTTTTTAGATAAGGTCTTCCATCATTTGATGAAATATTTTTTGATTTTGGTCTGAAGTTGGTTACAATTGATAAAATGGGCCAAGGTATTCTTAGGGAGATCACTAGTTTAGAACTATTGGACTAGAGCATTAACTAAATCTTCCAAACTAGTGATGGAATGAGATTTGAGTTGGATTTACCAATCTAAATCATCACCCATGAGATTCTTTACTAATAGCTTGGTATTATCAAAGGTATTTTACTTGACCTAGTCTTTATATATATTTTTAAATGTTTTTAAGTGGAGAGTAAGATCGGTTGACCGATTATAAGTAATGGTAGGGGTGATACATCCTATATCGATGTTAGTGATTTAATATGTAAGACGTTCATTTTAAATGTGCTTGATCATTTTATTAATAACAAGAGGTTGATGGATAATATTACCATGGGAATACTGAAGATGAAGTGGGGGAACATTTGGCTATGTGTACCCCATAAAATCTATTGAGGGTAGGTTTGAACATGGAGAAGATGATTTTTCATTTGCATCATTTAATTTTCATTATTAGATTGGAAATCATTCATTTGATTTATATTTTTTAACAAGATTTGATGGGTTTGATTTAAATTATGTGAAGTATTAGAATTGGCAGTAGTGGCTTGGGTACCATTATGGGTGTTAGTAGTAGCTTGAGAAAAATTGTTGGTGAGGAACTAGTAGCATGATTTTCTTGTCTGGAAAAATATGTACTAGTAGAGGGATAAGAGGAATAATCAATAGAGGCATGGTTATCATGGTGGTAAATGATGCATTAGTGGAATAATTGAAAAGGGTGGGTCTTATAAGAGGCCTATCAGATGTAAAACCTACCATATTAGTAGAGATACTAGGCATGGAGGTAGAGCAAATCAAAGAAGAATCTGTCATAGTAAGATAAGTGGTCAAGATAGATGGAAGAGGTTGAGAAGAAAAGAATCTAGTGTTGACAAATCCATGTGAGAATCTAGTAGAAGGTGAATGGGGTTCCTCAACTTGACCACTTATCATGAGATGGTAAATAATAAAAAAATCTTTTACTTGATGTTGAGGAAACTCATTGCTGAAGAAGATCATTTATAGGGTATACTCTAATTTAGGTTGATCTTCAAATGAGAAGAGAGTATTGTGAAATGAATAATAATGAGGAGGGGTCCCATTATTTTTAGTGCAAGTGGCTACATGCACTTTACTTTCATCTAGGGTAGGAGCCACAAGCTACTTACGGGAGAACCTATTGGGATTAGTAAGACTCATCTTATTAGTTAACTTCAACTCAGTTTTGTTTTAAAATAATAATTTCATGATGAAGGAGAAAGATAAGGGAAGATAAATTTGATGTAAAATAAAAAAGATACAAAAGACAAATAAGAGTAGAGAATTTTCTAAGTTGACTTAGTACTGTAAACAGGAGGTAGAAGAGTACAAAGTTAACCATGTCAACTTAGTACTATAAATTTAGAAAAGGATAGTATGATAATTATACAAATTTGACTAGTTGATTGAGTACTATAACTTTATTGGCATAAAAGAGTATTGGGTTGACCAGGTCGATTTAATACTATAGATAGGGAAAAAAATAGTCTATAAAAGACTATGTCGAATTGAATGATAGTGTGATAAAAATAAGTAAATATTTTTCAATATGATTTGAAATAAGAAATGAAATCAAACATAAAAATAATTGGATCAATGAGAATGATCCAATTCACACAAAACCTTGCACCAACACTAGCTAATGCAAATTTTTTGTAATACAAAATATAATTATCAAAGAGCAAGTAGTAAACTGAAAAGTAAATGCTAATAAAGTGGTCATTCTAAGTGTTTTTAGATTATTTTAAAGTGTTATTTTAAGTGTGATATGAAAGTTAGCTAAAAATAGGGAACTAGAAAGCAATCTATGGATCATTTTAGGATGTTTAGCCTAAAATGGATCTGTGTTGTCAATGGTATTGGCTTGGTATTGGAACCTACCCCTCACTTCACAATCTCATAGTGATAAAGGTGTCATGTTTTTTCACCAATATATACCAGTAACCACATGTTTATACTTGGCTAGAAAACCAAGTTGACTTCCCCTTTGCTGATGAAATTTAAGTAGGTAGGCCTTGGGAAGCCAAATTTTAAATGCATTTTGAAATTTGTGTGATTTGATAGTGTGTGAAAAAATAAAAAATAGTGCAACTAAATGATATTTTAAAAAACCACCTAATTAGAATATGTGAGTTAATCTAAGCATAGAAATAGCTAAAAATGAAAGTGTGAATTAATTAGTAGAATATATTTATTAATTCCAAAATTAAAAATGATACAGAGTCAATCTTACACTGTATGCAAACATTACAGAATAGAATTGACTGGGATGCTACTTTTTTTTAGAAGCAAGAGTCCTTAAGAACTAAGTCAACCAAGTTTACTTAGTCTTTTAGATAGAAGATAGGCTATAGAACTAAGTCAACTAAGTTGACTTAGTTTGTTGTATGATTGTAATTTTGAAGACTATAAACTTGCACAAAATAAAACTATAATTAAATACTGATTTGAAAGAGAGAAAAAATGAACCTTGGTGGGTTAGAAGATGCTAAGGATTGAAATTTTTTTGTTAAAGTTCCTTGAATACAACTTGCATTTTCTACCAACTAAGTTTTTTGGATCAACCTAATTTTATAAAACCCTATTTTTTGAAGCATGTTAAGATGACTAAGTTGACCTGGTTGACTTAGTTTGTTATCTGGATGCCAACTATAAGATTAAGTCAACCTTTTTGACATAGTTTATTATTTGATATTGAATAAGAGTAATGTATCAACCTACTTTATTCAGTAACATGGATCTAATGAAGACATGCATAGAAATAATAGAGTCATTTTGATGTGATGGTGTTAAACCTGGACATAAAAGTTAAAACTATACCTACTTGGGTGACCTAGTATCAAAAATATAGAAAAATAATAAAATTATAGAAATGAGAAGCATGAAAGAAAACCTACAAGGGTTAGATTCACATCAAGGTTTACCAAAATGTATGTAATGCAAAATGCAATAGATTCTACAAATCAATCCTATCTTAGGGAAGATAGATCCTATTTACACTTCTAATTGGGGATAAATTAGATAATTGGGTTCATGAAAAATATGGATCTACTAGACCTAGACAAGGGATATTTTATCACAATAATATCACTAGGGAGGGTTCCAAAGCCTATATTAAAATAAAACTACACAATAACCCTAACTAGGTCCTATGTTTTCATATTTACTAAACTAATAACAAGTAAAGCAAAAATCTAATCTAGTGCTCACCAAAGCTTATGGCACAAAGTGGTGGTAATAAAAATTAAAAAAAAACATGCTTAAAAGACATACTCATGTCAATGTATATGGAATACTAATGCATGGAATAGAAGTATAAATGCATATATATCTACTCCTACAAAGGAGAAACAAAGTTAGGAATACTTACCTTTGAAGATGAACCTATCGAGCCTCAATCTCTCCTTGGCCAAGGTGCTTCACAAGAAGTTATTGTGATATGTAAGGATGACAAGGATAAATCATATCTAATCTACACAACCTATCAATGCATCTAAAATACTTATCCACAAGACAATATCTATATCTCCAAAGAAAGTATGAAACCCTAATATTATTCCTCAAATATAATGGTAGATAAGAAGATTATAATATATCTTATTTCTTCTCTTCATGATAAATAATGTAAATGAATGTATTTATATAGGCAATCTAAACCTAAACCCTTCTGAAAGTTTTGGCCGATAAGGTCAACCTGATCAACCTAGTATCATAGTTGACAAAAATTGACTAGGTCATAGACTAAGTCAGCCAGGGGGCTAACCTAATCCCATATAAGTTTTATCAATAATAATACAAGGTTTATGTGGCCTACATAGTCATGTAAATTGTCAAAAATGGGTTTAGGTTAAGGAAAGGGTTAATGAAGGTGGTAAAAGACTAGAAGAGTGTGTAAAATTGGAGGAAAATCTTAGGAGAATTGTTTTTAGGAGAAAAGTGTGTAGATATCAAGTGGTAAAAGAGACAACAATCTTATGAATCACTAATTGTCAACCCACCCCTTTTTTAATGCACCCTTTAGGGAATGCATTCAGAGATATTGATACTCGATGGGTTCTTACAAGATAAATAGCATCATCAATTGATAAAAGTTTGAAAATATTATGTCTATACACATCCTTCTACCTCAACTCCAAATGTTTGACATTTATTTAAATCACTATACAGGGAGGACCATGATTCAACAGGCTTAACATCAAGACGGTGTTGACTTGGAAATATTCTACAAATATCCACATGTGTATGATACGGAGTTATGCATATTCTCACTATCATTTCATTTCAATTAAGTCTTAGGTGTTTGAATTTAGTTGATAAATTATTTTATTTTATTGATTTCACATAAAAAAATTGTTTATTAGGTTTTAAATTTGATGTTACAAGGTCATGTAATAATTTATAGTAATTTATGGTCATTAGTGTATCATTCCATGCAAAGTTTTATGGAAGTTTGTTTTGTTTAACAATATTTAAAATAAAAAAGAGTGTGTCATATCAAAATCTCTAGGTTTGATTAGTCTTCTATTATAGGTGTTTTTTAATTTAAAGTGGATTTTGTCAAAGTCTTATTTTAAATAAAGTCATTAATTTTATGTGAGTACTATAAAATTCATCAAGTCTATGATTCATTTTTTAAAGTTATATCAAAAGAGTCATTTTTTAACATTTGGTATTTTAATGTTTTGTATTTTATCCAAAATTCAAAGTGTCCTTTTTTGAGTCATTACTCATATTGTCAAAATACAAAATGAGTTGAGAGTCATTTTGTGTGTTAATTCATTTTGTCAAAAGTCTTACATTATATAGAGTCAAAAGTGTTAAAAAAAATCCTCATAGATGCATTATCACTTCTACAAGGCATCTGAATTATGGATTTTATGCCCTTAACCTATAGTACATCTAAGGATATATGTGGTTGACTTGTGGCTTACACACTTTCATATTAGCTTATTGTATTTCTCAATGTTCTTAGTATGGTTAACCTATAGAATAACCATGGCTAAGTAGAGTATATATAGGGGGTAATGGTTAGTCTTTAAGGATCATATCATGAATTTTATTCTTATTGCATTATTGTGGAGGTTTCCCCCTCAAAGTGGATCAGTCATAATATTTAATTATTTTTCTCTTTTGCCAATTGTTGTTGTGGGTCTACTTATTACACTCTTAATTTTGGCATATATAATTCTATTATTGCGAATCATCTAAGTAATTTCCTTACAAGTGGTATTAGAGCTTTGAGTTGGGCAACTTTCTATGACATTTTTTTTCTTTGGATCTAACATCCTGAGCATTAGAAGGCCCAAAAAACATAAATTGTGATCTGGGAGAAATTAACTTTTTTCAACACCATAATTTTTTTTGTGAGGTTTTTTTACAAAAATAGAAAAAAAAATTCTAGGTAAAAAAAGTCTAAAAATTTGTTTACCTTATGCAAATTAGCAGTCATTAAACCTCTACAAGATAATCACAATGGTATATTACACTAGAACACCTTTCAAGTAGAAATTCTTTATCCTTGTGCATAATAATCGTAGTTGGATTCGTCTCACTAAGATGATCGTAATGGTGTATTCCATTGGTACATTTTTTGGGGAGCTAAAATCCTCCTAGGGTTTGTGTATGGCTATTCTAAACACTTAAGAATGTGGGAAAGGGAAAGAAACTCTAAAAACTCCTCACAAGGATGACATGAAATATAAAACTTATGTTCCATCTATTTTAGAGGTAGTTCAACAACTTAAGTTAGAGTTACATGATATGGTGAAAAAATATGATTTGATATAGTTTAAGGGGACATTAGGGGTTTGAGAGGGGACTTAGATAGTGTGAAGAATCAATTACATTAAATATTTGGTTAGATGGCCAAATTTTTAGCTCACCCACTATAAAATAATCCTCCACCACTTCAGTTTGGTTATCTTACTCCAAATAATACTAACACCAATGCTGGCCCTAAGATAATGTTGCCAAAAGTGGACCTATGTGTTTCTATGCTAAATTGCTTTCTACATTCAAAATAAGAAATAAGAAACTAAAAGAAATGGTCAAGGCTAGAAGTACCTAATAAAGTCGTGCGCACCGAAATCAGACGTTGAAAGATTCTCCTCTTTTGCTGTGGAGGAATGACACCTGCGAAGAAAAGGCTAAACACGGAAAAACGTCAGTTAAAGATATGGTGGGCTGTCAGGCGAACGCCCGATCCCGGAAGTACGAAGACTCCCTAGAAGGATATCAACCCACTGATAAAAAAGAGCAGAATATTGGATGAAAGTAGATGATAATGACAAAAATAAATGACAGAAAAATAAAGAGCATACCTGATATGTGGCACTGTTCTGCACAGTCACCGGCGTCGGTCTCTGTAGTGCCGGCGTCGGTTAAGGAATGTGCCGACGTCGGTTAAGGTGCCGTCGTAGGTCGGGGTAGTGACCGGCGTCGGTAGGGGCAGGTTCTGGGAAAAGGTTCGGGACAGGGTCTGAGAGAGTTGGGACAGGTTCAGGGAGAGTCTGGGGGGTTTGAACAGTCGGGACAAGGTCTGGGAGAGTCGGGACAGGGTCTGATAAGGTCAGGGTAGGGTTTTTGGACAGAGTCGGGACAGGGTCTGGGCAAGGTCAGGACGAGGTCTGAACAGAGTCTGGGGGGTTTTGGACAGAGTCGGGATGACAGAAAATAAATAATAACTAAGAAAGAAATGAAATAAACAGAATAAAGACTTACCTGGTAGAAGACGCGATGAAAGCCATGGTGTGCAGATTAGTTGATGTCATAGTGTTGATGATTGCTCAGAGTTCGCAGGTTGATGGAGGAATTCGCAGGTTGGTTGCTCAACGTTTTGAATAGCGTTCAGGGTTCTTGGTTTGAAGGGCTGGTGGAGGTTGATGAAGGCGGGGGACAGGGACGGTTCCAGAGACGGTTTGTCAACCGTTTCGGGAAACCGAATGGTAACTGGTAACGGACAAGGGGAAGGTGACCGACGTCGGCAGGAGTGCCGATGTCGGCCGATAGGTGACCGACGTCGGCGACATCGGTCGGGTAAAGACCAACATCGGCAGATGCATAATGGGGATAGAGTCTACCTTTAGCTCTGTGCTCATTTTTACATGCTGCCAGGGTCAAGGTTGGTGAAACAAGTGATCGACAAGGGTTCAATAGGTGAAGAAGAATAAGACGAGGAAGGACCAGGGGAGTCGACACGATTTCGGTGTCTACATTTGCCCCTTTTTGTCTTGTTGGTTGTTCTGGACGAACTGCAAGACAAAAATAGGAGTGAGTGCCCCAGGTGAGGGATAAGGTTGATTTCATCTTGTTGGTTGTTCGAATGAACTGCAAGACAAAAATAAGAAGCAAAATGCCCCGAGTAAGGATGAGGTATTCCCCCTCAAAGCAGGAGTCGAGGGAAGGGAACCGGGAATTGGGTGCTGATTTGATAAAGAGCAGATGAAAAAGGGATGAGGGTGAACGCTGCAAAAGTCGTGATTGCGCGCATACCACTACACGAGATGGTCAGGCCAAAGTGTCGTAGGTCAAGGGTCGAGGAGTGCCAAAATTGAAGTAACCGGGCCCCAGCATTTAGTCGTCTGCTGATCGGGTCACTCAATTTAAGCTGAAGCTCCAAATGGGTCGTCGCATTCCAGGTATCCCGGGCTCAGGAAGTGCTCCTAGAAACGCGAAAAAGCCAAAAGTAGTGTGGATCAACCGGTGTGCGATCCTATACTTGTGGGGGTCCAAAAAGGTCTGTGCAAAATTCTGCTAACCAGTCATGAGGTAGCATACATGCAAAAACAACCAAGGCAACAACGTCTTGGAAGTGGTCAAGGTCAGAGGAGATAGGCATGATCTCCAATGGTTGGTGGTCGAGGGATGGATGAATGGACGAAAGGATGAAAGGATGTGAGGATGCGGCCGAGCTAACCCCAGAAGACCCCATGTCAACTAAGTGCTGCCTACATAGCCCTGGTGATAGGGCCTCAGGCCGATGTAGTTCTCCCTAGAAGGGAGGAAGGGTCAAAGGGATGGTGAGGAAAAAAAAGATGTTGCAGCCTTTTCCAAATGGTGTATTCTGCAACATTGGTTGAGGGGTTTTTCATCCCTAGCAATATTCCATATGCGTGATGGATGTATGCTAAAAATGAATTGAGGTCTATTTATGCTTCAGCAAGTATTAGTTTATGCTGAACATAAATTGGGGTGAGTCGATAGTTTCCATGTGTATTGGTGTCCATAGAAACTAGGGGGAATAGGCTAAGTCATGTTGATGGTCTGAAAAGAGAGTTGAGCTGAGTTGATCGACAAGTGATGAGGGTGGATGTGACCAAAGTGCAGAAGAAGAGATGAAAGGCGAATCGCTCTTTCATTGACAAGGACCAAAAATATAGCATAGATAGGGGTTATGAGAACCAAGAGCCCCATTCATGCGTGACGTCGTGGACCATAGTTATGTTAGAGCGGTAATCGAATCACTTAGACATTAAAGTGAGCTCGAAGTCCCTTGAGTAGGTAATAGGAGGAGGAAAGAGGGTAATCCATTTTAAGAGCAGAGATAACTTTGCCACTTTTTATAGGAGACCCTGAGACAACTACAAGCCAAGTCCGTGACTCATTTTTTTTTTTTTTTTTTTTTTTTTGGCGCAGACTGATCAATGCGGGAAGCCTGCATAGAGATGTCATTTGCTTGGTGGTCAGGTTGTGAAGCTGATCAATGCGGGAAGCTTCTAAGAAAATTTTCTGTTTATTGCCAGAGTAGTCATAGCCATCCTTCGAGGGAGTGGTCTATATTTTTGTTTAATATAAAGGCTTTTGAATAGCTGTCCTTCGAGGGAGCAGTCTATTTATTACAGCAATGATAGTACAGCTGTCCTTCGAGGGAGCAGTCTATTTTTTTGATTTTGATATTGATATAGTGACCATGGATATGTTTTGACATCTTGATTTGTTTTGATAGAAATGTGAGTCATGGACAAGATTGTAGAAGGTCAAGGGCTCCCTTTTATTAGGACAAAGCATCCATGTATCATAAAAGGGTTATAGGAGTTGTTAAGAGGAATAGGGTTGAAAGGAAGTAGGATGAAGAGGACGGGGATTGCTCAAGGGACGAGCTCAAGTTAAGTGTCAAGTGGACGAATACTCGACTAGCAGTAGAACGGTCGCAGATGCAACGCATTAAGAGGCTCAGGTTCTGGGCGTCCATCAAGAGAAGACAGACGGTAAGTCCCTGATCCATACTTGTGCGTGATAATAAAAGGTCCGAGCCAATTAGGAGCAAACTTGCCTCATTTACTTCGCTCCATGTTGGTCACGTGTTGATTCTCTTTGAGGACGAGGTCTCCGATGTTAAAATCTCGTTCTCGCAGATTTTTGTCATAGGTGCGCTTGATGCGATGTTGATAGACATGGAGATGATTAAGGGCAGCAAGACGGTGTTCGTCAAGTAACTCGAGTTGAGCTAAGTGATCTTGACGAAATTCATCGTTGGAAAGGATATCATGTAGAGAAATGCGGAGAGACGGGATTTGTACTTCGAGAGGTAAAACAGCCTCTGTTCCGTACACGAGAGAAAAAGGGGTAGCACCCGTAGAGGTTCGGATGCTGGTGCGGTAAGCCCACAAAGCGAAGGGAATGTGAATGTGCCAATCCTTGCCTGTGTCACTGACCACTTTCATGAGAATTTTGGTGAGAATTTTGTTGGAAGCCTCGGCCTGCCCATTTGCTTGTGGGTAGTAAGGCGAAGAGAAACTGAGTTTGATGCTGAAGGAGTCGCATAGCTTTTGGACAGTTTTGTTTTTGAAGGACTTGCCGTTATCAATGATGATTTTATGAGGGACACCGAAACGACAGATGATATGGCTGTTGATGAAGTCGACGATCTTGTCGGCTTTTGTGGAGATGAGAGGAATGGCTTCCACCCACTTGGTGAAATATTCAGTGGCTGTGATGATAGATTGATGACGAAGAGACGAATGAGGGTTAATCTCACCGATGAGATCTAAACCCCACTGAGAGAAAGGCCAGAAATCTTGAGCAACTTGTAAGGCGTGACTAGGGAGATGAAGCAAGTTAGAGTGCTGCTGACACTTGATGCAACGCCGAACATAATCGCTATAGTCTTGATGAAGGGTAGGCCAATAATAGCCCAGACGAAGGATGCGCTTGGCAACCGAATTTCCACTGAAATGCCTGCCACAAATCCCGTCGTGGACTTGCTGGATGGCATGAGATGCTTCAGTGGAGGTGAGACAACGAAGAAGGAGGCCGTCGAAGCCTCGCTTATAGAGAAGACCCCCTAGCATGGTATAGCGAGCAGTACGCTTGATAAAAGCTCGTCGTGCATTACTAGAGAGGTTGGGAGGAATGATAGAGAGAGATAAGAAGTCCACAAGTTGCTTATACCAAGCATCTTGTGGGCTTGGGTCTATAGTGTTGACATGATGAATGTGAGGAGAGATATATGAAGGCAACGGCACACGATGCACCGTGACAAAAAGTCTGGATGCAGATGAGGAAGATGGGATATGGGAAGCGAGAGAAGCCATAGTGTCAGCAAACTTGTTCGTGGATCGAGGAACAGTCTGCAAGAGGAAATGGTCGAAAGATGCAAGGAGAATGTCAGCACGATTTTTATACCTTTGCAAAATTTCATTTTTACAGAGGTATGAACTGTTGACCTGATTGACGATGAGCTGCGAGTCGCCGAAGATGTTGATGGACTTGATGCTGAGAGAGAGGGCGGTCTGAAGTCCCAAAATTAAGGCCTCGTATTCAGCCATATTATTGGTACAATCAAAGTCGAGTTTAAAAGACAAAGGCATGGGCTCCCCTTCGAGTGGGATGAGAATGACCCCAGCACCTCCACCTAGTTGACATTTGGATCCGTCAAAGAACATAGTCATCTGATAGGTGGTGTCGTCGGAGGAAAGCGCAGCGATAGACTCGTCAGGGAATTCACACTGCGAAGGTTGAGTGTCAGGAAGAGGGGCATCTGCTAGTTGATCAGCGATGGTTTGCCCCTTGATAGATTTTTGCTGGATGAATTCAAGATCGAACTCAGCAAGCAGCATGAGCCACCGAGCCATACGTTGATTCTGATATGGCTTGGAGTGCATATATTTGAGAGGGTTGGTGTGGGTGATGACAAAGGTTTTGTGACTGAGAAGATAGTGGTGAAGCTTAGTAGCAGCAAAGACTAACGCCAAACAGAGTTTCTCGATATGGGTATACCAAGTTTCATAGTCAACCAGTGTTCGACTGATATAATAAACGGCTTGCTCACGGTGATGCTCGTCTCGGTGCGCGATCATGGCACCTAACAAATGGTGAGTGGCTGAGATATAAAGGTAGAAGGGTTGGTCGTCTTTAGGTGGAATGAGAACTGGTGGAGAGACCAGATAGCGTTTTAAGGCTTCAAAAGCCTCTTGACAGTCCTTATCCCATGTAAAAATGACGTCCTTCTTAAGGAGATGATGAAAAGGTTGGCAGCGGTCAGAAAGTTGCGAGATGAAGCGGTGAATGGACTGGAGCTTGCCTTACAAACTGCGAAGCTGCTTGAGATTGGTCGGGGGAGGCATTTCGAGGATAGCGTGAATCTTGGCGGGATCTATCTCGATGCCACGGAAGGAAACGATGAAGCCGAGAAGCTTGCCAGAGAGGACCCCAAAGACACATTTCTTGGGGTTAAGACGGACGTTGTACTGAAGAAGACGAGAAAAGATGATGTTGAGAATGGTCAGATGGTCACGGCGAAATTTGGATTTGCCGAGAAGGTCATCCACATAGTCCTCCATGATTTTGTGGAGGAGATCGTGGAAAATGTAGGTCATGGCGCGCTGATAAGTGGCACCAGCATTTTTCAAGCCGAAAGGCATGACTCGATAGCAAAAAGTCCCCCATGGGGTGATGAAAGTAGTCTTGTGCTGATCTTCCGGAGCAATCAAGATTTGATTGTATCCTAAAAACCCATCCATAAGGGATAGCATCTCATGGCTGGCCGTAAGATCAACGAGCTGGTCAATGTTAGGAAGAGGAAAGTCGTCTTTAGGACAGGCTAGATTAAGGTCATAATAGTCTGTGCAGATCCGAATCCCCCCAGTTGCCTTGGTGACTGGGACGATGTTAGAGACCCACTGTGGATAATCGATGGGCTGGATGAAGGAGACAGAAAGGAGACGCTGAAGCTCCTCCTTGACAAGGAGGGCAACGCGAGGATGCATCTTTCGAAGCTTTTGCCTGACAGGCTTAGCCTCTGGTTTGGTGACAATGTTATGGGTAACGATGGTTGGGTCGATGCCAGGCATATCACTGTAAGTCCAGGCAAAGGCCTTGCTATGGTCGGAGAGGAACTGGGTATAGTCAAGCTGCTCCTGAGCGTCTAAAGATTGGTCGATCTTTAAGACATGAGGAACATCAGAAGAAGGAAGATTGATGTCAATGGTTGATTCATTTAACATAACCTGGGTCTCAGAAGGAAGGGAGCGCTGGATGAAAGAATCATCAGCGCCCATGTAGGAAAGAATGGCGTCATCGTCAACGCAGTGAACAGTGTGAATGGTTGCCGACTCATCTTCGATCATGGTGGGAAGAATGAGAGGGAGAGACTTGGATACCCCATTGAGCTGATAAGTCAAGGGGTCCAGGCGGATGGTGTTTATGGAAAAAAAAAAACTAGGAGGAATGGAAACCACTGACTCCGTAGGTGAAGGTGGCGAAATAGGCGAGTGTGGAGGAGATTGATCAAGGATTGGTTCAGGATAAAGGTCTACAGGGTCTTGAGTGGGGTCGTGATATCCCAGACCATACCGTTTCTTGGCGTCATCATCATTGAGCGATTGGATAGGCTGATGGGAGCCCTGCTCATAGCGTCCGAAACCAAAACCCTTCCATGCACACCTGTAAAGGTAAGTATGTGCAAAGGCGGGGTTGCCAAGAAATGAAAAATCTGATGTGAAAGGTTGGGGTGAAGAAAGAGGATTACCGTCAGTAGGAGCTTGATTAAGCCCTCCATAGACGAGGTTGGTGCGGAGGTGAGGGGGACCATAAGGTATGATCATCCCAATCTGATGGTCGTAGCTGGGGCTGTGATGAAGGCGTCCATACTCTTGCGGAGTTTGGAACATGTCTAAAGCCAGCAAGCGATACTCTCCCAATGAAAGTCTTTGGAAGACGTCTTCCATGGGGTCTGTGGTTGTCACTTGAAGGGGAGGTGTAAGGGCGACCGCCTGTTGCAAACTGGTTGAAGCTTCTGCGGATGGAGGCGGTGCCGAGGTTGATGGCTTGATAGGAATGAGGACATCGTTTGGACGGTAGGTGGTATTGCATGTTTTGAAAGGCGAAGGGTCAGCGGGAATGGTGTGGACTTGTCCGTCATGCTCAAACTTCACACAATGGTGCAGGGTGGAGGGGACACAGGCCATGGCACGGATCCAGGGTCGGCCCAGCAAGATGTTGTATTGGAACTCTCCTTTGATGATGTAGAAGAGCTCTGGGACTGTGCGTGGACCAACGCGGATATGAAGGATGACTGTGCCAATGGTCGTGGCAGTAGTGTCGTTGAAAGAGTGCAAGATCGCGTCAGTTTTGGAGATGCAATTCTTGGGAAGAGCCAACTGATCAAAGGCATGAGTGGAGATGATGTTGATGCTAGCGCCCCCGTCGATCATAACGCGTTTAATGCGTGTCTAATCGATGTAGGCAGTGATGAAGAGGGCGGCGTCCTGATCTTCCATGTTGGATGTAGGAATCTCAGAATCGCTGAATGTTATGGAGGCAACAGGGGTTAAGGAGTGGACAAGGGCAGCAAGTGGCTGGGGATCCTCAGGGTGGACCTCCGCTGCCTGCAGGGCTTGGATGAGGGCCTGACGATGTTGAGGTGAGGTTTGGACGAGATCGTAGAGGGACATCTTCACAGGCATCTGGTGAAGCTGTTTCAACATGGAGTCGTGGATTGGTCCGGAAGAGGAAGAAGAAGAAGAAGAGGGTTGAGGCGCGCCAAGGATAGAAATCTTAGGCTTAGGCGGTTGAGGTGGATTGACAAAAGGGTAGGTCCAAGGAATGGCGGCTTTTTCTTTCGCCTTATCCTTTTGTGACCTAGTGGTGATGTGAATGGCATTGATTTCAAAGATGGGAGGTGAAGATGATGAAGGGGTTGTAACCGGTTGATGAGATGTGGATGGGTTTGAAGAGGTTGAAGGGTTGTGAGAAGGAGTCGAGGGGCGGTCGAAAGTGTCCTCAAAGAGAAGAGTGTCTTTCTCCAGATAACGGCGAATGACAGCCTTGAGGGCACAGCAAGTCTCAATGTCATGTCCTGGTGTACGATGATATAAACAAATCTTCGTGTCGTCGAACCAGGAAGGTTTAAACCCGAGAGGTTGAAAGGGCTTGATGGGTGGAAGAGTTAAGCTAGAAGTTTGCAAAAGTCGTTGCAAGATCAAAGAGTATGAGCCCACTAAAGGGTCCATGCTCATCGATGTATGCGATGTCGGTGACTTTTGCTTGGGCAAAATGGGAGGAGGTTTTCGTACCACCTTCTGGGTTGATGGTGCGATGACAGGCGGAGACGGTACACTCTTCGTGAGAGGTATCGCCCTTTTGGGAGAGGGTAGGCTAGCGGTAGGTAAAGGAAGCAAAGGAGGCAACCGGTTTTGGTTAGAGGTTGAAGCGGGAAAGACTCTGGTTAAGGTTGAAGGATGCGGGCCCAAAATGGAGGGCAATGGTGACGGAAGAGGAGGCGTTCGCCTCTGTGGTTTGGCAGTCTTTTGAGATTTGGGTTGAAGACTAGTATTGGTTGAAGTTTGGGTTAAGTCCACCTTCACTTGTGGATGAGTGAGGTTGGAGACGGGGCGAACGCCAAGTGATTTGATAGGTTTAGGCGAAGTAGATGAGGGTTTTGGTTTTGATGAGGTTGATGAAGATGTAGACGGTTTGGAAGTGGAGATTGGATTTTTGTTGATAGTCTTAGGAGGTTCTGCCATGGCTGGATTAGCGGCATGAGATGAGAGGGCCCGGGCTTGTTGAAGAGCTGTGAGACGGTCCCATAATCCCTGATGTTCCACTTTCCTAGAAGGGAGAAGTTCGAGTCTCTCCACTAGTCGGGAAAATGGCTGAGAAGATGCGGGATGAGGTTTAGGCTCTTGAGAAGATGCCAATGGTTGTGGGACTGAAGGTGAGACGGATGTAGTAGTCTCGAGCTCAAAGCATGGTGAAGTTGTGATAGGTTCATGTTCGGTTGGAGATGAAGGAGAGATAGGTTCTTCTCTAGGTGGAGAAGAAACTGGTGAATGAAGCTCCTCAAGCGGGTAAAGGGCAGGGATGATAGTGCCCTCCACTTGTGGCCGAGGAGTAGGAAAGGTTGGGTCCTCCATGGGCAGCAAGAAGGAAGATGGTGAAACTGGCGGTGCTGGTAAGGTTGAGGCGTCCTCTAAAATGAGAGAAGTTGAGGGAGAACTAGCCGGAGAAAGAGGTTCGTCCACTTGTGATGGACTGATGGATGAACTCACCTCTTGTGGTTGGTTAGAAATGAGGGGCGAGACCGTATTGACTGTTCGAATATTATGTTCATGGGTATTGTCAGTCAAGGTCTGGACGTTGTTTTGGGTTGGTGGATGATTAGGGAATGGTTGTTTGAAGATATCGATACCCTGATTAGGAGGGGCGTTAGGATTGTCGAGGATGAGGTCACCCTTTTCCAACATGTCTTGAACTATGTTTTTAAGGGTTTTACAGTTGCCCGTGTCATGACCTTTAACACGGTGGTAGTGGCAGAAGTCATTCTCCCTATACCACGCAGGGATGGCGCGTGAGGGATCAAATTGTGGTGGAGGTCGGATCTAAGGGAGATTGATGGCCCCTTGTTTGACGAGTTTTTCCAGCACAGATGCGTATGATTCTCCAAGTGGAGTAAACTGTCGCTGTATGTATCTCTGCTGAAATTGGCGAGTGGCGCTCATGGACGTGGATGGTTCAGGTTGATTAGTTGAAGACGAAGAAGAGGAAGATCTAACAACCACAACATTTGTTGAAGCTTTAGATTTAGGATTGGACGAGGAGGGCTTAGAAGAAGGGTCATTGGTTTTGGAGTTGGGATTCTTACTCCGCAACTTGACTTTATTCTCCTCAACGGCACGTAACTCAAGTTTACGAGCCATCGTGAAGGCTTCATCAAAAGTGCGGAAGGTTTGAACCCTCAAGGTAGAAGAAATATGTTTAGCACAGGCTTGAGAGAAAAGTTCAATAAGCTCAGGCTGAGGTAAAGAAAATGAAAGTTGATTGATAAGGCTCCTCCACCGAGCGACGAAATCAGCAATAGATTCATCCTCGAACTGGCGAATAGAATAGAGGTCTGTGATAGAGACCTTCTTGGTGATATTGATGGAGAAATGATCGAGGAAGATCTGGGCCAACTGAGTGAACGTGAGGATGGAATGGCTAGGAAGAGAGCTGTACCAGTCAAGTGCAGCACCCGAGAGGGACATGGGAAACGTGCGTAAGAGTAACGCATCGTCATGGGCGATAAGGTAACAGGCATGTCTGAATGCCCGTAAATGTTGTTGTGGGTCTTCCTTGCTCTAGAAACGAGAAAACTTAGGAAGTTCCCACTGGCTGGGATATGGTCTGATGGGGACGGAAGGATGGATGGACTCGTTACAGATTTGTTCATACGAGAGAGTGTTGCGTGAGCCGGTAATGGAGGTCTCTAGGTTGGACATTTTATCCATCAGCATCTTGATAATATCTACTGACGGATTGGCGGGTGGAGCACCTCCTAGATTGTGAGGCGCTTGAAAGAGGCTAGAAGAGGTATACGACGTAGTCGGTTGTACCAATAAGGGCGCAACGTATGGATGACTAGTCGTAGGGACGGAAGAAGTGACTAAGGATGATTGGATGGAAGGCATGGCTAGGTTTGATGTTGTCATGGGAGGTTGGTTAGAGGTAACATGGGCTAACGGATGGGTAGCCACCCTAGTGTTGATAGGAGTAAGAGTGGGCGGAATAGAGACGACCAGGTTTTGAAAGGGGGTAGAAAGTGGTTGAGTGGACTGAGATTGATTGGGGGCTGAAACCTCGGTGAAAGTGGGCCCAACGACAGAAGGAGAGGCCACACTTGGATGGTTGGTGAAAGGTTGGTCAGTGGTTGAGACAACAGCCTGGGTGTCTAAGGGTTGGACTACGGACGTTGTTGATACGACCGCAGTTGCGAGGAGAGAAGTCGGCATTCCATAAATTGGATTGCCAAAGGGGTCTCGCATTTGGCTATTCACGAGATAGTGTTGCAGGGCTTTGGTATTGAGGTCCAAGAATCGTGCGAATTCTTGGTCCCCTTCTGGAATAATAGGCGTTTGGGGCGGAGATGGTCTGGTAGGAGTTCTTTCGGTTTCCGAGTTGAACTCCATTGTAGGGTTGGTTGTAGGCAGGGTAGATGGAAGAGGATGATGCCTCGCGTGATCGACTAGAGCCTTGGCTTGGCTACGAGTCAGAACCATTCAAGACAAGGGAGAACGTCCTCACAAGCTCAAACAAGCAGATAAGAACCAAAAAGATGAAGACACAAGCAGATCCTAAAACCCTAGAAATAAATTATTAGGATTATAGTGGCTTATGCCTTAGAATGTGTGTGTAGAGGAAGATTGACTGAAAAATGGGTCCTAGAAGAAGCAGTTTATGGATGGTTTCGGGTTTTGTTATGGTGCTCAAGAAATCTGTGTTAGCTTTCGTACAGGCCTGGTGCTAAGGAGCAAGCTCCCCTCACTTCACGATTCCAGTGGTTAGCTGGTTTCGCTTAGCCAAAATATACTTCCACTAGAGTTTATCCTCCGCCAGAGAACGGAGTGGGCTTCCCCCTTGGTGATGAAATCCAAGTAGGGTCACCGGGACGGGTAAGGTATCCGCTGGGGGATGAAATCCCAGTCGGGCCTTGTCTCAGGTAAGTTTTATGTTTGTTTTGTGCAGGTGGTTTGGTCGTGTAACATCAAGTGATCTAGATTAATTCAATATGCGGTTTAATTACTATGTGTGGTCTAAAAGATGCAGGCAAATAGAAATGAATGCAAAGTGTTTTAATGTCCAAGTCGAAATGTTTGTTCGTATGAAGACGAATGGAGAAAGATTCGAAGAGTATGAGTTTTAGCTAGTCTAGAAATGCAAGAAAGAAAGAAATGTTCATTTTAGTTCTGCTTATGATGTCGTTTAAGAAGAGACGAAAGGAGGTGAAAAGGAAGAAACCTAATGCACCTAAATGAACGAAAGAAAGAAAGAACCCAAGGAGGACCTAGCGTCCCACCGGGCGTGCCAGAATGTTTCTATGATAAATTGCTTTCTACATTCAAAATAAGAAATAAGAAACTAAAAGAAATGGTCAAGGCTAGAAGTACCTGATAAAGTCGTGCGCACCGAAATCAGACGTTGAAAGATTCTCCTCTTTTGCTGTGGAGGAATGACACCTGCGAAGAAAAGGCTAAACACGGAAAAACGTCAGTTAAAGATATGGTGGGCTGTCAGGCGAACGCCCGATCCCAGAAGTACGAAGACTCCCTAGAAGGATATCAACCCACTGATAAAAAAGAGCAAAATATTGGACGAAAGTAGATGATAATGACAAAAATAAATGACAGAAAAATAAAGAGCGTACCTGATATGCGGCACTATTCTGCACAGTCACCGGCGTCGGTCTCTGTAGTGCCGGCGTCGGTTAAGGAATGTGCCGACGTCGGTTAAGGTGCCGTCGTAGGTCGGGGTAGTGACCGACGTCGGTAGGGGCAGGTTCTGGGAAAAGGTTCGGGACAGGGTCTGAGAGAGTTGGGACAGGTTCAGGGAGAGTCTGGGGGGTTTGAACAGTCGGGACAAGGTCTGGGAGAGTCGGGACAAGGTCTGGGAGAGTCGGGACAGGGTCTGATAAGGTCAGGGTAGGGTTTTTGGACAGAGTCGGGACAGGGTCTGGGCAAGGTCGGGACGAGGTCTGAACAGAGTCTGGGGGGTTTTGGACAGAGTCGGGATGACAGAAAATAAATAATAACTAAGAAAGAAATGAAATAAACAGAATAAAGACTTACCTGGTAGAAGACGCGATGAAAGCCATGGTGTGCAGATTAGTTGATGTCGTAGTGTTGATGATTGCTCGGAGTTTGCAGGTTGATGGAGGAATTCGCAGGTTGGTTGCTCAGCATTTCGAATAGCGTTCGGGGTTCTTGGTTCGAATGGCTGGCGGAGGTTGATGAAGGCGGGGGACGGGGACGGTTCCAGAGACGGTTCGTCAACTGTTTCGGGAAACCGAATGGTAACTGGTAACGGACAAGGGGAAGGTGACCGACGTCGGCAGGAGTGCCGACGTCGGCCGATAGGTGATCGACGTCGGCGACATCGGTCGGGTAAAGACCGACGTCGGCAGATGCATAATGGGGATAGAGTCTACCTTTAGCTCTGTGCTCATTTTTACATGCTGCCAGGGTCAAGGTTGGTGAAACAAGTGATCAACAAGGGTTCAATAGGCGAAGAAGAATAAGACGAGGAAGGACCAGGGGAGTCGACACGATTTCGGTGTCTACACTATGCAAATTTGATAGTAATGATCCACTCACTTGGCTCACTCAAATTGAAAATTTATTTGATCTATGTCAGACTCCATGTTTGTAAAAAAAAATTATGGCCTTTCTCTATTTGGAACTTGAGCCATTTATTTTGTATCATTAGTTGCATGCTCAAAATAAAAAAAAGGGTGTCCTAGTTTCATGGTCGGTATTTTCTGAGGATTTATAGCTCTACTATCACAACAATGTCTATAAAAACTAGTTCCGTCAGTTAACCAAGTTACACAAAATTGGGACTATCAAGGACTACATTCATCAATTTCATAATCTCTCCTTACGTGTGGTAGACATCATTGAGTAAAATCTAACTGATCTATTTTTGAGTGGCCTCAAAGATAACATCCAATAGAGGTTCACATGTTTCATCCCAATATTGTATCTAAGGCCATACCAAGTGAATTCATCCTTGAGTAAAAAGAGCTAATTAGATGAATAGATTTCACCAATGTTCATGAATGCACCTTTCCAACACCATCATTTCATCAGCCTACTAGATTGACACCTTAGCAAGTGGAAGAAAATCATGCAAAAGGTTTGTGTTTTGTTGTGATAACAAACTGAGAAAAGTGCATCGATGTGATAAAAAAGAAGTTTTTTGACATTGATGGTTCTAATGATGAGGAAGAATATGAGGAGGATTTAGGGGAAGGGTTAAAATAACCATAAGATGAATCTAAAGATTCTCAACTTACTATTTCCTATCATGCACTTTCAAGCATTATTATTGCTTAAACTCTTAAGGTGGTGGGGTTCCTAAAGAAATAGAAGGTGATTATGTTAATTGATTCTGGGAGTACACAACTTTATCAATAGTAAATTGGCTACTCATTTGAATTGTTTCATTTAGCCAGCGATAGAGTTTTAGTTCATGATTGAAGATGGTGGTACATTCAACTATTCTACAAAATTTCATAGTACTAAGCTTGTTATGGGAGACTATTTTTTACATTACCCTATGTTTTTTATTCCTATAAGAGGATTTGACATTATTTTGGGAGTATAGTGGCTCACCACTTTGGGTACTATAGAGATAAATTTACAAGAATTATTCATGAGGTTTCCTTTAGACAAAAGGACTTTTGAACTACATGGATTATGAGCTAAATCTCCACAACTAGTTAGTTCCCATTAGATGATGATTCTCAAAAAAGGTGTAAAAGGTTTTACGGCATGCTTATTTTCCATGGAGGTTCAACCAACCAAGGAGTTTACACATATTGATTTGTAAAAGGTGTTGGATAACCATTTTGTTGTTTTTGGTGACATGTCAAAAGTACTTCCTTCAATTCATGTACATGATCATGCCATCAAACTTATTCTAGGAAGTACACCACCCAACATCGGACCCTACAGGTATCCCTATGTCCAAAAGAGTGAAATTGAAAATATGGTACAAGAGATGTTGGAGGCAGGAATCATCAAACATAATCAAAGTTAATAGTTGGAGGATGTAACCAAACTATATATTACTCAACAAATACACCATCAAAGATAAGTTTCCTATTCCACTAATTGATTATTTTATAGATGAATTACATGGTGCTATTTATTTAGAGTACACATAACTTCATCAATAGTAAGTTGGTTACTTGTTTGAATCATTTCATTTACCCAACTCTAGACTTTTAGGTCATTATTGTAGATGGTGGTACAATCAACTATTCTAGAAAATGCCATAGTATTAAGCTTGTTATGGGAGACTATTTTTTAGATTACCCTATGTTTGTTATTCCCATATGAGGAGCTAATATTATTTTGGGAGTGTAATGGCTCACTACTATGGGTACTATTGAGATAAATTTCTAAGAATTTTTCATGAGCTTCTATTAAAATGAAATAAATTTTGAACTACATGGATTATGGGTTAAATCTCCACAACTGGTTAGCTCTCACCAGATGACAAAGATTCTCAAAAAAGGTGCAGAAGGTTTTTTGGCATGCTTATTTTCCATGGAGGTTTAACTAACCAAGGAGTCCACACATATTGATTTGTAAAAGGTGTTGGATGACCATTATGTTTTTTTTAGTGATATGTCAAAAGGACTTCCTCTAATTCATGTACATTATCATGCCATCAAACTTATTCTAGGAAGTACACCACCCAACATCAGACCCTATAGGTATCCATATGCCCAAATGAGTGAAATTGAAAATATGGCACAAGAGATGTTGGAGGAAAGAATCATCCAACATAGTCAAAGTGAATATTCCTCCCCAATGGTCATGGTGTAGAATAAGGATGATAGGTTAAACATGTGCCTAAACTATAGATTACTCAAAAAATATGCCATCAAAGATAAGTTTCTTATTCCAGTAATTGATGATTTTTTAGATGAATTGCATGGTGCTATTTATTTTACCAAGTTAAAGATTTGCTTTGGATATCATCAAATTTGCATATGTGATGAGGAAATACCTAAAATAGCTTTCAAAACTCATGAAGGCCATTATGAATTTATAGTCATACCTTTTGGCCTCACAAATGAACCATCTACATTTTAGAGTTTGATGAATATTATTTTTAGGCAATTTTTGATAAAGTTTGTATTAGTTTTTTTTATGATATCCTCATCTACAACAAAATTTGAGAAGACCTTTTGAAGCATGTGAAATAGGTGATTTTAGTTCTATAACAACATCAACTTTATGTCAAACCTTCCAAATGTGATTTTGGTATCTAAGAGGAGGATTACTTGGGTCATATTATTTCACATGAAGGAGTGAAAGTTGATCCTAAGAAATTCTAAGAAATGATGGAATGGTAGGTTCCTAAGACCCTCAAGAACCTCTACATATTTTTGGGGATAATTGGTTACTATCATAGGTTTATCAAAAATTATGGTAGCATTGCAGCCCCACTAACCTCTTTGCTAAAGAAAGATTCTTTCTAGTGGATTGGTTCAGCTACCAAGGCATTTAAATAATTGAAAATGGTTGTGTGAACAACTCTAATTTTGGCTACTCCTAATTTTTCAAAAAAAATTATTGTGGAGTGTGATGCATCAAGATATGGCATGGGGGATATACTCATACAAGAAAGTAGACCACTTACATTTGAAATTTGTTAACTTAAGAGGAAAAATAGGCTCAAACCAATATATGAGAAAGAGATGATGGTTATTCTGCATGTAGTGAAGAAATGGAGACCTTATCTGATGGGTCATCACTTTTAGGTAAAGACTGATGATGATAACCTCAAATAATTTTTAGAATAATGCTTATCATCTGAAGAACAACAAAAATGGGTGACTAAAATGTTAGGATATGATTTTGAAATAGTGTATAAGAAAGTAAAAGAGAATGTGGTGGAAGATTCCTTCTCTCAATAGGATGAATTAGTTAAGGCATTGTTATGCACCATGACCATGTGGTAGGCATATTGACTAAAGGAAGGAAGATCACAATGGGAGAATGATAGTGCTACCAAGGATTTGATTCACAACATTTAATAGGGTTCTAATGAATCTAAAAAAATTACATGAAAGGGGAACACATTATGGTATAAAGATATATTATACCTTTGTAAGAATTCTCTCCTCAAACATAATTTTTTAAGAAACTTTATGCCTCTCCACTTGGAAGACACTCAGGATTTTTGAAAACATATCATAAAATCAAGCAAGATTTATTTTGGGAATTACTCAAAAGGGATGTTTAGAAATATGTGGATGAATGCATGTTATGCCTACAAAATAAAGTTGAAACCATTAAGACCCTATGTATTTTGCAACCTTTATCCATCCCTAGCCAGCATTAGGAATAGGCTTCCATGGATTTCATTATGGGGTTACCAAGGTCTGAGGATAAAAATGTTATCATGGTAGTTGTGGATCGACTCACCAAGTATACTCATTTTTCTCCTTATCACAACTATTTTTTATCAGTATAATAGATTCTAATTTTTTAAATATAGTTCAAAAATTTCATGGCACTCCAAAGATCATTTTAAGTGACCGAGATCCCATATTTACTAGTAATTTTTGGACTAAATTATTTGCATGTTTGGGCACCTAGTTAGATCTTAACTCATCCTATCATCCTCAATATGATGGATAAATAGAGGTAGACAACAAATGTCTCAAAGGGTATCTTTTTTTTTTTTTTTTCTGACAAAAAAGACAAATGGGTTCATTGGCTGCCACTTGTTGAATGGTGGTATAACACTTATTTTCACACTTCTTTTAAGGTGTCTCTCTTTGTTCTATTATATGGGTGTCACCCCCCATCCATCACTTCAATTTTGACAGTGCATCCTAAGGTTTGATCAATTATAACACTTATATTAACCATCAATAGGAGGTTTTAGTTAGTGTGTGAGAAAATTTAACAATGGCATAAAATTGAATGAAGTAGCAAGCAGATCAACATCGTAATGAGAAAAAAATTGACATAAGTGATTGGGTCTTTGTGCATTTTCAACCATATAATCAAATGTCTCTAAAGCAATATAAAAAGGATAAAAAACTATCACATAAGTATTATGGCCTTTACTATATCTTATGAAAAATTGGTAATGTGGCTTACAAGTTAGAATTACCCTTAACCACTCATATACACCTAATATTCTATGTATTTTACTTGAAGAAATTAATTAGAAATAGAGTTTCCACTTAGACTTAGTTACCTAAATCAGATGAAGAAGTCAGAGTCACTCTATATCCTGAGGATATCCTTCACACATTCAAGAAGCAACTACAAACTAGATCCAGTAAGCAATATTTGATCAAATGGAAGAGCATGAATTTTAAAGATGCAACATGGGATGATGAAGCATTTATATAAAAATATCTTAGTTTGATTCAATGTTGAGTACAACATTATTTTGAAGGGGAGGGGCATACTATGCCCTTAACATATAGTACATCTAGGGATATGTGTGGATGACTTACAGCTTACACACCTTCATATTACCTTGTTATATTTATCAATGTTCTTAGTATGGTTGGCATATGGAATAACCATGGCTAATTAGAGTATATATAGAGGGTAATGGTTAGTCTTTTAGGATCATATCATGAATTTTGTTCTTATTGCATTATTATGGAGGTTTCTCCCTTGAAGTGTCTCAGTCATAATATTCAACTATTCTACTCTTTTGCCAATTATTATTGTGGATCTAATTATTCTAATCTCAATTATAACATATATAACTTTATTATTATGAATCATCTAATTAATTTCCTTACAATGGGGGCTTCTAATTTCTAGGGAAATAACCAATAGAGAACCTGTCAAAACCATTGGATCACATGCAAACCCAATTTATTGAGTAATCAGTGGACATATTAGAGGTTGAAGGCATTGGAGGATCAAGATCATTCAAGCCTCTCATTAGCCACTCACAATAAGGCCACTTCTGATTTAGTGGCATGTGTTTTTTAGTTGTGTTGATTTCAATTTTTCAATTTTTTTAGTGTGGTGTAAAATAAGAACAAATGATTATTCATGTTCACTTGTGTGTATTCCCCATGTAACCCATTTTTTTTATATAAACATTGTAGTATGTTGATCAAAATATATTGTATAAATCATGATGTGAAGGTTTTTGGTAAGCCAAGAAAACTAGTTGTGAAGGTTTTTGGTAAACCAGGGAAACTAATTGTGTAAGGTTTTTGGTAAACCTTTGAAAATAATTATGAAAGGTTATTGGTACACCTATAACACCAATTGGGTAAGGTTGTTGGTATATCCATTAAAAACCATCAGACGATAAGTATGGAGGATGAATAGAAGCTTAGGTATTTGTTCATGCCTAGGTGGTGGCTATATCCATCCATGAAAACCACTTGTAAGAATACATCATAAGCACATAGAGGTGGCAAAATATAATTGAAGAATGGCATATGTTTTACCTTGTAAAAACTAAGTGGGGGAATGTTGGAGTTTAGTGTTTTATATGGTAAATTAGTTATTACTAGTTTGTTAGTACATTTATAAGTTTATTTATAACATATTATATTTTTTAAGTTATTAAGTTGTATTGTTAAATGTTATAACAATACTACATACTTAGGTTAGTGGTTGAGTTTTTTGAGGGATTGGGTATATCCTTGGATATAATAAATACACTCTTATATATTTTTAGAAGTGTGTAATATTAAATTAAGTGTGAGAAATATATATTATCAATGTGTGATTAAATATTTTCCCTATGTGTAAGTCTCCATTATTCATTGCATGAATTGAATCATCACATAAACTACTTCAATTGTCATTAGAAACCATACATCGCAATTGGAAGAGGATACGAGGTGGGAATTAAAAAGAAGTGAAGGAAATTTAATTTATATTTACATACAAAACAAATCCATATGATCTAAAGGGAGAGAGGTTTTAAATTATTTTCTTTTTTTGCTCATAAGGAGGAACCATATAGCCATATAGCCCAAGAAGAACAAGCAGGTTATAAAAAAGTAGGAATAAATTTAAAATATATATGTTTTCACCTGCTAATGAAGAGTCATACGGTGCCATTACTACTATATTTAGGAAATAATAAAACAAGATCAACAATTTAATTTTGTTTTTGCCTACAAGTGAGCTGTATAATCAAAGGATAGAGGGTTTTAATCTATTTTCTTTTTTTACTCTGTAAAGAGAGGTCATATAGCTATGTGGCATCAAGTAGAATACAAATCACAAAAATAATAGAATCTTCTTTTGTTTGATTTCCTTAATAGATGTAAATCCATACGGCCATATGGTTCTAGGAATAACATGCAAAAATATAAAATACAAAAATAAGTTAAGTTGTTTTTATTTTCCCCTACATGAAACAAAAATGTAGGGTGCTATAATAGGTGGAAATTGTTTTTCCTTGTAGATGGAAATTTGTGTCATTTTAGATAATATGGACTCATCAATAGTCCAAATTTTCAAAAACTATCAAAAATAAATTGGACTGGATCAAGATTAGATTTATTTGTATCAATATTAAGTTGGATTTATTACAAATAAATCACATATGTCTAATGTATTTGTGATAAGTCCAAATCATTTAAAATGATCATAAATAATTATTAGTTGAAAAATATCATAAATAAATTGGACTTCAACAAGAATTAATTAGATTTATTAAAAATAATTGACATATATATTATATATTTGCAATAAGTCCAACTCATGCAATCATTTAAACTAGTTCACAGACCATGAATTTATAGATAATAATATTTGGTGATTTATTTCTTAAGGAAAAATAATCCATACATCAATCAAGCGCTCAAGTGATATGTGATGTAAAATACATGGGATGATTGGGATGCCACATGTCATTAGTTGATTAGATCATGAACTATTTGTTTAATCTGATTTAGTTAACATCTTCACAATCATCAAAGTTTATCTCATATTTATGTACATGCCATGTGTCGATCACTATGTTCTATTATTATATTATTAATATAATCTCCCACATAGTCGAGTTACCAATATTATGACATGTGTTGCAATCTTAGGTGCTCACATTATTTAGGACCATATAGCCATTGTGCCATGTGGCACAATCTCAGGTTCTTAAATAGAGTGTAATTTAAAAAACAAAAAATCCAAATAACAAATTTTGTTGATACATAAAATTTCCAAAGAATAAATCTTGACACAAAAGTGGAACATTCCAAGGCTTAAACCCCCAAGAAATTTTCACATACATGGGAATGTTGAAGTGTATTTTTCAAAACACAAAAGACAAAGTGTAAATCATTAGATGTGCAAATTATGAAGACCATTTGCTGAAGAACATTTTGAAGGATGCAAAATGTGAAGTTTAATTTGAAAAACCAAAAAACCTAAGAGGTTTTCATGATTCACAAAATTTTCTCTAGCTATTTGGAATACATAAAAACCAAAGACCATTTTGAATAACAAAAATGTGAAGTAGACATTCCAACAGTCAAATGCTATTTAATAGATGCATAGTTACTAAAATATTGAATTGTCATAGTAGAAAATATAAAAATCAAATACCGAAGTATATTTCCAAGACCCAAAATATGAATTTCCACTAGAAATAAATATAAATAAATAAAACAATAAAAAATTATACATTCTCAAAAAATGGTCTAAATTTTGAAAAAAAAAACATTCATATTTATCATTCCAAAATTAAGGAAACACCATTTCAAATTTCCCAATCCTTTTATCACTATTTTTGTTAGTGCTTAGTGGGATGATGCATTCAAATAGTTTGTTACAATGCCTTTCAAAAAATCAATGAGAATAAGTGTATGACCTCTCTAATTTTTATTTGGTTTCCTAGCATAGATGATACTATTTATGAGTATGGATGGTAAAGATGTGTCAGTTGGGCTTCCATTTCTTGTCCAAGCATCCTAAATAAATTTCTACTTCTTCTACATCTTTTTTCCCTACATGAATTGGGATAAACCAAGCTACAATGACCCTTCATTCTATATCCCCATTTATTTGTAGTATCTCAATATTTCTTTTATCTCTAGCAACCCATACTATGTATTCCACTCTTGTAGAATCATTTAATTTGAAAAATAACATATATTCAATTTGCACATCTTGAATTGGATTAAATGCATTTTTTGTTCTTTTGCTTCTTGGACCAACAAATGTATATGTACATGCCACTCCAAAATCAAGGGTTATATCATGAACCATTTTGTGTAGATATCTATGAAGGGGTATGTCATGACGAGTTCTAGGCCAAAAATCTCCTATGTACTCAACTTTAGAAGGGAACATTTCTTCTTTCATTATGTCATGGATGTTTTGGAAGTAATATTCTAGATCCTTCCACTTATTATTTTTGGTCAAACCAAATTCATTGAATTATTTTACATACTTATTCAAGTTATATTTAGTTTATTTTTCATTATTTTTTCTAATTCTATCTGATTCATTTGTAACAATGGAATCTTGAGAAATTTCTCTATTTTTCAAGTCTTTGAAATATATTTTTGTCATATTACCTTCTGAAACATTTGGCTCACCATTTTATTTTGTTCTCCATAATGTAATCGAGGGTGACCAATTTCTATCTCTTATAGTGTTTTTGCAATGCATAATGGGTTGACATTGCTCCATGCGTATAATAAAAGTATTGACATTTTTTCAATCCTACTATTTTGTTTCTTCCCTTAAGCTAGTAAATATTAACACACTCTTTGAAATCCACTACCTCTTCAATCAAATATGGCATGAAGTTTCTTGTATTTTCACACATCCTATAAGTGTCCATCATCTCTTCCACACTCCACACATCTTTCCTCTTTATACATTTAGACAATTTTCCAAATGTATTGTTGATGTCCTCATGGGTATGTCCTATATAAATAAATCTGACCTTGACATCGATGAAAACACCTTTGTAGATAAGGAGAGATAAATATTGCAACACATACCTATACAAAAAAATATGATTTTATGAATTTGTAAATGTAACATTAGTTACATATAAGTTTAAACATTTTATAAATATAATTATGATTAATTACATGTTCTTATTATCCCCACAATAGTTGTCTATTTGAAAGTATATCCTAGAAGTAAGTTTCTTGAAGACACTAATTGATTGTGTTTCTTCTTTGTATTTCTTGCATTCAGGGTAGTAGTTGTTAGACAACGTGCATCATACAATAGATATTTTGAAGATCCAAGTTTATATATTAAAGATACATAAGTATCTATAATTATTGTTTCCATATCCCTAAAACACTTATTCAATGAGGTGATAGTAAATTTAGACCCTCCAAGAATGTATAGTAAAAAAATGCCCATATCCACCTGCACCATGAACATGTGTTATAATCCCTACCATTGAAAACTATAATATTCTATAGATAACTACTTTTCTTCTTGTCACTATCCTTAGCACAAATTTTTTTTAATGTTCCATCTTATCATGAATGACACTAAGGCATTCTTCAGGGTATTGCTCTAACATTCATTTATGTGTGTAATACATTTGTCTTGTAGAAATTATTTGATTTGAGTACATAATGAATTCTTGATTGATACGCTCTTCTTGATCTCTAGAGAGGGACCCAAATAATTTATATTGAGTCAACAAGATGTATGTTTTTCACCTAGTGAATTCATGAGACATGGTAATGGTCACATCATGAAAATTAGTTTTCCATGTGTTATTAAATTTTGGTTAGGATATTGGCTCATATTGCATATTTTCTAGTTGTGCATTGATATGGAACCTCATAAATTCTTAAGTGAAACATGCTGGAAGATGTCTACATTTTATCATGAGCCGTCTATATCTACCTAGCATGTTAGTCATAGAGAAACATCTGTAAAATTGTCCACCAATTACTCCAACAAATCTTTAACTACCATTGTCTTCTATTATGTCTTTTGTCAAAATCTCCCTACATGGAATGCATTTCATTCCCAATTTATATGAAATTTTTGAATGTTAAAAAATTTACTTCTCTTCAATATGTATATTTTAAGCCAAGATTCCAAATAGATCTTTATACCCTAAAAATCAATGCTAGTTTTATTTTTATTTTTCTTAAACAAACTGATAGAAAGGGCATCCATGACATGTTGCCTCCTGTTGTGGTGAGATCAAGCAACTTCATATTTTTAGATTTTATAATCTCAAATGAAAATTATGATTGAAAACATTTATTGGTGCAACATTTATCCACATACATTGTTGAAATCTCACTATCTATGCTTTCATCAAACTCTACTTGGTTGAGTGAAGTGTTTGGCTAATTTCTTTTTTAGCCCACATATTTATAGGTAAGAGTTAATTTTTTTAGATGCCTTTGCACTAGTAATGTCAGGAAAGTATTGACTTAATTATCCACTACATCCCAAACATTTCATATTTATTTCTCCTTTAGTGCCATGTATGGTAAATTGATTACTCTACAAGTCTCAGTGTCCACTATTTTGTTAGAAGTCCATCTCACAATATATGTTTCAGTTACCTATGTACTACAAGTCTCAAAATGTTTTATAACTATCCTTATGTAACTTACCAATTCATTTTCTAACATTGGGATAGGAATGAAACCAAAAATCTCCCTTGGTTGAACAAATTCAACATAACCAAAAGCAATTTTTTTATCATTTGCAATAGCAATACATTTGTGTAACAAATGTACCCTTTTCCCAAGAAATTCTTGTCATAGGCTTTGAAATGGGGTAGGATCATTGATATATCAAAAAAATGAATCCAAGCTATGTTTTTCTTATTGGAATGGTTATATATGTAGAATTGAACTCAAATTATTGTCTTTATTCCATGCCATTGTCTATAGAAAACTTGTCTATGATGTGTTGCATCATTCTTGTGTTTCATATAGTAAAACTATCAACTACATCCCCCAAATTATCCACAAAAGCTACAAAAAATGGAAATATTAGATTTGAATCAAAATCTTTAGTCATATTAACACTTACACATTCAATAGGTATTTCCTCATTGTGGCATGTGGAAGTGAGATTTATGGGTTCCAAAGATTCAATGTCTGGACCTGCCACTTTGTGTATTCTTCCTTCACCAATGGCCTTACCATTATTTATGAGAGAAACATAGTCTCCACAATGGAAATCCATTGACGTATGGTTTTTCAACCTAGACATTTCCAAAATACATGAGAAGAGTTGTTAATCGGGTTATTTATAAAATCAATCTAATTTATACCTGTCTGCAGGAGATAAAGCTATATTTATACTAGAATAGAAGCATGGAGATTTATTAAAACCTAAAAATGTTTAAAAGTTAATGTATAACATTTTTTTAATGACATAGTTTATGTCAATCCAAAAAATAATAGCTTTTAATATCATATACTTCATACTTCAAAATCTTGCTTCATCCTACTTTAAAGGTATCTCCTAGGAGATACATTTCAAACATGCATCAGAGTGGAATAGCTGCATAGAGAAAAATAGCTAATTAAGTCAATATTAAACCATGTATTTTATTAAAATATAAAATTATAATGATAAATGGGGTTTTTGAGAAAAATTATGGAAAATGATTAGCTTCTTATATTTTGGGATCCTATATTTGATTTGAACCTCTGTTGTGGACCCAAAAGTTTGAAGGTATCTCTTAGGATATACCTTTAAAACATGTGTATGGGTATCCTTTAAGGTTTTAAAGGCCTTGTAATACCTTTAAGGGTACCTATGAAATTAATACTAAAACTTCATTTTTCAATAGTCAAGGACATGTGGCATGCACCCATGAACCCATGACATTTCAACATGAATCCCTCGATAGAATTCCTTTGCCTTATGTTTTAGAATTATGTTTTCATGGAATGTCTTTGCCATCCTCTTGGGACTTATTGTATTTTTAGACTTATTATTTCAGAGCTCATCCTATCATTCTTTATTGGGATTTTTCCTACATACTAATTCTTGTAGACTTATCCTTATTGAGAGAACTATTGCAGACATTTTGTTCAAAATAATTTCCCTAACAGAATTGGTTTGTGGGATTTTTTTTTGTAGGTATTTTTCCTAATGTAATTGACATTTCCTTTTCCCCCCATTTGAACCTTACCCTTCATCCCTTTCCGAGATACCCTTTGGATTTTACAAAGTAGATCCTTCGAGACTTTTGTCATGGATAGAGGCCCTACAGAGTAGACTTCCCCTCCAACTTACCCTACAAAAGTTTTGTCAAGGGAATATTCCCTTAAGATTTCCTAAACTTAACATTCAAGAATTTTTTAATGGCCCTCCTACCCTTCAGCGAATTTTTTTGGACATTTTTCTAAGAGAAGTGACCCTTTGGTAGAATTATTATGGAAATTTTGTTTAAAACCATTTCCCCCAAAACAATTTTCTCTAATGACACATGCCCTTAAAACTTCCTAAACCTACCCTTTGGGCATTTTTAAAGTGACCTTTTGGACATTTTGAAGTGGCCACTTACCCTTCAATACTTTTGTCTTAGACCCTTTACCCTATGGGAGCTATCCTTCAAAAAAAAATTCCTACCCCTTTGTCATACCAAGCCTACCCTTAGGGATATTCATCCTGATCTCTGTGCCTTATGAAAAGTACCCTTTATCCTCTTTGTAATGAACCCTTTGCCATAGACCTACCCTTTAGGATTTTGTCTTTTTAGGCCCTTGGACCCTTTTGAAATGACTACTTACCCTTTGGGATAATTGTCATAGCCCTTTCCCACACTAAAAATACCCTATAGAGTAGACCATTCGAGCATTTTTTCATGAAGTAGACCCTTCAGATTTAAAGGCACATACCCTTTTAACTTTATGTAATGGGATTTTTTGAATGACCCTTAGTAATGTGAAAGTTACCTTTAGGAAATTAAAAGTTCCCTTCAACATAATTGTCTCAAAACTTTTGATTGGTGATTTTGCCTTTGTCTGACTATGTATGTGCAATTGCTACTAGCAATAGGCATAAGTTTTGAGAATAACTTGTCCTTTTAGAAAATATCTATGTGAGTATTTCTTGAAAACCATAAAATCTTTCTTTTTTCCCCTACCATCCTTTTTTGAGTTTGTTTTAAAGATCTACCCACTATATATTAGCAACCAACCACCTAGCCAACTCATGTAGAGATTCACTACCCCTATCTAAACCACACCTCCATCCAAAAAACCTTGTAAACAACCTATATGACCTACCCACTATTCCATCGATAGATTGAAATAAACCACATACCTGCAACTCATGCCCTAGATTGGAGTTTACCTCCATTAATATCTTAAAACATTAGAGGCTACCTTGTTATGACTGTAGTATGCATAAAAACCACATCAATAGGTATATCCTAGGAGATACCTAGAAGGGCCTTGGAATACCTTCCATGTTGATTTCAAAGGTCCTTTTAAGGTATTTGATATAACCATGACACCTTTTTATTTGATAAAAACCTTAAAGTACATGATTGGAATTTTCCTTTGAGGTATCTCCTAGGAGATACCTTAAACATGCACATGATTGGAATTTTATTTAAATATATCTCCTAGGAGATACCTTGAAATGCCTTGGAATACCTTCCATTTTGATTTAAAATTTCCTTGAAAAGGATTTGATATAACCATGACAACTTTTTATTTGGAAAGAACATTGATGCACTTGAACATAAAACTATGGCAATACATCAAGAGATTTAAAATGCTTAAACTATAATGGAATAAAATATATAAAAACCCTTAAACACTACAAACCATAAAGGATCATAAATCATGAATTAATATCTATAATGAAATCGAATATTGATACTATACAAGTAGAGGAAAAGAGATGACAGATAGACAATTTCCCATGCAAATTGACATAGAATATCACATCCTCTTCATTGTTAGATGGAGAAATGAATACAAAAGGCCTTTAGGGAACATAAAAAACATATAGCCACACCTCTCAGGAGCACCTATTAAGGTTGAATAATTAAAAAATACTAACTGTTATTACTCCTATTATATTACAAATAGCAGTATACAAAATAGCTAAAATAAGCAAAAACGGTAACCAACCCTTTCCAAAAGAAAAGTGCCTAGAATATATAGGTAAAATAGCCTCTCAAGAGGATGACACCTAAAAATATTGGGACTCACACAAATTATGATGTTATTTAAGGTCTTATCTCTTCTTTGTTTTAATAGTGTAGTGGGTCCCCTTTATTTTATTTGACCAATGACATGGGTTAAAAGTAGGATAGAAGAAAACTACTCATAGATAAGTGTGGGGCCACTACGTGTCAAGTTCACACTTCTCTGGGAAGAATTTATCTCTCCTTTGGTGAGGGTGAGCATGGGGCACCATGTTTTAGGTAGATGCTCTTTTAGGGAAAGCTAGGCATCCCTTCACATAACTGAGTGTCAGGGTGTCATGTGTTGAGTTGGTATTTCACCAGAGTGACATGAGAGTTTCATCAAGCCAAGTGAGCATCATACTACCACATGATCAAAGTAAATGAGTAAAGAACTTAGGAAAAATTTTGAGAATGGACCTTGATAAAATAATAGGCCAAAAAGGGGAATCATCAGAGGATGCCAAGGAACCACCAACTATCGAGCATGCCTCAAGCCAAATATGAACTACTTTAAAATAACAAACATGGATTTTGATTCATAATTCTTGGAAACTCATAGGGGCATCTACCTATGGATGAGAGAACCCAAAATTTTGGAACCCTAACCAATCAAGGCAAAATTTCAAAAATGGGAGGAAGGTAAGGAAACCTATAATTTTTTTAGGGCTACCTAAAAGGGCATCCATTCTTCTTCCATATGCAGGGTCTTCTTATTGAGAGCCTCAAAGGCCCTATCTACATATATCATCTCCTTGAAGGAGATGTTTCCCATGTCTTGAACAACTACTAGTGTTTGGAAATCTATCTGGGTAAGGACTCAAGCCCAACCTAGGTTGGTAGAAAAAGTAAAGGAAAGGAGTCTAATGCAAACTCGGATGAGACCCAACATTGAATAGAGTGCCATATATATATATATATACATATATATATATATATATATAGGAAAACTAATATATTTATATTGGTTTTCACCTATACTCCCTTTGGTTTAGGATCCAAGGTAGTGGGTAGATACATGACTAATTAAGAAAACCATCTCAATTTAGGCCCTTGACAAATGGTCATTCATGATAGGCATAATGTGTCCCTGACAGATATAAAGATTTTATCTTCTTGATGAGATCTAGTAGAATACCAATAGATTAGAGCTTGGGGATTTGGAAAGTAATTGGATCATTTAATTCTATCCATATCATGACTTGCCACTTTTGGCAAACTCTTGTCTTCTTATGTAGCTTGATTGAAATAGAATGATTTGGAGGCTATCTGGGCAAATCATAAATATCTTGCTCATAATGACCTATTCTAATTAGACCAAAATCTTGGTAAAACATCTCTTGGAGCTAACATCTCAATTATTATAATGAAAAACATGCTCCTCCCCTTCTCTCTCTCCTCTTCCCCTTCTCATAATATTAACCCTTTCTTTTCATTTTTGAAAGCATCTCTCAGGGACCTCAGATTTGAGACTTTCTTTCATCTTTCTGAGAGATGGGACATTCCTTGAGATACTAAAAATTATCTTCAACTTGATTAGGCTCAACCATGTCAAGTATTTATAATAACTACCTGTTAATGCAATAGGACTTTCTTTTCCTATCTTTTACCTTGAATCTATGTTTGACAAGTTGTGCACTATGGTATTGTGTGAAGGAGAATCTTCCTCATTCATGGCCCTTCTTTTCCAAATTTATTTTATGGATTTTCAATGATGTTTATAGGTCTAGGTTAGTGTGTTATTATGAACCTCTCCTATAAAATACTTATGCAAATTAGCTTGATCTTAAGGTTGTGTAAGCTAGTACTATTATTTTGTTGATCTAGTGTGGGTTTGAGCTTATGGGAGTTCCCTTTTAAGTTTGGTGCATTTCCTAATAAATTTATTAGGATCCCTTACTCTCTTTATAACCATTTTCCTATGAAACATTAGGCTTATTTTTAGTTTTAGGTGAGAATCAAAGAGGAAGCTGGCCTACTCCAGAGGTTTAACCCCAACATAGGTGACCCACAACCTATGGTTGTTCCCATTATTCAACCAAGGTTTGAGTGAGGAGACCTAACAATCTCCCTACTCAGCTTAGGGTGCAATTCTAGCTAATAATAATTTATGGCATGCCTAGTGGGAATAAGGTACAAAGAAAGTGAAAAGTTTTGGTGTTCTCTTCATCTAATTAGCCTTTAGAGGCACATATACAAACATCAATGTTTACTCTAAGATTTTAATTGGTTACAATAGTCTAGGTAAGCCTTCAAAAAAAATTATCTACATCTGATATCCTTTTATGAGTCTCTATGACTAGATTTAGGATAGATTTCTTCCCTCATCTGGTTGGTGAGCCTCATCACTAACCAAATAGAGCCTACCAACCATCTAATCATCCTTATCAACCCCATAATGAGCATATATATCCTTCATACCAACCTCCTTACCCCACTAGCCAACCTTCTGCTATCACATCCTTGTTATAACTTAAACCAAATATGTTAATATCAAAAGAAGTGATGAGAAAATGCAACTAAGAGATAGATGTGATCCCTTATCATCTCATAAAGAAGATGAGGATGTCAGTTCAAAGGCTGACAAGTAAGTGGATGGCTATTGGAGAAGAAGTTTAGTATTGTACTATCAATGATGATTTGTATGAGATGAAGGCCTTGATCCAGTGGTGTATAGATACATTAGTAAAATGGGAAGGGCAGGAGAAATAGTTTAAGAAACCTTAGCTTGTCATCCCACCCTCCCTTTAGAAAGAGCCTATGTTCAAGTTGTAGTTTCATGAATACAAGCCTTTAGAGGTAGTTTATTTCTTAGAAGATGCCATGTTTGAACTTTTCAAACATGGTTATTAACTTCTCTCTTTAACTACAGACATCTCTCTATTTTTAGAGGCTGTAAGTGAGCCCAAATTCCCTCAATAAGTCATAATGTTAGACCCATCTCTCTTATAGGTCATCATTATAGATATGTCGAAGGAGATGGATCAAGTTCTTCCATATGTTCATGATCAATAGTTCATAAAGGGAGAAAGATTGGAGTTATTCTCACAATGTACACAGATCTGGGAGCATGATGATTGGGTTTTGGGTCCATGCTTCCAACCAATGTACCTAAAGTTAGAAATAGAAGTGTATGTAGGGGCCCCTGTAGTCCAAATTGGAGCAAACCTTGAAGAAATGGACCAATATGTTTATATTGGATAACTTTTTCTCATTCTCATCCACTTGAGTGTATGCCAAAGGAATCAAAAACCAGGTATCTCGACTCACACATCATGTATTCTCAAAGGCAAGGTGTTTTCCAGCTTGTTTCATCATAAGTGGGTGAAGTCAAAACCATTCCATTTGATCTAGGAGGAAATTACTTGTAAATTGTAAACCTTGTATATAGATTAGATTAGGTTTCATGATTTTCTCAAAGTGCTTGTGTACACATTTTTTAAGTAGGTTTTTTTTCTTTCCTACATTTACCTACATGCATTTGACTTTATTATTTTATTTTGGTCCTTATGTTTCAAGAAGAAGTTCCAAAAAGAGGTAGCCTTGCATCTTCTTCATGATCAACTCAGTTGCAAGAGTGACTCCATGCCCAATGGATCATACAAGCTGAAATGAACTAGGTTCTCAAGCATAGCAGGAATTCTTCCCTATGAGTCACCGAAGATGTTAGCCATATTTTTCCCACATACCAAGAATGTGCTTAGTTACTAAATATCTTGAGGCAGTGTTCTTGATTGATCAAATGGTTGAACAAGGTTTATGATGGAATGAGTTGACCAGAGAGACCATGAAGCTCATAGGGTTTTAAATAACTTTTGATTCACTTGAAATATAATATTTCAATTCTAAATATTGGTCCAAAGTTAAAAAGACCCTATGGAGTGCTCTAGATAAGCATGGAAGCTTGTGGTATCAATCTAGTCCACTCTCCATCTATAAATTGTCTATACATTTGTATATAGTGTCAAAGAAGCTAAAGAAGACATATTCATGGCACTATATCTCATATGTATGGATGATTCAAGAAGAAACAATCACATGGGTCTATTCATTTTGGAGCCTAGTTCATATGCACCAAGTTTCAGCTCATGAAATGTAGCAAAATGAAATATATGCATGGGAAAATTTGGTTCCTAATGTAGAATTTTCTAAGTTTCCATACTTAGCCAATTTTGCCTGGACCATTATCAAGACATCATGTAGAGTCACATGAACTAGTCAACTTCAATATTTTATAAAAGCACATGAAAAGCTCATATGGATGGTGGATCAAAAGGGTTTGTTCCTTTTAGTATTAGGTCCATTCTCTACAAGTTTGGTAACCTTGTGAATTTTGCACTTCAATTTATAAATTTTTTAAGTTGGTCAAGAAATGATAGACATCCATGTGAACATCATTTTTTAAGACCCATAAAGTAACTGTTTGGATCCAAAATCCTTGGTGGGAACCTGAGGAGGAACATGCATCTAACAAGTGTCAAGTATGAAAGATCTCAAATCAAGTTAAATGATTAGCGAATCCAGGGAACTAATGAGAAATTGAACTTAGGGTGGTGGGTCTCAAAGGATCTACAATCCACATTCAATCAAATCTCAAAATCTGATGGAGGGAAATAGAGTCAAAGGGTTAACAATCCAAGGTGATCTTGATGTGCCAATAAGAAAGGACATGAGCTGGTATATTCGATGAAATTTGATAAAGCAAATTCAAGCTAACTCAAAAAGAACCAAAAGACCCAAACTTGATCTCGACCTAGGTTAGCAAAAAATATAAAGGAAAGTAGCACAATACAGACTCAGATGGGACTTGGCATTGAATAGAGTGCCATATATATATATATATATATATATATATATATATATATATATATATATATATATATATATATATATATATATATAGGGAAACCAATATCCTTATATTGGTATTCATCTATAGTCCTTTCGGTTTAGGATCCAAGGCATTGGGTAGATATGTGACTAAGTAAGAAAACCATCTCAATTCAGATCTTCAATAAATTGTCGTTCAAGACAAGCGTGATGTATCCTTAGTAGTTATAAAGATTTAATCTTCTTAATGAGATCTATTAAAAGACCAATATATAAATATTGGGGATTTAAAAAGTAGTTGGAGCATTTACTTTTAGCCAAATCATGACTTTCCACTTTTGGTAAACTCTTATCTTCTTATGCATCTTGCTCTAAATAGAATGATTTGGAGGCTATCTAGGCAAATCATAAATATCTTACTCATAATGACCTATTCTGATTAGACTAAAATCTTGGTGAAATATCTTTTGAAGTTGACATCTCATTGATTATCATGAACAATGTGCTCCTCCCCTTCTCTCTCCCCTCTTCCCCTTCTCCTATATTAACCCTTTCTTTTGATTTTTTAAAGCATCTCTCAAGGACCTCATATTTGAGACTTTGTTTTATCATCTAAGAGATGGGACATTCCTTGAGATACTAAAAAGTATCCTCAACTTGATTAGGCTCGACCATTTCAAGTATTTGTAAGAACTACCTCTTAATGCATAGGACTTTCTTTGCCTATCTTTTGCCTTCAATCTATGTTCAACAAGTTGTGCACTATGGCATTGTGTGAAGGAGAATATTCCTCATTCATGGTCCTTTTTTCAAAAAAAAAGTTAGGGATTTTCAATGTTGTTTATAGGTCTAGGTTAGTGTTTTATTCTGATCCTCTCCTATGAAATACTTATGCAAAATAGCTTGATATTAAGGTTGTGTGAGTTGGTACTATTATTTTGTTGATATAGTGTGGGTTTGATTTAATGGGAGTTACCTTTTAAGTTTTGTGCATTTCCTATTAAATTTATTAGAATCCCTTACTCTCTTTTTAACCCTTTTCCTATGAAGCATTAGACTTAGTTTTAGTTTTAGGTGAGCATCAAAGAGGAAACTAGCCTACACTCAAGGTTTAGCCCCAACATAGGTGACCCTAACCTAGGGTTGTTCCCATTTTTTGACTAAGTTTTGAGTAAGGAGACCTAAAAAATATCCATGCTCAGTTTAGGGTGCAATTCTAGCCAATAACAATAACCATGATAATTTTTCATTTATCAAGAACACTAATACACACTATTGGAATTTTCTTTTGAGATATGTCCTAGGAGATAACTTGAACATGTACAAAATTTGAATTTTATTTCAAGGTATATCATAATCAAAGGTCATTGGAATAACTTACATGTTGATTTCAAAGATCTTTTCAAGGGATTGGATATAGCCATGACAATTTTTTATTTGGCAAGAACACTTATGCACACTATTGGAATTATTTTTGGATATATCTCCTAAGAAATACCTTGAACATGCACACGATTGAAATTTTATTTAAAGGTATCTCCTAAGAGATAATTAAAAGGGCCTTTGAATACCTTCCATGTTTATTTCAAAGGTACTTAAAAGGCATTAGATATAACCATGAAAACTTTTTATTTGGCAAAAACACTGATGCACACTATTGAAATTTTCTTTCTAGATATATCCTAAGAGATACCTTGAACATGAAAATGATTGGAATTTTATTTCAAGGTATATCTTAGGATATGACATGAAGGTCCTTATAATACCTTCCATTTTTATTAAAAATTTATTTATAAGGGATTAGATATAACCATGACAACTTTTTATTTGGCAAGAATACTAATGCACACTATTGGAATTTTCTTTTGAGATATCTCCTAGGAGATACCTTAAACATGCACACTATTGGAATTTTATTTCAAGTTATATCCTAAGAGATACCTTGAAATTACTTGAAATAATTTCCATGTTTATTTAAAATTTCCTTTCAAGGGATTAGATATAACCATGACAACTTTGTATTTGGCAAGAACATTGATGCACACTATTAGAATTTTGTTTCCTAGGAGATAGCTTGAGCATGCATACAATTAGAATTTTCATTCAAAGTATATACTATGGGATACCTAAAAGGGCCTTAGAATAACTTCCATGTTAATTTAAAATGTCATTGAAAGTGATTAGATATAACCATGACAACTTTTTATTTGGCAAGAACACTGATGCACACTATTGGAATTTTCTTTCGAGATATCTCCTAGGAGATACCTTGAACATGCACACTATTAGAATTTTATTTTGAAATATCCCATAGGATATAACTTGAAGGGACTTGGAATGCCTTCCATGTTGATTGGAAATGTCCTTGAAATGGATTATATATAACCATGACAACTTTTTATTTGGCAAGAACATTGATGTACACTATTGGAATTTTCTTTCATAGGAGATACCTTGAACATGCACATGATTGGAATTTTAGTTCAAGGTATCTCCTAAGAGATACCTCAAAGGTAATTTGAATACCTTCCATGTTTATTTAAAATATAATTATAAGGGATTATATATATCCATGACAACTTTTTATTTGGCAAGAACATTGATGCATACTATTGAAATTTTCTTTCGAGATATCTCTTAGGAGACACCTTGAACATGCACACTATTGGAATTTTATTTAGATATATCTCCTAGGAGATACCTCAAATGGCATTATAATACCTTAAATTTTGATTAAAATTATCCTTAAAAGGGATTATATATAATCATGATAGCTTTTTATTTGGCAAGAACATTGATGCACACTATTGGAATTTTCTTTCAAGATATCTCCTAGGAGATACCTTGAACATGTACATGATTGACATTTTATTTAAAAGTGTCTCCTAGGAGATACCTCAAAGGGAATTGGAATACCTTCCATTTTTCTTTCAAAGGTCCTTTTAATGGATTATATATAACCATGATAACTTTTTATTTGGCAAGAGCATCGATGCACACTATTGGAATTTTATTTCCTAGGAGATACCTTGAACATGCACATGATTGGAATTTTATTTCAAGTTATCTCATAGGAGATACATCGAGGGACCTTGGAATTACATCCATGTTGATTTTAAAGGCCCTTATAATGGATTTGATATAACTATGACACCTTTTTATTTTGTAAGAACCCTGATGTCAACTTTGATTGCCTACGAGAATGACGCATGGTATTCCTGCAACCAATCAAAATTAGAGGTCCCCACCAAAGAGATCGACATTAATATAAATATTACACATGGAATAGAATAAAAAATCATTACACTAAACTATATTTTGAGAGCCCCTAAGAATAATCATAAGGTGCCACATGTCAAAAGGTGGCAAACTTTAGATTTAAAGCTAAAATTGATGATGAATCAAAGGAAAATCAAAATTACATTTGAATTTTATACAATTAAATTCCAAAATAAATATATATAGGCATCCCATAGCTTAGATCATTTCAATTTTATTCTATATATGAATCAAATCTGTGTAGTCTAATTTTGACTGCATGTTATCTAGGTTGTTAATAGAAATCAAAGGAGATTTGTTGGTCTTTGTTGTTACAAAGGAAATTTCTTTTTTGCCCTACCTTACTCCCTCCTTTTGAATTTTTTTTAACATGAATTGATTTATATTAATGATCATTATGTATATATATTTGTTTTTTTAAGATTTTGAGCTTATATTAACAAGTACAAAGTAATTTACATCATAAAAAGTTTAGGTAGATTATGTCACTACCATATTCATGTTGTCCCTACTGTAGGGTCTGCTTGCAGACTAGAAGGTGGTAAGTTGTAACCAAATGATATCTCTATCAAAATTGAGTGAAGCCCCAAGGTGTCACTACCATATTACTATTGTCTCTATAATCTAAGAAATGTTATTCTATTATTTACATTACATCCTTGATATAGACACACATCAATAGTCTGGAAGGCCCTGAAGATGAATCTAAATATTCTTAACCTATTAAATCCTATCATGCACTTTTAGGTATTAGTAATCCAAATATTAAGGTGGTTGATTTCCTCAAGAAATATAAGTCAACTATATTTATTTACTCTAGGAGTACACACAAATTCATCAATAGTAAGTTGGCTACTCAATTGAACTATTTCATTTACCCAGCTCCAAAATTTCAAATCATAATTACAAGTGGGGGTATAGTCAATTTTTTTGGTAAATTCCATAGTATAAAGATATGGGAGACTATATACTATATTATATTATGTTTTCTATTATCATGAATGGGGATAATATTTTTTTTGGATTGTAATGGCTCAAAACTTTATGCACAATTGAGATGAATTTTGAGTAACTATTCATGTTCATTTATTTAGAAGGAATGACATTTGAACTACATAGTTTATTGGCTAAATCTATGTAATTGGTTAGTTTTCACCAAATGATTAATAATATGATCAAAAAATGTGCAAAGTAATCATTGTGAAACTATTTTCCATAGAATTTAAACCAAACAAGGAGTCTACCCATGTTGAATTATAACTGGTGGAGTTTACCCATTTTTGTCTATTGCACCCACTTGACTCCTTTGACTTATTTTCCTTTTGGAAGGTCAACTAACTCCCAACTCTGATTTCTCCCTACAATAGAAAAAATATAATGTGTAGGCCCAGGTAGGCAACAACCAAAAAGACTAAGTAAAATAAAATATTGAGACTATGGGGATAGTCTAGACCAAACAACAAAGCTATAAATGCTCTAAATAAACATGCAAGAAGAGATGAAATAGGGGAGGCTAGAGTTACAATAATAAAACATATAATTTTCATATATTAAATTCACTAAAATACTATTATAACTTTTTTACAATGCATAAACTTATACATCTATAATTGTTCAAAAGACTCACAATAGAAAAAATGTACAGCTAAAGTTGTTCATAACACTCATAATAGCCAAATTTCCATTTTCCATGCTTCAAATTTTCCATATCAGGCTTCAAATTTTCCATGTTGAGCTTCAAATTTTCTATGCTAGGCTTCAATTTTACCATGCTAGGATTCAAAATCCGATTTTCATCATCAAAAATTTTAGCGCTCAATTTTACAATAGCAAAATCCCCATCTCCACAATGACGTCATGAATGTTATTATAATTTCCTTAAAATTAAGACTCTTTCGTATGTGAAAAAATATACTTCCTGAAAGAGTAATTACTGAATATAAAATACAATCCCTCAAAATAATAAACTCACCATTAATCCTGTGGAGTAAAGGTTCATTGCATATAAAAGAACCCTACCATTATGGTAGGGTGAAATTCACTTGTATTTTGATATCAATCCCCAAATAAGCTAAATTTAGTTCAAACTTGATTGTAATTTTATTTGATGTTTTGGCATTTACATTTGGATAATGAAACTAATGCCAAAACATGTTAAACAGTCTGCAGTCTATTTATATGTAAAAAAATAGGTCACTCCTAAATGATGACATTCCAGTCAAGAATGAACCCTTTATTAAATTCTAAAATGTACCATCATTGACACCTTTGCACAATATGAATCATTGGAATGTCCCCATTTTAATCTCTATCACATTAATTTAACATGATCTTGACATTGACCTAGGCACAAGACTAAGTGCTCAAATAACACCATATTAATATCACATTAATTTCACATGCTTGGAGAGTACTTAAACAAGGATTTATTTCTTATGATGTCACTACTAGATATTTTTCCACCAATGAGGCTACTCAAATAGGATTTTGACATCCAACAGAAACATAAAAATATATTAATTATCTTAAAGTATTAATTTTGAGATAAGATTGGTAGATAGAGAGGAGAAGCTTGGAACTCTACAATGGGGAGATGAAGAGTCATCCTCTATTAATGGTACTTCAAGCTTCCTCCTTGTGGCTTGCCTTGGTCACCTTTACCTCCTTGGTTCTTATTATTTCTATCTTATTTTGTGTTATAGGTGGTCTTTAATTTTTTCCTTCACATTTTTGTTTTGTGTTTTTTGGTTTGCTTTGTGTTGTGTTTGCTTTGTTGGTGACACACAACTGCCACATGCATCTTTCCCAAGTCATCATTACCACTACCTTTGGAGATTTAAAAGGGGAATGCATTAATTGAGGCTATTTAAAAAGAAAAAAGGTAAAAAGGGCAAGACAATCAATTTTTAGACTATTTTCCCACCAACTGATGGCTTGGATGTTGTTGTTGGTATTCAGGTGTTTGAAAGAACTATTGTTAATTCTTTTTTATGATTTTGGTTATTTGGTATATTTGGTTCTTATTTGGCCATGGCATTTTCTCTAGGCTTTTTTTGGTTATTTTGTAAACTTTTCATTTTTTAATAGAGGGCAAGGGACCCATAGAACCCTGGTGTGTGTGTGTGTGTGTGTGTGTGTGTGTGTGTGTGTGTGTGTGTGTGTGTGTGTGTGTGTGTGTGTGTGTGTGTGTGTGTGTGTGTGTGTGTGTGTGTGTGTGTGTGTGTGTGTATTTAACACCAATAATATTAAATACCTAAAAACAAGAATCTATAGAAATGATAGTAACAAATATGGTCAATGCTTTAGATATTCTATAACCTGCTCTATTTTGATATGTCAGCTTTCTATAGTATATGTTTAGAAAAAACTAAGAATATGTAGGAATAGGAATATATTCAATCAGACATGTTTGATGGTTTGTGTTCCTCTTAAAAATGTGTGAAAATTATATGGACCCCATTTTTTAATGTAAATTTCAATTTCAATTTTTTTGGGTACTCCCACCTATTTTTTTCGTTGATCCAAATTATGAGTTTTGTGCCTTAGATTTTGTTTATATTGAGCATTTATACCTTTACCTTTCATGGGTCAACAAAAGCTTCAAATATATTGTGTCTTGATTATGTGGTGTCATCATGGCATCTATATGGCATATAGCTCATTAATATTTAAAAGTGATAGTTACCCTTTAAAAAAATCCTCTTCACCTTGCACCATTTAATTTCCTTGCATGGTTTAATGCAAGTCATTGATCTCAATTTGAAAGATCAAATGCCATTGGTTGTCTTGTGATACTCCTCATTATTGTGACACTTATCACCATCACATTTATTTTGGCCTTGCTAAAAATTCCACCTTCATCTCACATTATTGGATCTTCCTTGCCTAAATGAATGCACTCCATTTGATCTTGATCTAATATATTATATCTTTTTCTCCATGTACCATTGATCAGAATGTGTATACTCAGTTGTGTACCATCAATATCTAGGAAGATGTTCAAGCTTTAATTCATGGCCTATGGTTTTGACACTTGTCATTTCCATGCTTTCTCTGAGTTATTTTGACTTTTCAACTTTGATCATGCCCCAAATAGTTAGCCATCATGTTTCTTGCAACAGGGGTCAAAACCATAAAGTGGTCCCATGGGAGGGGGGCTCCTAAATTTTCTTAGTGGGTAGTGTAGAGGGAATTTATGAGTATATATAGCAAAAGTGGTCTTGGAATAAAAATTCTGAGTGTATGCTTCTATTTTTATAAGAGATAATATTTAAAATTATTATATTTTTATTTATATTTAAAGTTTACATAAATTTTGTCCACTCATATATTTATAAATCATAAAATATCTTCTTAAAAAATAGAAGCACATATGGATAACCCCAACCCCCCAATTTTTTCACCCCCTTAAACTTCCTCCCTAAAAAATATCAACTCCTCACTTTTAGGAAAAGATTCTAGATTTTCCTTATACCATGCATTTCATTTTTCATGGGTCCACCTACTCATTAAAAATAAGAGTAGCAGCCCCCTTCATGGGACCCCTACTTAGAAACACAACCATAATTGGTTTACATGAAATCCTTCTCTTCATCTAATTTAAGTTCTAGTACATAGAGAACCATAAGATCTACATTAGTGTGGTCGAGTAGCAGTGTTAGTTGGACCATCTCCATGTCCACTCTCATAAGCATCAGTATGTTACAAGAGGGTGTTATTAAGTGCATTAAGTGCATGTAAACTATTAATATTTACAACATACTTCACTGTAGAGGATATTCTCTTAGGCTAAAGTGGTTATTTGATAGATATTCTCACAACTTGATTAGGCACATGATATGCACCCAACCTATCTTATTGAAAGCCTTTTTATTGGCCCTAAAAAATCTTAATAATAAAATTAATAAATAATTCCATTTAGGATCTTAAACTTGAATTAAATTTTCTTCAAAAAATATGAAGTAACCTCATTATTTTTAGAAGGTGGGACATCATAACCATTAACCATTAGTCCCAAAAATTCTTTCTCATTAATGAATGGTGGCAGTAATGGATTGGAAAATGTTTGAATTACATTAGAAGTGGCATATTGGTTTTTGGATTACTAAATAATGAGAATTTTTTTATTTTTTATCTCTCAATCTATTCGCTAAGAATTTTAAATTATCATACTGTAAGAATTACATCTCTCTCTATAAGATTTTGATCTATCAATTTGACATGTTACCATTTAATCAAATTCAACTTCAGTAAGGTAGGGGTTTCGTGCCAACGGGGGATTGCTAATTATTTTTGAGGGCATGTTGCTGAGAAATTGTAAGATTATTTTTCATAATTTACATTCCAACATTCTTTAAAATTTTTTGCAATATACATTACTCAAAAAAATTATGAGTATTTTACTTTACGAAAATTATTTGAAGATAAATAAATAGATATGATTGGATACAAAACTACTATTGGAAACAGTGAATTCCTATTAATATATGAAACAAAGAGTTTCTAACATTATATTACAAAAATTTCAATTGACTATAGGTTCATAAATACATGCATCTTAGTAACTATGCATTACAAAAAATTGCCAACAAGATCATGGTATATACAGAGTCAAAAATGCCAACCAATAAGTTTCTAACATTATATTATAAAACCTGAAGCTAACTACAGGTGTGTGAAATGCATCTTAGCAACAATGCATTAAAAAAAAACTACCAACAATGCCATGGTATACATGATTCAAAAATTCCATCCAGTCTTATCTATGTAAACTGATGAATACATCTCTAGCTCACTTTACAGCACCTGTAGTCAAAAACACCAAGAAACACATCTCATAGTTAGACTTCAAAATTAAAGTTACTAGTCTTAATAAATTAGAGAAATAAAAAAAATGATTTGAGTGGATAAATAAACTCATTGTGATATATATTCATTTGCAATTTATCTTAATTTGAATCTATTCAACAAAAGAATTGTGTATCACTAATTTAAATTATAGCTCAAAAGCCCTGATGGTTAACTGAAATTGATGGTTATTTTTTAAAGTAGAACAAACATGATTTATTTGTATAATTTATATGTAATTTAATTTTTTTTATAATTTTTATAACCAAGTTATAACTTGGGATAAAAATATTATTCATTCACGTTACTTGAAATTAATTGATTGTCCATCTTTTTTACTACCAACTATCTCATACTAAGTATCATTTGCAACATCAAATTTAATGCTTGTGATACATGATTTCAACTTCATGATACATTATTTTAAATTTTAATTTAATTCCTCCCAGACATTAATGTTTAATAGATTTTATTTTCAAAGTAATATACCTCATATGTTGTGCACATGGTGAAGCATCATAGAGTTTTAAATTCATAACTGTGATCATATTTTTGACCCTGTAATGCTAAATAAATCAAAAAATCAACTTGCCTATTTCTAAATGCAAATGCACCTTGAGATTAGTCATATGGAATTTAAGGCACATGAAAAGTATTGAAAAGTCAAACCTAGACCAAATAGTTAAATCCTGAGCATGTTCTCGAGATATATGGTCCATGTGAGTCTGACATAGTTGACCAAATGATGTGTGCAACATTGAATATGGAGCTTTGTGGGGGTGAAAAGTGTCACCATTGTGGGATCCCATTTAATATATCAAATGATGCACAGGACAAGTGTCTTTAAGTAATATAAAATGTTGTGTTGGTCTATATAAGGCCAATTTGGGTATCGGCTTCCTACATAGACAAAATGAGTCATTTACTACGCTTCAAGATCTGTTTGAAAAAATTAATCTTGATTTAGATTTCTAAGTTTTCCATGGAATGTGCCTTCTAGGAATATAATTACCATAATTTCCAAGATTAGAATGAAGTTTTGTGTCAACATACAACTGTAATATCCATAGGTTTGAACTTTGTAACATAGTCAATAAAATTACATCAAGATCAAATAGAATTAGATAAATGTTCTTTCGACCTATTAATGTAGACCCATACATAATATCATACCTATGTACATGACTGTAAATGATTGTATTATTTTTATTCACCATGAGAAGGTAGTACTGGTGAAAATCTTTCATCAAATGCATAATAAATAGTTTTATCTTATCTTCATTCTACTAAGTCTCTTACCTCACATGAGAATCATGTCATTCTTCATGAGATTTGTGAAGTCCTTGAATACATAATATCCTTCCCTTTATTGATTAGTTTTAAAAATTAACATACAATCCAACTACATACAAATATAGGTCTAGATACCTTTATTCACTTCTAATAATTTTGTGTCATGTGTGTCAATGTCCTTGATAATTAATTGAGAATCGAACGTATCAATTATGTTGGATTGTCACTTCTAAATATTTTCAACCTACTATGTTAAGCATACATATAAAAATATTATGATATATGTTATATGTCAATTAAATTGTTTAATAACTAATATAAATTGTGTTGGGTGGGGGTTAAGAGGGGTTATGTGACGTGAAAGAGTGTAAATCAATAATTAAACCTACTAGCTACTCCAAACCTATGACAATGTCAAAATAATTTCATGTAAAATAATTATGGGCACAAACCTATCAGGATTTGAATCGCCATGAAAATTATGCTTTAGTCTATAACAGCTTGTATTCTTCATTTAAAGATATAACATCTTAGCACAATATCTATGTTAAAATTACAATTCCATTGGTTTTGATTAGGAGGCATCTGTATTCACTAGATAAGGAGATCAGTTATAGGTGACCAGGTTTTGTCTTGGTGATTGCAATAAAGAATTTTTTTGTTACAATGGCACTAAAAAAATTAGAAGCGACCAAGAAGAATTTTGGGTTTATAAATATGATAAAAGTTTGAAGTGGACATATAATATGTTCGAAAGACACCATATATTTCATCAATGTGTATGCCTACTATTATACCACCACCACTTGTTTCTCTTAATAATTAATAATGTTACATCTTCAAAAAATGTGGATGAAACTCCACTTATTATACAAGAGCCTAATAATTATTTCTAAATCATTACCATCGGTTCCAAAGTTCCATGATGATAATTTTACTTCTATTTCTATATTTGAACTTCTATAATTTTCATTGTGCTATGTTCTTGTAGTGGATTATTGAATATTTTCTAATTCTGATGATCCCCTGGATGTGATCCAAAACCCATGGTAGGAGACCCATCAAGTGTAATTTGTTGCGATGAGTTTGTTGTTATTTTATTAGAATGAAATTCCTTAAATTATACAAATCTACATTTAGATATAATCTATAAATGTAAAGTCTCTATATAAATACTATATATAGACTTATTAAAGTGTTCTGAGGTAGACTACTTATGCCCTCACATAACCATATTTTAGATAAGCACACAAAAAAATTTCCCAAGAGGTCTTTGAGTTACTACGTATGATTGTGTGTCACTTATTTTAATTACCATTTTGAGGTTGAATTCATATCAAAATATTAGTTTGTAATTTCTAAAAAGGTGACTCGCCCTCACAAGTATTTGAATTGGTAAATTAAATTATCTCAAAGGTATTCTTGGGGGGGTTAAAAATTAAGGATTCAAAACCCTATTAGATAATTTGATTATGTTACATATTTAAAAAATGTGGATTAAACTCCACTTATTATGCAAGAGCCTATTATTTCCAAATCATTGGCACATTGAATTTCTACATCAAAATTGTAACTCCCTTGATTTCCATTAGGGGGCATCTGTATTTGTTGAATAAGGAGCTCAATTGTGGGTGATCAAGTTTTATCTTCGTGATTGTAATGGATAAATTAATTTTGTTACAATGGTGCTAAAAAAATTAGAAGTGGCCAAGAAGAATTTTGGGTTTAGAAATATGATAAAAATTTGAAGTAGACATATATGTTCAAAAGACACCATCTATTCCAATGTGCATGCCTACTATTATACCACCACCATTTGTTTCTCCTAATAATTAATAATGTTACATCTTCAAAAATGTGGGTGAAACACCACTAATTATGTAATAAAATAATAATTATTTATAAATCATTACCATCAGTTCCAAAGTTCCACGATGATAATTTTACTTCTATTCCCATATTTTAACTTCCATAATTTTCATTGTATTATGGTCTTATAGTGAATTATTGAATATTTTCTAATTATGATGATCCCCTGGATGTGATCCAAAACCCATGGTAGGATACCCATCAAGTGTAATTTTTTGTGATGAGTTTATTGCTATTATATTAGAATGAAATTCCCTAAATTATACAAATCTACATTTAGATACAATCTATAAATGGAAATTCTATATATAGAAATACTATCTATATACTTATTAAAGTATTCTAAGGTAGACTACTTATACATCACATAACCATAATTTAGATAAGCACACAAAATCCTTTCCCAAGAGGTCTTTGAGTTACTAGGTATGATTTTGTGTCACTTATTTTAATTAATCATTTCAGGGTCGAATTCATTTCCAAATATTAGTTTGTAAGTTCAAGAAAGGTGACTCACCCTCATAGGTATTTGAATCAGTGAATTAAATTATCCAAAGGTATTATTATGGGGGATAAAAATTAAGGAGTCAAATCCCTATTAGATAATTTTATTATGTTACATCTTCAAAAAAAAGTGGTTGAAACTCCACTTATTATGCAAGAGCCTATTATTTCTAAATCATTAGCACATTGAATCTCTACTCCAAAATTACAACTCCCTTATTTTGGATCAAGGGACATTTGTATTTGCTAGATAAGGAGCTTAGTTGTGGGTGATCAAGTTTTGTCTTTATGATTGTAATGCATAAATTAATTTTGCTACAATATCACTAAAAAAAGTAGAAGCGACCAAGAAGAATTTTAGGTTTAGAAATATGATAAAAATTTGAAGCGGATATATATATGTATGAAACTCCACTTATTATACAAGAGCCTAATAATTATTTATAAATCATTACCATCAATTCTAAAGTTCCATGATGATAATTTTACTTATATTTCCATATTTAAACTTCCATAATTTTCATTATACTATGGTCTTGTAGTGGATTATTGAACATTTTATAATTTTGATGATCCCTAGATGTGATCCAAAACCCATGGTAGGAGACCCATCAAGTGTAATTTGTTGTGATGAGTTTGTTTCTATTTTATTGAAATGAAATTCACTAAATTATACAAATCTACATTTAGATACAATCTATAAATAGAAAGTATATATAGACTTATTAAAGTGTTATGAGGTAGACTGTTTATGCCTTCACATAACCATAATTTAGATAAGCACATAAAATCCTTTCCCAAGAGGTCTTTGAGTTAATAGGTATGATTTTGTGTCACTTATTTTAATTTCCATTTTGGGGTCAAATTAATCTCTAAATATTAGTTTTTAAGTTCAAGAAAGGTGACTCACCTTCACAGGTTTTTGAATTGGTGAATTAAATTATCTCAAAGGTATTCTAGGGCGAGCTAAAAATTGAGTCAAATCCCTATTAGATAATTTGCTTATGTTACATCTTCATAAAAGGTGGAGGAAACTCCACTTATTATGTAAGATCCTATTATTTCTAAATCATTATCATCATTTCCAAAGTTCCATGATGATACTTTTACTTCTATAAATATTTAAATTAATAATTATAGAATTAAAAAAAATTGTGTGCTTCAAAATTAGGATTAAGTTTATATTTTTCTCTTTCCATTATTTTCTCTCAATTCTTCTCTCTCCCTTTTGAATCTCAAAAAACATTGTTTTATTAACTAAACCTAGGTGAACTATGGTGTTAGTGGTGGAAGCATTGACCCCTTTTTTCACTGTCATTTCTGTAGGTGTTTCTTGTCAGGTGTTTAATCTATGTAATGCATTAGTTTACTATATATCTAGTATCTCAATAGCTTTAATGGCCAATATAATTAAATATATTTAGTATCTCATTAATCCATATTTAAAGACAATTTGCTTATGTTATATATTCAAAAAAAGTGGATGAAACTCACTTATTATGCAAGAGCTTATTATTTATAAATCATTACCATCGTTTCCAAAGTTCCATGATGATACTTTTACTTCTATAAACTTTTAAATTATTATAGAATTAAAGATTCTTGAGTGCTTAAAAATTACGGTTAAGTTTATATTTTTCTCTTTCCATTATTTTCTCTCAGTTTTTCTCTGTCCCTTTTGAAGGCCAAAAAACATTATTTTATTGACTAAACTTAGGTGAATTGTGGTGTTAGTGGTGGAAGCATTGACCCCATTTTTCAGTGTCATTTCTACAAGTGCTTCTTGTCAGGTATTTAATCTATGTAATGTATTATTTTATTGTATATTTAGTAGTTCCATATCTTTAATGGACAAGATAATTAAATAGATGAGATAATGAAATATATTTAGTATCTCAATAGCTTTAATACTAGTATAATGAAAATTTTATATTCAATAGTACTAGTCTAATGAATATACTTATACTTTGTGTACATGAATTCTTGAGGCCTAGACAAGATAACCACTATAAATATAATGGGATGAGTGGTATAATGATTTAGTTGGTTAGGATGATGAAAATGAGGATTTGAATGGGAAGGGATGGAATATCTAGTTGGTTAGGTTGAGGTATAAGAGCAAGGTCCTAAGTGACATATGGAAGAGGATGCTCATGGTGATACCAAAAAATCTCACCTACATGATACTACTCATTTGAATTAGTGAAATGGGAAGATATGGAGTTATAATAACCCTCAGAATGGATAAAGACAAGGTAACAAAGTTCTTGGTGATTACTAGGCTTAGGAACATTGAAAAGGTTGCAAATTAAAAAACCTTAGGATTTGGTTAAATCTATTGGGTTGGATATGACTAGTTGATTTCATCCATAAATAAAATGAGATATGATGAGGCTAGAATCAAGGATAAAGAATATAAAGGGGATACTCACATATATATGTATAGAGGTTGTAAGTTTAGTGTGTTAAGATGCAAATGGGTCTCACTATTGAGGATTCTATTGGGTATTTTTACTTGTAAATAATGTTAAGCTTTTCAACAATAAGGTTTTGGATGGGAGTGGAATGGAAAAATTCTATTCTAATTTTTTAGTTAATTTCACACTTCATGTTGTTTGTTGGCATGGGAACATGTACTCTAGGGAAATCTCATACTCTATGGAGATTAGCTTGTTCAAGAAGTATCATCCAAGAGTGAGGTAACCTTGTTAGTATTTTCTAAGTGTGTTTTCTTGTTTCAATTTGGTTTATGAAAATTTAATTTCTATTTTGAAAGGTTGAAATCAAATGTTAGACTTTTTTTAGTTTGGATAAGATTTTTGAGTTGTGCTTGTTTTGAGTTTTCGATAAGGCTTTGAAAATTGAAAAAAAACTACACTACTTAGTGAAATAAAAGTTCTTGGAAATAAAATAAATGAAATCTAATTTTATTTTTTATTATTTTTTTGATATTTTATAAATGCAATACAAGTTAATATTTAAAATTCACCTAATAATGGAGCTACTGATTTTTAACTTTTCCTTTGTTTTTTAGAATGTAAACTTTCACCTACATGCACTACAATGCATGTTTTTATTTTCAATTCAATTAAAATTAAAACATAATTAGACTTATAATCTTGACTATAAAAATGTAAAACTAGATCTAACATTCAGATTTTATGTGTGCAAAATATATCTCTAAGTTTTCAAGATCTAGTCTATCTATACAAGCTAGTATGCTAATTATTTGGTATTTTGATTATTTTGTATGTAACTAAATGATATGTGAATAGATTAATGAAAATATAAAATTATTATTGATATATTATAATTACTTTCTTTATTTTGAAAATAAGCAAACAAATTTTCTGTGTAAACTTTCTTTTGGTTTCTTAGTTTTTGTGCATGTAAGTTTGTTAGTGTTTTTTTATGTATGTGAATGTGTGCTATGAAAACTGAAATAAAATGGTGTTAATTGGCTATATAAAATGGTGTTGATCAGATATATATAATCTTATTATAATTCTCTACTTTTATTAATTGATTCAAATTTTACACTAATTTTTGTAGCTCAAAAACTCCCCCCTCTGTACAAATCACAATGCTTCTTTCATAGATTTCAAGGAAGCATGTCAGTCAGTTGTATCAACTTAAAATTGTACAAAATGTAAAGGACAATTGTCCTTTTTACAAAGTTTCTAAAATTACACTAAACTTTCTAAAAATATTGACCCTTAGGCAATGTGCATATAAATAGCACTTGCTTTTACAAAAAATTATTCCACTTCCAAAATTTATAATGTTCCCATAAAAGAGAATATTCTCAACTACTTAGTGGACCCTGTGTTGATGAGGATGCTTGGTTATATTGAATTATAATCCTCATTTCCCTTTGATTTTGTTCATCAACCAAACTCAAATTAACATCTAGCTAAAGGAGGATATCATCTTCTTATTTTGCCAAATTGTTTAGGTCCTTATCATTTCTCTCTAAAGCCTCCTTAATGCTTCTTGCATCGGCTATCTTTCTTTCTACAGTTAGGATCATATCCATGATTATATTGTTGTCACCTCCAAAAATACCTTAGATTTTTCTCCTTACCTCCTTCATGATGAAATTAGTCCTAGGTTTGATCTCATCATCTACTATGATGCCCATAGAGCTGAGTTTTGTAGATCCAATAATCATAGTCCCCAGGAATCATTCAATTTTGTCAAGAAAATTTTTATCATCTTTGAGGATTATCTCTAAGAAATTGGACCATGTGATCAAACTATTGATTTTATCTAAAATCAGCCCCAAGATGGTGTTGAGATGAGAAATACTGATAGTCTTGAAACCAAGGATTTTATATCCAGTCAAGACATTAATCAACTCTTTCATCTTGTCCTTAGAACTCTACCATTGAGTGATTAAGCCCTTAGATATGGAATCATTATGTTTTAGTGCACTTTATCTTACCTTTATTGATTTTATAGAGTCAAACTTGTCCTAAAATGATCCTTTAAACTCATCAATCATTGCATTAGGAATTAATAAAATTACTTGCTTCTCCAAAACCTCCTTCTCCTTCTATAGGTTCTTTATTCATTATTGCAGGCCTTTGATGCCAATTTGTAATTGGGCTGATTGGGATTCATCTAACCCAATTATATCCTTCTCATGTATGGGGTCCTCACCTTGTCTTTGGATCCCAACTAGAGTTAATCCAACAAATGGTTCTACCCTCTAAAAAGTGAATTCCTCTCCACCCACCATAGCTTTTTTTGTTGTTAATCTTTCCAATATAGTAGTGGTTGGATTAAATTGGACACTTACTAAAAAAATAGGTTTGTTTGGAGGCTTTGGGATTTTCATTTGGTTACTACCTAAAGATCTAGGAGTAGCCATTTGTCTTTCCTTCTCTTCCTTTTGTAGAGCCACTATCTTGGGCTTAAGTTCCTCATGAACTGTGATGTTGATAGATTTTATGATGGCCCATTGATGATACAGAGTCAGGATCTTTTGTAACTTTTAATATATGAACCATTAGAGAATGGTTGGACCATGAATTTTTTTCTCATCACTAAACAAATTAATTTTCCACTTCCAAAATTTACAACATTCCCATAAAAGGAAATATTCTTAATTACTTGGAGGACCCTATGTTGATGAGTGTCCTTAGTTATATTGAAGTATAATCCTCATTTCCATTTGATGTTATTCATCAACCAACTTAAAATTGACAAATGGCTCAAGGAGGAGCTCATCTTCTTGTTTTGCCAAATCATCTAGGTCCCTATCATTTCTCTCTAAAGTTTCCTTAATGCTTCTTGCCTCAGCTATCTTTCTTTATGCAGTTAGGATCATATCCATGATCTTAATATTGTCACCTCTAGAAATACATTCATTTTTTATCCTTAATTCCTTCATGATAAAATCAGTCCTATGTTTAAACTCATCATCTACTATGATGCCCATGGAGTTGAGTTGTTTAGGTCCAACAATCATAGTCCCCAAGAATCATTCAATTCTGTCAAGTAAATTTTTATCATCTTTGATGAGTCTCTCTAAGAAGTTGGACCATGTGCTCAAACTATTTATTTTATCTTAAATAAACCCCAAGATGGTGTTGAGATGAGCAAGACTTATATTCTTTAAACCAAGGATTTTATCTCTTATCAAGACATTAATCAATGTTTTCATCTTATCCTTAGAACTCTACCATTGGGTGATTAAGCCCTTAGCTACTACATCATGTTATTTTAGTGCACTCTATCTTAGATTTATTGAATTTAGAGAGTCAAAAATGTCCTAAAATTATCCTTCAAACTTGTCAATTATTGCATTAGGAACTGATAAAACTACCTGCTTCTCTAAATCCTCCTCTTTCTGTAGGTTATTTATTTATTGTTGTAGGCCTTTGATGCCAATTTATAATTGGGTTCATTGGGCTTCAACTAACCCAAGTATATCCTCCTCATGGATGAGTTTCTCACCTTGTCTTTGGCTCACAACTAGATTCAAGATAACAAATGGCTCTACTATCTAAAAAGTGAATTCCTCTCCACCCACCATAGCTTTCTTTGTTGTTACTCTTTCCAATCCAGTAGTGGTTGGATCAAATCAAACACTTACTAAAGAGTGTGTTATTTTTTGAGGATCTAGGATTTTCATTAGGTTACTACTTGAAGATATAGGAGAAGCCATTTTTATTTCCTTTTCTTCCTTTTTTAGAGCCACAATCTAATGCTTCAGTTCCTAATGAATTATGATGTTGATAGATTTTGTGATGGCCCATTGATGGTGCAGAGTTGGGATATTGTTTAACTTTACATATATGAACCATTCAAGAATATTTGGACCATTAATTATATTCTCATGACTAAATAAATTAATCTCACTCAAAGGATGAGTGAAGGTTATCTTAGGCTTCTTAGTTCCTACAGGGACCAAGGCTAGCTCAGTGTTTCTCTTTTACGGGGGATCAACTGGAACTAAGTCCAAAGCTATCTCCTTAACCTTAACCTTTCTTATTTATTCAAATTGGGGTTGAGGTTCTTCTTCTTATGCTTGAGGTTCCTCTTCTTGTACCTCCTCTTCATCTGATCCATAAGCACTTGCTAGTGATTTTAAGACATCTTCCACTATTTCTCCAAGATGCAATGCAATCATGTCAATGTATTCAATTAGAAACTTTGGATTTTTATGTTTTTTAGAAGATGATGCCCATTCATAGGGTATTTATTTAAGCCTCTCTTTCCTTGGTCCTTGATCAATTTTTACCTTTAGCTACTATAATTCTACATGTGGTTGTTCTAGAATAGGCCTAGATGATGGTCCAAGTAGCATATGATATTGTAGAAGTCCCATCTACCATACTTTACTAGTTGGCTTCTCATCTCTCATCAATATGGCCTCTAGGTTGATGTCATATTTTTTCAACCTCGCCAATACTATTTTGAAGGATGAAACCTTAGTATACATTGAGTTGTAGACTCCTATCTGATGTTCATATGTTAGATTTATTTATTTGGCCTTTAGATTCTTCCCAACCCTATCACTAGGATCCCACTATCTTAATTTATCATGTTGTATATTGAAAGATGATATATGCCTAGCAACATCTTCAATGTTATCCCAATATTGAAATATGGTTTTATCAATAATGAAGGGTGGAGGATGTAACAATCCTTTCATTTTGATTCTACAAAGCCCATCTATATCATTTCATATTTGCAATACCACTTCTTACTCATAAAATTTTTTTGGGACATGGATTGGTAGTCTAAGTGGGTTGTATTATGTTCCTTCAATCTTGATGACTATGTAGTCTATATAAAACTAGATGTCCCTGATGGATTGAATGGACTTTTTTGTCAATGGGTTGAGTTTTGGCATTGGGTTTCCTAATATATCCTCAAACAAGGTAGGGTAGATGTAATCATATAAAAACTAAATATGATTCATGTATTTGAATATATGTAACTTTGAATAGAACTGAGACACTATTTGTGTCCTTTTAGGTGACCATCCCCTAAAGTTGGGGATCTCAATTATGGAAAGTAGGGCATCCAAGAGATAAGACATCATATAGAATTTTTTCTTAGACCCCTTATTGACTGTGAAGATCTACCTACATAATCATGTGCTAACCACCTCACCAATGGGAGGGGTGAGCTCTTTCTCAATCATAAAGTATACCGTAGGTACCTAGATGCTATCAATGTAAGTGGTAATGGGGTTTCCACATAACCTATTCATCATGGTCATTATAATTCTAATTCCAAGTTAGAATTGGTTGATGGGAATGTTTCCACAAAGGTCAAAAACACCTGGTTCCTAGAGTATAACCATGAGGCAAGGATGGTTTTGAGATCATTTTTATTAACCCATTCATTGAGTGTGGGTACATCTACTCAGGGTTTGGGTAACTTATAATATTTATGAAAAGTGATGGAAGACACATAAGTAATGAATTTTTTAGTACGTTTATGGATCAACATTCCCTTTTTAATTTTAAACTCTTTAGAAATAGGGATGAAGACATATATATAGTGGACAACCTCTAGTTTTGTTGCAACATGGTGAAGGCTCATCATTTATGCTACAACCAAGTCATAATATATTATCTTAAAGTTTTAAATATTCTCATCCTCCTTCATTATGGGCTATTATTATTCAATTTTCAAAAATATTATGGACCAATTATTGTCTCTAGTGTTCAATGCTACAACATCAAATACTATGTCCTTAAATACCCTTCATTTTGAGTATGTGGTTAAGTAGTGTTCTATGTTATCCCTATGAAGATTTTGAGCCACCATGAATATGAGTTTGCAAATTACTCACTATCGATCTAAAATTTTCCTCTAGCTTAGTTTGCACTTGCTCAAATGAGAATATACTCTCTCAAGCTCGACTATAATCAAATTGGGATCAAATTAGGGCTTCTGTAGATGTTAGGGTTTTTCTACAAGTCCTTTCAAGCTTTAATGGGGATGGATTTTGCACTTGAGTGAATTAATTCCTTGTATTTGATTCAGTACTTGGAATTTATACCTTTTCCTTTCTTGAGCCCACAAAATACTTGCCTTTGTTTATTTATGCTTAGTTGGCATCTTCATAGTAGCTCTATGGCATTCATTGGGGCCTTTTCATATAAATTTATCCATTTGATATTTGAAAACCCTATTTGGCCTCCCTCCATTAGATCATTTTCCATGATCAATGAAATTCACTAATCACAATCCTCTAATTCACATGATATTGGTTATTTAATTTATCAGGACTCATGGTTATGCCACTTGCTAATCTCATGGGATTTTTGAGTTTTATGTCTCTACCAGTCTCGTAGTGAGCATGTTTGTGCCACATGGTAACTTTGTGATTTCTTAAAGGTTCCATCAGATAGTCCATAATGATCTCACTCCATTTGATTATGTTACCTTGATTAGGTGTGAGCCTTTGATTCTAAAAAGGTACATAAATTTTAAGTTAGCATAGGACCATGTACAAAACTTAGGTTAAATATTATATTTATTTGAAGGATAAATCCACTCGTGTCCTTATTTGAAATGTATCTCTTAGGAGATACCTTGAAGGGGAATACACTCTTGTCCATGTTTTAAAGGTATCTCCTAGGAGACACATTTAAGGTATTACATGGGCCTTGAAAATATCACCTGATAGTGCCTTCTGTATAAAGGAAACTTCCACTTGTTCCTTGAAGGAGAAATCCACTCTTGTGACTTTTTGAAATGTATCTCCTAGGAGACACCTTGAATGGGAAATCCACTCTTGTGCATGTTTCAAAGGCATCTCCTAAGATATACCTTTAAGGTATTACAAAGGCCTTTAAAATATCACCTAGTAGTGTTATCTATGTAAAGGAAAATTCCACTTATTCCTTAAAGGAGAAATTCACTCTTGTACCTATTTGAAAGGTATCTCCTATGAGATACCTTGAAGGGGAAATCCACTCTTGTGTATGTTTTAAAGGTATCTCCTAGGAGATACCTTTAAGGTATTACAAGGACCTTTAAAATATCATCCAATATTGCCTTCCATGTAAAGGAAAATTATACTTGTTTCTTGAAGGAAAAATCCACTCTTGTCCCTATTTGAAATGTATCTCCTAGGAGATATCTTGAAGGGGAAATATACTCTTGTGTATGTTTGAAATGTATTTCCTAGCAGATACATTGAAGGTGTTATAGGGGCCTTTAAAATATCACCCAGTAGTGACTTCTATGTAAAGGAAATTTCCCTTATTCTATGAAGGATAAATACACTATTGTACCTATCTAAAAGGTATATCCTAGGAGATTCCTTGAAGAGGAAATACACTCTTATGCATGTTTGAAAGGTATCTCCTAAGAGACACCTTGAAAGTATTACAAAGGCCTTCAAATTATCACCTAGTAGTGCCTTCTATGTAAAGGAAAATTCCACTTGTTCCTTAAAGGATAAATCCACTCTTATACATGCTTGAAAGGTATCTATTAAGAGATACCTTGAAGGGGAAATTCACACTTGTGAATATTTGAAAGGTATCTCTTAGGAGATACCTTGAAGGTATTACAAAGGCCTTAAAAATATCACCTAGTAGTGCCTTATGTGTAAAAGAAAATTCCACTTGTTTCTTGAAGGAGAAATCCACTCTTGTACTTATTTGAAAGGTATCTCCTATGAGATATCTTGAATGGGAAATCCAATCTTATGCATGTTTGAAAGGTATCTCCTAGGAGATAGCTTGAAGGTATTATAAGGGCCTTCAAAATATCACCCAATAGTGCCTTCCATGTAAAGGAAAATTATACTTGTTCCTTGAAGTAAAAATCCACTCTTTTCCCTATTTTAATTGTATCTCCTATGAGATACCTTGAAGGGTAAATATAATCTTGTGCATGTTTGAAACATATCTCCTAGGAGATACATTGAATTTATTACAAGGGCCTTCAAAATATCACCTAGTAATGCCTTCTATGTAAATGAAATTCTACTTGTTTTTTGAAGGATAAATCCACTCTTGTGCCTATTTGAAAGGTATCTCCTAAGAGATACCTTGAAGGGGAAATCCACTCTTATGCATGTTTTAAAGGTATCTCATAATAGACACCTTAAAGGTATTAAAAAGGCCTTCAAACTATCACCTAGTAGTGCCTTATGTGTAAAGGAAAATTCCACTCTTGTACTTGGTTGAAAGGTATCTCCTAAGAGATACCTTAAGAGGGAAATACACACTTGTGATTTTTTGAAAGGTATATCCTAGGAGATACCTTTAAGTTATTACAAGGGCCTTCAAAATATCACCCATTAGTTCCTTCTATGTAAAGGAAAAGTGTGCTTGCTCCTTGAAATAAAAATCCACTCTTGTCCCTATTTGAAATATATCTCTTAGGAGATACCTTGAAGGGGAAATATAATCTTGTGCATGTTTGAAACTTATCTCCTAGGAGATACATTGAAGGTATTACAGGGGCCTTTAAAATATCATCCAGTAGTGCCTTCTGGGTAAAGTAAATTCCACTTGTTCTTTGAAGGAGAAATCCACTCTTATGTCTATCTATGGGAAACACAACCTTGTGCATGTTTGAAAGGTATATACTAAGAGATACCTTGAAGGTATTGTAAAGGCCTTCATATTATCACCCAGTATTTCCTTCCATGTAAATAAAAATTCCACTTGTTCCTTGAAGGAGAAATCCACTCTTGTACCTATTTGAAAGGTACCTCTTAGGATATACCTTAAAGGGGAAATCCACTCTTATCCATGTTTAAAAGTGTTATAATCTTAATTTTCATCCTTAGAGAGGGTTTTTAGGGATCTCTCCAACTAAGCTTATAAGATTGGGACAACCCTAGGCCATGGATGACCTATGTTAGGGCTAAACCTCTACAGTAGGTTGGCTTCCTCCTTGATTCTAATCTAAGATTAATGATTCAGAGGGAAAGATAATATTTTTTATGCAGGTTTTATGCATAGCATAGTCAAATGAGGTAGCCTCTAATGTTTTAAGATCTCAATGGAGGTAAACTCCACTCCAGGTTATGAGTTGTAGGCATGTAGTTTATTTCAACCTGTTAATGGAATAGGGGTAGGGCATGAAAATTATTGACAAGGTTTTTTGGATAGAGGTGTGGCATTATAATAGAGTGAATCTCTATGTGAGTTGGATGGGTGGTTGGTTTCTAATCTAAAGTGGATAAATATTAATAACAAACTCCAAAAGGAGGGTAAGGTAGGGCAAAAAAGAAGGATTTGTGATTCTTGGGAATCACTTCCTTGGTTGGTTTTTAAACAAATATATGCTTTCTAAAATCTATCTATTACTAGAATCAATAGCACACATACAATCAGACATGACTAGGAAATCTTGGGAAATAAATATGTATGGAATTCAAAAGCCTCATACAAAGGTTTCTCCTTTTTGAGAAGCTATTACATACCCTTAATTAGGAGATTATGGCTTGGGTAAATGAATTATTTTTGGTAGCTATTGTACACACAAATAAAACTACACCAAAAAAACACAAATACACATTCAAAAATATGATTCAATTAACTTGATTAACTCAATCAATATATTCACTAATATTTCAATAGTTATTACACATCTAGGATTAGTATATCAACCAAGAAATCAATAATATATTCATATTTATAGCACACTAACTATTTTTGAAACATACAACCATGGAAATGACAACTAATTGCATGGAATTGGAAAGAAAATACTCAAAACACTTTTCTGATGATCAAAATTGTTTCATTACTCTATATTCCAAAATATTCTAACCAAAAAACTAAGTCAATTTATAATTGTATATATTTACTTGGGGAAGGGTTCACCTCATCCTCTAAGTTCATGCAAGGTTGTTACATGTGTCAGTTAGAATAAGTATTTCTAATGATGGTCTAAACCATTTAAGAGAAAACTAGAATTTAAAATAAATAAATTGACTTTTCCAAAATTATGTAACATGTGCATCTACACAAAATCTAAAGTCAAGTTTTACAATTAGCCACTCAAAATCCAAATTAATTTTCCATTAAAAAATAACACATGCATAAAATATCAACCTATCAAGTCTTCATCATGTGTAGCACTACATGCACCTTGGTTGGCGTAGAAGTCAAAGTCATAGTTGAATATGTGGTAATACTACCAAAATCTTGCTTCTTATTTGCTTCATTATCTTCATAAACTTTTTGTGCCACTCCATGTTGTTGTCATATAATTTTTAAGTTTAGCAATGATGGTTGACGAATTCATTTGGTTTGTCTAAGGAGCCTCACATGCTTATCCTTGGTTATTTGAAATTAACTTTTGAATATTTTTACTTCAGTGACATTTTTTTGAGACTTACTTAATTTAGACTCACTTTATTTGTGTGTCAAACCTTGTAAGCTCTACTTAAAATCATCAACTACTTCCTGGATAAGATTTTCAAAATTAAGCCTACTAATCAACTTACTAGTGGATTCCTTAACCTTGGATAACTTTAATTCATGCAAAATTTGAATAATGTGAGCCTCATGCACCTAATATCTAAGGATTAAATCACTAATGTTTTATAACCAATCCTTTGCCTCCTCCTATTGAATGATTACTAGATTTAAGGCATTGGATACCTCTAGCATATTCATAAGGTCAAGATGACTATATAAAGAGTTGTCTATATAGACAACTAACATATTTAGTTTCATGTTGTCATCTCTCAAAGAATTGAACAATTGATTGGCCTAGTTCACATGAGGGGCCATCTTGACCTTCATGAACTCCATGGCTTCCAAGGAATTATAACATCTAGAAACTACCTCCTAAACTTTAGCTTATATGCCAGTAGGAATATGCATTGTCTTCTCTTTCTCCTTTAGTTGCTCCACTTAAGCCTCTAATACATGCACTTTTACCTCAAGCTCCTATCGAGCTAACTCTATTCCTTCATGAATTATAGCTATGGCATCCTTATGTGCTTGTGTTAGGTCTGTTATATTTTACTCATATAAAGATTGTCTTGGTTGTCTATTCTACCTATTAGTGAGGGAGAACATTTCTTGCCTTTCTTCAAGGATGATTTGGGTGCCTTTATCATCTTCTAATTTCCTTTTATTCACCCTTTAGATACTACCAATTGGAGGATCAAACAAAGTATAAATAGAGGGAATCTCAGTAATTCCAAAGTTTAGAAATTGAGAATCCTTATTCCTCAAATCCACTACCCATGGAGGAATGTATAACTAGTATACATTAGAGGTTGTGACAACAACCTCTTCCTTAGACTCCTCTTGAAATTTTTGTTGTTGCTTATGGACCATGATCAGGACATCAAATAAGGAAGGCCATATGATTTTAGACCAATCTACTCCTCCAAATTGAATAAGTGGATGGACCATGATTATTTGGGGTTTTGCCTTCCTTCCCCTACCAGTACTTATCATTGTGGTCTCCTGTATGGAAGTGGTAGATGGTAGTGGAAGGGTGATTTGAGTGGAGTGGATGTGGAGTTGTGAGATGGCTAATGCAGTTTATACCTTCCTAGACATTTTCTTTATTTTGAGGGATCTACTAGTGGAGATGCTAGTAGACACAGAAGGGGTATACATGGTGGGTGGGATGGAAGTGGAGATGGAGAGATCAATTTTAGTAGTGGAGATGGAGGGGATAGATGTGGGAGCTTCCACATAGGTAACTTTCCCAAATATGGGTACAAAAAATAGAGGAAAACTAACAAAAGACTAAGTACCTAAAAAAGTAAGCTCTATAGGATTTATTTGGAGGCTCATAGATTTAGTTATTTCCAACTTGACTTATTCATCTAAAACACTCTCAATATCCTTGATGATTACCTCATCTCCCCTAGTTAGTTCTGATAGTGGAGGTTGAGTAGGTAAACCTTCTAATGTCCCCACTATAGGACTGCCTGTATGAGTCCTAAGCTTTCTTTTATAGGCCAAGGGAGTCCTTACTTATGTGGTGGAGTCTTGAGGTGATGATGTTGTTGATTTTTGAGTTGTTTTCCTAACAAATGTAATAGTGTATATCTATGTCATAACAACTGACACTTAACTAGAAATTACATCAAACAATTCTTGTGTTCTCTCCTCCTCATCATAATCAAGGCTGATGGGATCTCTTGTTTGTCTTCCCCTATTATAAATGGGCTCAATTAGAATGGGTTCATTCTTCCCTATCTTCAACTTCAACTTCAAAGGAATTCCTTGGGAGGATGAGGAAGCTTGGTCCTTGAAACGTTCCTCAGACTGTCCTTTCTATAAATCCAAATGTTGCCACCCTTTTTAGAGTGACTTTTTGCTATCCAACTCCTTGGTAGAAATAGAAGGATCATCTTGGATCATTCTCAAATGATCTTCTTGTAGTATAGCAATCTTTGTTCATTCCAATACTCTATCAAACTTGACATTCAAAAATAGGAAATCATAGTCATAAAGCTCATGACTATAAGGGATGTTGAATCCATGAATGTGCTTTTGGATCAACCCATGCAGATCTCAATCTCTATGTGCAAGTGTGGGTAAAGAATAACTCTTGAATTTTCCACCTACCTCTCTAAGATTATTTCTCATTATATATACCATCCTACCAATAGTTATAAAATAACCAAAAAACAAGGCCTTATTTTGCCTTGATAAGTCCTATTCAATGCTCTTCCATAATTGTAAGGTGGTTTCTTATTCAGTAAGATTATTTGGTACAAACCTTGAAATACAAAAGGGGCCAACCTTGTTTCTTCAAATCATGATAATAGTGAAAATTGGGTAAAGTAAATAAACCCCTTTCTTATAAAATTTCTTCACAATATTTTATCCAATTTGAGGCATGGGTGAGCCATGAATGGTTTTCCAAACTTGAGGATAGAAATCCTCAAATATCCTTACCATATACTTGGTATAATAGTAAACATGCATGAATTGGTAATAATCATAGATTTTATTATTCTCACAGTCTATGGTTGGAGCCCATAATTAACTAAGATCCTTATAACACTTAGACATAACTGCATCCAACAAGTAGGACATCATGTATAAATCTATAGAGGGCATGAGATGCTTGTATTTATGAATAATCTACTCCTTCAACTAAAATTTGTTGGAAATATTATCATCGATGTCAAAGGTATAGCATTATTTTGGATAAAGGCCCCATTATATTTAATGGTGTTTTTAATATTCATATCTTAGCTAATGTGTGTTAATATTTATTTAATATTAATGAATATATTTTTGGTTACATATAATTCAAAAGAGGGCCCATGGAGAATTCAAATAGTCACGGGTTAAAAGACAAAAGAGGAATGGGATGCATTTTCTCATGAAGAGTCATCTTTAGAAATTACAAGAGTTACCATGTGAAGACAAAAGAGAGTATGTTTCATTTTTCCATGAAGGGACACTTTGAATAATATGAAAAGTAACAAGATAAATACAAAAGAGGAAAGGATGCTTTTGCTTATGAAGGGTCACCATATGACTTTTCAAATGCAAGGATACGAAGGGTCATACAAGTTTGGTGCCATTTTTCATGAGGATTGAAGGGTCACAAAGGGTGAATGCCAAAGGTCATTTAGAAAGCTATAAATAAAGGCTTGATAAGCCATTTGTAATATGCAAGAGAGTGCATGATTTGTATTTGTTTTTGAAGAGATAAAAGTAGGAGATATTTTAGAGTTATATTATTTGTTAAGTAAGCAACATTGAGATATAGTTGTGTTTTATACACAAGAGGGGTTGGTGCTCCTGTGGGTTGGTGCCCACAAATATTTGTAAGGGGTTGGTGCCCCTATGGGTTGGTGATCACAAATATCTACTTTGTTGGTGATCGATAAAGGGGTTGGTGTTATTTCAAGTTGGTGCTCATTCATATACTTGAGATTATTTTCCATGGATTTTCCCACTTTGAGTTTTCACATAAAAATCTCGTGTCTCTCTCTCTCTCTCTTGTGTGGTGCATATTATTGTTTTAGTTTTATTGCATATCTTGAATGTGTGATTAAGTGGTTAAAGAAAAGACATTAGCTTAAGTAAAAGATATATAATATATTGATTCACCCCCCCCTCTTAGTATATTTTGTGCTTAACAATTGGTATCAGAGTAGGTTCTTTTTGAAAAAGTTTTACAACTTTAAGGTAGATTGGAAAATCACAATGGCTGGATCACATGAAGGTTTTTATAAAAATAAGGCACCTTTATTTGATGGGACAAACTATGATTTTTGGAGCATAAGTATGAAGACTTATTTGATGGCCCTTGAATTTGACATTTGGTAAGAAATGGTGGAGGAATATGAAGAGCCATAGACACTTGTAACTTCTTTGATAAAAAAAAAAGAAATGAAAATAATGATAAAGCTTTAAATGGTATTTATGTGGTTTATGTGAATCAAAATTTGTTAAAGTTATGCAATGTAAATCTACTCATAAAACTTGGGTAAAACTTGAGAATATTTACAAAGGTGATGGAAAGATTCAGCAAGATAAGCTTCAAACTTTTAGAAGATAGTTTGAAAGTTTGAAGATGGAAGAGGAAGAAAATATAGCAAGTTATCTTTTACGGGTTGATCAAATAATTAATCAGATTTGAGGTCTTGGAGAAAAGTTAGAAAAATAAATTATGGTTCAAAATTTTTTGAGTTCTCTACCATTGAGATATGATGCAAAAATTTTAACAATTGAAGAGATGAAGAATTTAGCCAAGCTTAAGATGGGTGAGCTACATGGTATTCTTATGGCATATGAGATGTAGACCAAATAAGAGAAACCCTAAAAAAGAAAAGATAATTTCAAGACATCAAAGAAAGAGAAGGCTAAGATTCAAGAATCAAGTGACAGTTATAGCAATGATGAAGATGACAATGGAGCTCTATTCATTCACAAACTAAAAAAAGGTATAGGTAAATATCAAAGAAAATTACCTTTTAAATGTTTTAATTGTGGAAATATTGGACATTTTGCAGCTAAGTGCCCAGATAAGGTCAATGGTGAAAATGAAGAAGGAAAGTTTACATACAAGAAGAATTTCAAAGGAAAATTTAAGAAGGGATTCGAGAAGAAGAGTTTGTATTCTAAAGATCCTAGCTCAGTTGAAGATAGTAGAGACAGTGATTTAGAAGAAGAGATTTTATTCATGGCCATACATAAAGATGCCTCTATAAGTAAAAGTATAGATATTCAAGAAGAAGAATAGGATGAAGCTAAAGTGAATCTGGAAGGAGAACTCATTTGTGCCTTAGAAGAATTAAAAACTCTTTAAAAGAAGAATCGAAGATTAAAGCTCCAGATCATGAAAAATGAAAAGGAGTCAAAGAAAATAATTGAATATCTACAAGCACACTTTAAAGAATCTAAGAAGAATGAAGAATATCTAACCACATAGTTGTAAAAAGTAAGTAAAGAATGTGAAAGGTATGTTATTGAAATTAATTCTTTAAAAGTGGATCCTGAGAAAACAAATAAAGCAATCAATGATAGGGTAGCCAATGATTCAAAATTTGAGAATAACACTAATATGTTGAATAAGATATTAGAAAGTTAAAGATCAATGTTAGATAAGATAGGTATCATATTTGAAAAAGTGAAAGGGGAGGCCATTACTTTCACAAACAAGGAAAAAGGAAAGATCTATTATGAAGCTCTTACAAAATAGAAAATAAAAAGAGAAGTTAAGAATACAGAGGACATCTCAAATAAAGAAGGCTAGAAATAATAGAGCAACAAAAATAAATCAGGTTAGAGATACACAAATAGGTCCTATTTTTATGGTTACTATTTTTATTGTAATGGATATGGTCATAACAAAATAGAATGTCAAAAAAGGGCTAACAATTTTAGAAATAAGGAGAAGGAAAGTCATGCAGAGTCAAGTAGAAGCCACAACTCTTTTACTCCTCTTTCAGTCTTTAATGAAGAGGCCATAATATGTTATAAGTGCAACAAATTTAGACACATAGCCTAGTACTATAAAGGTGTGTTTGAGTCAATCAAGAAAGTTTAGATAGGTTCATGGGAGAAGAAATAACCTAAAAAATCTATGTTGGTATAGAAAACTTTGCATGCAAGAAATGAAGAAAATACATGGTTCATTGATAGTGAATGTTTGAGTTACATGATAGGAGACAAAATCAAGTTCATAACCTTGAAGAATATCAATGGTGGCATAGTGAAATTTAGAGATAATACTACTACCAAAATTACTAAAAAAGGTACACTAAGTTTGGATAATGGAAGAACTAAAACTAAAAATGTTTTATATGTAGAAGGTCTTAAACATAATCTTTTAAGTGTAAATCAAATGTGTGATTAGGGGCACACATTAAAGTTTTATGTATAAGGTTGTGATATTAGGAGAAAAGATTCAGATGTGTTGGTTGCATATGCTCAGAGAATAGGCAATAATTTGTATATGCTATCAGACATCAAAGGTCAAAGATGTTGTTTGAGTCATATTGAATAAAGTTGGCTATAACACAGAAGAATGGGACACATAAATTTTTACAATCTTTTCAACATCAGCAAGAAAAAAAAGTAGTTAATTTTTTTTAAAGATTACAAATCTATTTGACACACTTTGTGAACATTATCAGCATGGGAAGCAGGCTAGAAGGTATTTCAAAACAAAAAAGTACTCAACCACTCAGATGTTAGATCTTGTTCACACTGATCTATGTGGACCTATGAGAACTCAAATTACTCAAGGTGAGAAATATTTCATGTTGCTTATTGATGATTTTTCATGTCTGACTTGGGTAATGTTTTTTTTTTTTAAAATCAAAAGCTTTCAGACATTTTAAAGTATTTAAAGTATTAGTTGAAAATGAAACTAGTTTAAAGATTAAATGTCTAAGATCAGATCAAGGAGGAGAATTCATGTCAGATTAGTTTATTGAATTTTGTGAAGACCATGAAATAAAGAGACATTATTTAGCAACTAAAACTCCACAACAAAATGGAGTAGTTAAGCAGAGAAATAGAATAGTTTAAGAGATGGTGAGGATAGTGCTAAATGAATCCAAGACACCAGATAAATATTGGAGAGAGGTAGTTTGTATAGTAGTGCATATTTATAATATAGCATTATTAAGAGTGAATAGTGACAAGAATCCTTATGAGCTATGGAAAGACAAACCAACAATAATTGACTATTTTAGAGTTTTTGGTAGTAGATGCTTCATAAAGAGAACTAATGAAAAACTTGGGAAGTTTGAATCTAAAGCAGATGAAGGTATATTTCTTGGTTATTCTTGTAAAAGTAAATATTATAAATGTTATAACAAAAGAACCAAGAAAATTGGTGAAAGTACAAGTTTCAGGATAGAAGAAGATGGAACACAAAGACTTAGTGATCTAGTAGACATTCCTAAAATCATTGAAGAGGAAGATTTTGAAGAATTAGATGAAGATGAGAAGGAGAAAAAAGACACCAAAACTCCATCCAAATATGTTTAGAGAAATTATAATTAAAATGACATCATTGGGGACATAAATGAAGGAATTTGCACCAGAAGAATGATGGTAAGTGAATTTAAGCAAGTTAATTTCTCTTTGTTATCCAAAATTCAGCCTAAAACTTTTTTGAAAGATAGACATGATAAGCATTGGGTTAAGGCTATGGATGAAGAATTAAATCAAATAGAAAAGAATGATATTTGGGAATTAGTGCCTAGACCAAAAGATCACAATGTGATAGGAACAAAATGGGTTTATAGAAATAAGTTGAATGAAAATGGAGAAGTGACCAGGAATAAAACAATATTAGTATGTAAAGGATATGCTCAAATTGAGAGAATATATTTTGAAGAAATATTTGCACCAGTGGTAAGGTTAGAGGCTATTAGAATGTTTCTTGCATATGTAGTGTTTAAAATTTTCAAAGTGTTTCAGATGGATGTCAAATCTACCTTCCTAAATGAGAATCTAGAAGAAGAGGTCTACATTGAGCAGCTTGAAGGATTTATTCTCTCAAATATTAGTAGCCATGTATGTAGGTTGAATAAAGCATTGTAAGGATTGAAAAAATATCCCAAATCTTGGTATGCAAGACTTGATAAGTACCTACATGATCAAGGTTTCAAAACAAGATTTACTGATAGTAATCTCTACATCAAAATAAAAGGTGAGCATCAATTGATTATTGTGGTATATGTTGATGACATCATTTTTGGAGAAAACATTGAAAAGATGACAAAAGAATTTTCTAATAATATGAAAAAATAATTTGAGATGTCTATGCTTGGTGAATTGTCATTTTTCTTGGGATTTCAAATATTTTAGTCAGATAAAGGAATTTTCATAGCTCAAAGTAAATATGCCAAGAAAATATTGAAGAAATTTAGTTTTGAGGATTGTGCACCTGTTGGCACACCAATGTGTTTATGAAATAAGGTGAGCAAGGATGAAGATTCACCTATTGCAGATCAATCTTTATATATATCTATGATTTGTAGTATTTTATATTTGACAGCATCGAGGCTAGATATCATGCATGCAGTAGGTATGGTTTTAAGATATCAATCATCTTCAAAAGATAGTCATGTTCAATTGGTGAAGAGAATATTCAGATATATCAAGGGGACATTGGATTATGGATTGTGGTATTCCACAAGCAAAAATTTCACTTTGGTTGCTTATATAGATTAAGATTGGGTAGGGTGTTTGGATGATAGATATAGTACAAGTGGAGGATCTTTATTCCTTGGTGATAGCTTAGTATCATGGCTAAGTAAGAAGCAAAATTTAGTATCACTTTCTACAACTGAAAAAGAATATATTGCAGCAGTATTGTGTTGTACTCAAGCACTTTAGATGAGGCAAACTTTGGAAGATATCAAGCTAAAATATGATGAACCTATTTATATTTTTTGTGACAACATAAGTGTTATTAATATTTCAAAGAGTCTAGTGATGCATTCAAGAACAAAAGATATTACCATTAGATATCAGTTCTTGAGAGAGCAAGTTGTAAATCAACAAGTTAGGATGGAGTATATAAGTAATATAGAGTAGATTGTAGATATTTTCACAAAGGCACTACCAAAATACATATTTGAGTATCTACGAGAGAAGTTAAGAGTAATTTCTTTTACTTCCTGCCATTGAGGTTTAGCATCAGTCGAGGGGGAGCTAAGTATTAGCTCTAGGTAGGCCTTTTGCCATTGATGTCAAAGATGGAGAATAATAGGTATAGGTACAAATACAGGTGCAAAAATAGGTACAGGGAATAGGTATAGGTTGTTATAGTAAGGGGAAGTTACTATATGTTTTTCAGATGATAGTATGTATAGGTTTTAGGATGTGGCAGTTTTAGTTTGAGTTGCCATCAATGACAAAGGGATAGATTGTTGGAAATATTGTCATTGATGTAAAAGGTCTAGCATTATTGGTGATAAAGGCCCCATTGAATTTAATGGTGTTTTTAATATTCATATCTTGGCTAATGTGTGTTAATATTTATTTAATATTAATGAATATATTTTTGGTTGCATATAAGTCAAAAGAGGGGCCATGGAGAAGTCAAAGAGTCACAGGGTAAAATACAAAAGAGGAATGGGATGCATTTTCTCATGAAGAGTCATCTTGAGAAATTCCAAGAGTCACCACATGAAGATAAAAGAGCGTATGGCATATTTTTCCATGAAGGAACACTTTGAGGAATATGAAAAGTCGCCAAGATAAAGATAAAAGAGGAAAGGATGTTTTTTCTTATGAAGGGTCACCATATGACTTTTCAAATGCAAGGATACAAAGGGCCATGCAAGTTTGGTGCCATTTTCCATGAGGATTGAAGGGTCACAAAGGGTGAATGTCAAAGGTCATTTGGAAAACTATAAATAAAAGCTTGAGAAGCCATTTGTAATATGCAAGAGAGTTCATGGTTTGTATTTTTTTTTGAAGAGAGAAAATTAGGAGATATTGTAGAGATATATCATTTGTTGAGTAAGCAAAATTGAGAGATAGTTGTGTTTTATACACAAGAGGGGTTGGTGCTCTTTTGGGTTGGTGCTCATAAATATTTGTAAGGGGTTGGTGCTCCTATGGGTTGGTGCTCACAAATAGTTGTTATGTTGGTGTTTGGTAAAGGGGTTAGTGCTCCTATAAGTTGGTGCTTGTGAACTTTATAATTTGAGTTGGTGCTCATTCATATATTTGAGATTGTTCTCCATGGTTTTTTCCACTTTAGGTTTCTATGTAAAAAGATGCTCTCTCTCTCTCTCCTCTCTCTCTCCCTCTCTCCTCTCTCTCCTCTCTCTCCTCTCTCTCTCTCCCTCTCTCTCTCTCTCTCTCTCTCTCTCTCTCTCTCTCTCTCTCTCTCTCTCTCTCTCTCTCTCCATGCATATTATTGTTTTAGTTTTATTGCATATCTTGAATGTGTGATTAAGTGGTTAAAGAAAAGAAATCAGATTAAGTAAAAGATATATAATATATTGATCCACCCCCCTCTCAATATAGTTTGTGCTTAAAAAAATCTTGTTATCTTACCAAGGATGTATGTGAAATCATGTGTAAGCATCATGTACAGTAGTAGCACCCAATCCAAATTAAAAAAATGAATGTTGGGCATATTGTATAATTATTTGAGAAGAGCCATAACAATATGAATTCCCATCTTGTATCTATCAATCAAGATTGTTCCTTTCAGCTTCTTTCCTTTTCATGTGATGGTCTATTCTAAGAGTAGCCATGAAGATAGTACCTTCTCCATTGAGGTCTCTACGTTAAAGTACACCAATGTGTGCTTGTTGAACTAGGCATTGTGTATACTCAAAGATAGGTATCTTTATAAATCTTCCCTTGAAATTCACACAACCATTGTGTTATTAATAGAATGATGCAAGAATACATCTTGTGATATCTTCCCTAAAAAGAACAAATCCCTTAGGAGGTCAATGCATGGCATTAATTCTAATTTGGTTGTAGCAAAGTGTAATATTTGGTGTTTGAGTGCCAATAATTCCTTAATGAATAATCTATCTGCTAGTGTCATATCATCTTATAATGAAAACACATCCAATGAATCAATGACATCCCATAATGTTGAATTATTTTGGTACTTATCTCCAAACACTATGGCATTGAAGATGGTATCCATGAATTCTATAGAGTCCTTAATTGAATATGGGGATGGCAAATTCATCCTAATGCCATCGATATGTACTTTATGCTTCTTATTTTAAGCACTATGTATGTTGGATAAATAACTCAACTCTAGATCAATCATCATTTTACTCGCATTAATCTTAGAGAGGGAACTAGGGCTCTTCATTGTTGTAAGAAAGGCAAAAGACTTCAAATACAAGTTAACTTGAATAAAATGATAAATTTTCAATCTTGGTGTATCACCTATATAGAATCCTGCATTGAATATTAGTTTGTGTGACATAAATGTGCAACATTCACTTGGATCTTATTTTCTTATATAATTCAAACTTGTTAGCTCAGGTTCGCAAGGGTCTATAAAGTATTGATAGGAAATTATTTTACTTTTATTTTGGCTAAGTGTGGTGAGACTAGTAGTAATCTTAGTAATAAGGTACTTAGGGTCTACATGGGAAAAAATGCTTTTGGGTCAACATCCATAGACTAATTCTTTATTTCAAACAAAATGTACATAACAATTTCCATGTAGATTTCATTTGGGAAAAAGCCCCAAGACCATTATCTTGAAGGGCTATTTTGAAGGTCTACAAAGCATATTTCCATAAAGGGTATTTTTTATCTGAAGGGTCCATTTCATACATAATTTTGTTCATGGTAAAATTATCAAAGGGTCTACTTCATAAAGGTCAAAGGGCACTTTTGATTTCTTGAAGGGTACTTTCATATAGCTAAGGGTCATTTCAAAAGTCCTAAAGGGTAGGTTACACAAAACCCAAAGGGTATGTGCCTTGGGTTTGAAGGGTAAGCGGGGACTTAGAAAAAGGGTCAAAGGCTTGGGATATAAATACTAAAGGATATGTTCATATCAAAAGGTCCAATACATAAAGGATAGAGGGAACTTTTCATAAGACAAAGGGGTCAAAAAGGATATCTTGAAGGATGAGTCCTGTAGGGTAAAGGGTTCAGGATAAAAGTCCTAAAGGGTCATTTACACAAAACCCAAAGGGTATGTGCCTAAAAATATCTAGTCAAAAAGGGTAAAGTGGTCAATTTGGGAAATGTTGAAATGGCTAGTTGAAAGGATAAGGAACACTTTCAAAAGTCCCAAAGGGTATGTGGAAAGGATTCAAAGGGTCTAATTCATGGCAAAACTTTCCTAAAGGTTCTACTTCATAGGGGTAAAGTACTATTTTAAGTGGATATTAAATTGAGGAGAGAGAGTCTTAGATCTCTTGTACACCAAGATCATTGAGTTAATCTATGGTTGTTTGGTTCTTTTTTGGTACAATTACCCTTCCTTTATTAGGACTAAATTTTGGACTACTTCAACTAACACCTCCTCCTTTTTATCCCCTTCTAGAATGTTTTCCATCATGGAAATGAGTATGAAATGGACACTATTACTTATTTTTGGATGGTTATAAGAGAGGGTGGCCTTATAAGTAATGGAAAAACATAGCCAAGGCTAAAGTCATTGAATTCCTTCAGACTTTTTGTAGAAGACAAAATGTCTGACATAAATAAGACTTCAATCTATTTTATTGAGACAAAAATCTTGAAGACCTATTTTCATCAAATACTATGTTCCTACAAAAATCCCAAAAAAGTATAAGCAAAGACTAGATTAGGAGGCCCTTCAAGTTATCAACTAGTAGTGCTTTCAAGTTGAAGGTAAGTTATACTAGGAGATATATTAACTCTTGTGCATGATTGAAAGATATATCCTAGGAGATACCTTGAAGGTACCTATTAATGGGTGTTTTGACACATATTAAAAACATACTTCCCCTCATCTTTTTCCTTTGAAACAAATGTTTGTGGATTCCTTTGCCTATCAGATTATATTGGCTAGTGCACATAATTTATGCCAATCTGCAATACCATCCTAAACTTATTGGTTTGGGTGTCATTATTTCCTTTGTATGTCATGGTTTCCTTGGGGAGAATCCATTACTTCAACACCTTTTCCATAGTATTATCTTGATTCCACAAAACTAGCCTGTATTTGTCAAAATAAGCATTTGGTGCTGGTAGTGATAAATACCTTTGAAAATATACCCTAGATATGCATGCCACAATCATTTGGTTATGAATGTGGTGTAAAAAAGCATCATGTATAACCTTTCCTATTAAGAATAAGTCTCAAAGGAGTTTGATGCATGGCATGACCTCAGGCTTGGCCACAGCTGAATGCATTCCTTGTCTCTTAAGTGAATGACCTCTTGTTTCTCAAGTACCCCTTCTTCATTTTTGGCTAAGACTTAGTCCCTTTCGATGATGACACATGTCTTCATGAAAATCTTCATGAAATAAGGGATTTTTTATTTAAATTAAATTTGTGTCATTGGTTGAGGGAAGTGGGCCCCATTTCTAACAAGAATTCTAAAGGTAGTTTGAAGGGAGAAACACGTCACCATAATGTTTCTTTTAAGCATCATAGGAATCCTAGAGGTTGCTTCATATATCACAATTTCATCCCACATCTATAAATCTTTCCATCAAAAACTATTCATTGAGAGTGAGATTTTTAGGCATCAACAATATCCACTAAGAGATTCCTTCATGGGTAACTTGAAGGTATCTCTTAGGAGATACCTTAAAGATATTACAAACCTCAATAACATTGGGAAAGTTCAATCTTGAGGTATCCAATAGGATATTCCTTCAAGTGGCTTGTAATGCCTTCATGGATAACTTGAAGGTATCTCTTAAGAGATACCTTGAAGATATTAAAATGACCATCAAGGTAAAGGAAACTTTCAAAGGTAAAATAAGGTAATTATTCAGATTTGAAACTATTAATATAATAGGGAAAATTTTTAAACTGAATTGAGGTAGAAAGAGAATTTATGTTGGGGGACCTAAAATGCATGCTATCCCAATTATTAGAAGGCCCTTCAAGTTATCAAGTTATAAACTTGTAGTGTTTTTAAGGTGAAGGAAACTTTTACTAGGAGATACATTCAATGTACCTTTGAATGTATAACAGTAGCCTTGAAGGTGTCCACTAGGAGATTCCTTCAAGGGCCTTGAAGTACACTTGTAATACCATCATGGTCAACTTCAAGGTATATCTTATGAGATGTCTTGTAATAAAAATTCACTCTTGTGCATGGTTGAAAGGTATCTCCTAGGAGATACCTTTCAATCATGCACAAGAGTGAATTTTAACTTCAAGGTATATCTTATGAGATGTCTTGTAATAAAAATTCACTCTTGTGCATGATTTAAAGGTATCTCCTAGGAGATACCTTGAAAGTACCTGTTGATGGGCATTTTGACACATATTAGAAACATACTTCCCTTCATCTTTCTCCTTTGAAACAAATGTTTGTGGATTCCTTTTCCCATCAGATTATATTGATTGGTGCACATAATTTATTTTTGGTTTGGTCATACCTTATTATTTTAAGTGTGATTTAATGTATATATTATGAATATTTAATATGTATTTTGTATTGTAGTTTAGAACTAACATTTATTGATATACTTTAATCACTAGTTAATGACAAAAAAAATTCATGAACTAATGCAATATGCAACTTGTATTTTACAAAAGATCAATATTTAAATCATTTCAATTACTTTACAAAATGTCTTTGAGCAAAAAAGGAACTCCCAAACTTAAAATGTAGAAGAAGGCCTCACACGAAGAGAATTTGGATAAAAGGCAGAAGAAGGCCTCACTCTAAGAGAATTTTGATAGAGTACCATTTAAAATACCAAAATTCAAATTGAATCCAAATCAACATCTTCCATTTTATGGTGGTGAGAAAATTCCTCTTGTTGATTGGTATTTTGAATTGTTTAGTCCACCAAACATGTATGCAGATATATACTTATTTAGCAATATATTGAGAAAGGAATCTTCTCCGATTGGAATAATCATTGCCTATGATAAGGATGAACTTGAACATTCCCTTAAATTAAAATTTGAAGTGTGGAATGGAGAAGAGGAAATTCTCCATTAAGTTATAGCTAATTTAAATTATTGACACCCAGTAAAATGGAATTGACAAAAAAAAAAAAATTTCCTTGTGAAACATTTGGATTTCATTTGAATAGCTATGACAACCTTCACATGTCTAGGTTGATAGATTAAGATAATTTGGTCACTAAAATACAAAATATGTTGAAATAAAAATATAAATAAGGGGTAACAACTTATTCTACTTGCCACCATGAAAACGTGTATTTAAGATACCCTACAGTCATGATGAAAAAAAACATTGAAGAAAACAAGACAAGAAAGGGAAACATATTTGTATGCAAATTTGAAAGAGGCCATACAAGTACTCACACCAATGGATAAAAATAAGATCAAACAAAATGTTAGAACACTTTTGTTGACACAAAATTTTGATCAGACAAGTAGTGACTTATATGCATGGTACATTTACTCTATCAATTATGCCTTGAACATTCTTGTAGAGCTTTTTGAATTAGGGAATGCTAATATCAAAATAAAAAATCTGAATGAAAGAGGGGTAAATGATATAATTCATTAATTTTTAAAACATAATGAGGTTTTGATGAAAGATGTTTTGTTAATTCCTTTTGATCCAAGAAACCATCATTTTATTATTGAATCAAAGGAAGTCCTAGAAGATATGATGGATAAAAAACTTTAAGGTTCAAAATTGTAGATGGCCCATAGACAATTACAGTACAATAGAGAATTCTTTCAGAAGAGGAATGCAATTCACTATCATTGAGAAATAAATGTTTTGTTAGAAGGGTAATATTTTTGAAAATTTGTGCTCTATTCCATATTGTGCACAAAATATGTAACCAATATAATGAATCCAATGAAATAATTTATAAGGTTTCATTTGTAGAAAGAGTTTGATTTGCACGTGACCTTATCAAACTAAGAGGTTGAAAGAGTCTTGAAACATGGAAAAAAAGATAGAATAAATGCATGAACAAGATAGATACTTGTTCACATAAATAAACTTTTTAGCATAACACCTATAGGAGAGAAAATGCCTTATTTTCATGGAACAACCTATTTGGGATTGTTTTGATAAGGCATTTTATTTGTTTTAAAGTGGTACTTTACCTAGTTCAGATAAACAAGATTTAAATTTGATTGGTACAATAATACCTAGAAATATTCAAGGGCTTTTAGATAAACAAAAATTAAAACTAGCAGATTTATTAGAAATAGGGTCTATTTCCTTCTTGAAAACCTTTGGGTATAACAACATGGATACCTGGTGTAAAAAGGTGAAGCTGAAAAGAAATATACTATCAAAAATTGTAGATTATTTCAACAACCATGATATGACATTTCCATAAGACAAAATAGTCACACCTGAAGAGGAAATGGAACATTATATAATTTTTATGAAAAGGTTTGATTATTTGTGTGTCTTGAATGAAGGTATTTCAAAATATAAAAAGGCTAGGAAGCATTATCTCAAGATTCATTAAGCATATTGAAAAATTACCTACATAATGATGGTGGTCAACTCCTAAGATATATATAAAAAGATTCAGTTACCATTACGAGCCCCCATGTCTTTGGCCATCCATTTTAAAATATTTTAGTGAAATATTCATTCTTTATGTGAATGTCGATTTGATAATTATTGATCTTTTTAATCTCACCAAAGTTTTTAAGTAAGAACATCTTCACCTATTTCTTCAGGCATTGATTGATAAAATTGTTGTTGGTGCCTTCAATGTATTCATCATCCACAAACTAGAACATTGGTCTGGCATTCAGACCTCTCTCAAGAATCTACGTGTTGGCGATTTTCATTACATGAAAGATACAGGTGTCATACTATGGGGTCTAAATAGTAATGGATTTGATTGGACACATATTACAGGTATCAATTTTTTTAAGATCCCACTCATTTTTAGCTACAAGGTTTCAGCCTCCATTCACAAAAAAGTAGATTAGAGGAAGGTTTTGACATCTATGAATACGTACCAACATTTGAAATGATTGGTTCAAAAAAATAGGAAGAACATTTAAAAATGAATAAGATAACATCTTTTAAGAGAAACTTATCTCTACTTTCAACATTTTAGATGCATTTGACATACTAGGGGTATATACAAGATTTGGATTGGTACGTGCTTGTACAAAATTGAAAATAAATTTATCTTGCATTACAAAAACTGAAGAACAAACAATTTTTAATGTTTAATTTAAAAATTATTTAACAAATTCAGAGCAACCAATACTATAACAATCACTTCGATTAGTAGAGGGTGCATAACATTTTTTATTTATTTTATAATCATGCTTCATTTTCTAAATATAACATCTTAACAATCTTTTGGTGTGTATGCTTTATTCTTCAAAATTAACAGCTTAGAAATCTTTCAGTGTGTAGCATTAATAGAATTGCATGCAAGTGAAGAAATAATAATAATGGAAGATCATATCAACAAACATGACACATTATAAGTAAAAAAATGTAAGATAAGATCATGCATATTTTTTCAATTATATAATTTTTTATATATTGACAATTAATTATACTAACAAAATATTTCTTCATTTGTTTATGTCTCAATCAAAACAGTTCACAATGCATCTCTAGAACTTTGTATCTCCAAAATAACAACCCATGACACAGCTCTTCAGGTTGATAACTCTACAAAAACAATACAAGGTAAAACTCTACAACAAGACACATTTTTAAAATAAAAATATCAAATCAATTGATGATGAGAATTTTTAGTTACTACATTATATAAAACCTTGTAGGGAATACAGAACCAAAGTTTCAATGAAAGAGTGCACCCAAAAAAACTATAAAAAGGAAAAAAAAGGTGAAAACCCCTTTAAATAAATGTGTAATTATACAATTTCATACAATTATAGAATATATTAATTGTTTTTATGTATTTAAACACATTATAATTGATTTTTTCTTCATGGATAGGAGATTGTAGAAGACAATAAAATATAGACTTGCATCATCTTAGGATTTGAAAGTGTGGGTTCATTTTATTATTGTGTAGACTTGAATGCGGTTGTATTTACCCATTAAAATATTATTTACATGTCTCACTTACCCATTACTATTCATGGCCATAGAATTTATATTGTCTAATTAAGTAGGTAGCTCATCATTGTTCACCTAAAATTTTTATAATAAATGTTGACTATAATCCTCGAATGAGTTAATATGAATGATAATATAAGTTACCAGATCTTATCTTTATTATTTAATATGTGTTTGAATGGATCTTGTATGTTTCAATACTGAATGTTTTGATAGTTTTATCTATATGTTTTCATTCTACTATCACTAGTTATTTACCCAACTAATTTAATATTGTAAGTGGTTCTATCATTTGGCATTGTAAGTGGTTTCCACTTTGAGTAGTTTGTTAGTTTATACATTATATGCATACGTATGTTAACAATTTGGAAATAGAAATGGTACATCCATGTATAATGAGTATAGTTATAATGTGCTTGAGCATGTATTTATTTTTATATGTGTTTATATGAATCTTTATAATATTTAGGGAAATGCAAAAAAATGAATCAAATGAAATGCATTATGTTTTTATGTTACAATAATAAATGAAAATCAAAAGCACATAAATGACCAATCTAGTAACATGTAAAACATTTTCTTAAAAAGTTACCATGTTATATTTCTTATAATATAATATTATTAATAAATGATTCATTTATTTTTTAATAAATTACAGACATTTTAAAGGAGGAGCTAAAACCAACTTCTAAAAAACTATTGATTTTGGGGTTGGTTGACTAATTATTTATTGCATACAAAGCAAAATATATGCAAATGTATGATATGGGAAAAAATGAAGATTATAAAATAGAAAATATGGCATACTACATTTGAGATCATTCCAAAGAAGTTTTGAAAGTGGCATTTTATTCTTTTTCTCACGTTGGCATTTGGTCAATGATATAGGACAATCATTTGAGGATACTCATTCAAGCCATGGGTTACACAAGTTTAAATTTCATGTTTATTTTGGGGAAAATATATTCTAAGCCATTTAATATAAACATAAATAAATTGGATGAAGTTATTTTTAAAGGGACCTTTGGAGATGATTTTTCAATTACCAACACGTTTTTCATTGATTGTATTTCTCAGAATTGTGTTACAAATCAAAAATTAAAAATGTGTTATGTTACATCAAGTAGATATACTATAAATGAAATTTAGAAAGATGAAAAATATTTGAGAATCAAAATGATGTCTATCATCACATTCTTGGGAGAAAGCAAAAAAGCCATGCCAGCAATTATGAACCAATGTTTAGAAAGATGCAACTTTTCTATATTATGATTATTTCAAGCATATTTATTGATTATAAACTATAATTGTAGTAATAAAAATTATCATAAATTTCATAAAAATCAATTCTAAATTATCTCAAATATAGTTCAATTAATTTCAAATTAATCAATTCTAATTTAGAATTACTTTGATCTAGTTAAGTGCAAGTGGATATTCCATCAATTTATCTTGAAATTGACCAACCTGGTCCATTAGTATATTGACACTTGCTCATTAATATCTTCCCAATGAACAATAAACAATTGTCAAAATATTTTATTATGTAGATGAACTAGATTACTTAATATATTTTCATCCATAATTTGGCTAGTCCAATCTATTCAAAATGATCTGCTCAAAATTGGTTTGAAATAATTAAATTTATTTAGAATATAGAAAACATATTTATGGAGAAAATATTCTCCACTCCACTTTAGTGGGTATAATTTCAAATTATTTAAAATAACCCAATTTAATTGAAATGATCTATGCTCAAATGGTTTGAAATAGTATAATTTATTTGTAATAAACAAAATTTATTTTTGGAGAAAATCTTCTTCACTCCATTTTATAGGTATAAGTCTAAATTATTCATAAAAGAATTGATAAATAGTTTAAGAATGTCGATAAAATGGCTAATATAGGGGTTATAAAGTCTCCTTCACTAGTTAGAATTATAATAATTTCCCTATTGACATCACTCCCATTATCGATCTTGATAAAGGACACCCCACACAATGAAATGATGGCCTTATTAATGATGATTCAAATTTAGCTTAAGGGATTAATTATCAAATCATGCAAGGATATCATTAATCAGTCGTTTCTCAAGTCATTTCATGTTCAACTCAATCTAGCCTCCCTTAATAATAATTTATTTGGCTCCATTTCCAAAATGCATTTTATTTTTAAGGGTTTAAAATAGGAAGCTTGCAGAAGAAGTTTGAAAAAACACATTATCAGTGGTGATTGAGATAGGTTCGAACCCATATCCTATAAGGAGGTCAAAGTGGATAAATATGTCTAGCATTAGATGGTTAAAGGAGGGTTGGTGACTTTCATGGAATGGCTTTTAGGACACGATACTAGGTTGTATAAGGATTTTTCCAAAAGGTGGAAGGATAGGGAGGTTTATATGCACAGGCTAAGAATTTCGATAACTAAGGAGCTTATCGAGAAGATAATGGGCATGGACTATTATGGGGTCAAATATTTTAAGGATAAAAAGAGAAAGGAGGAACTCATCAACATTTTCTTCAGTAAGGAGAAGAAAAAACCCAAGGTTGTACCCCAAAAAGGGTTTGTGAGGATTGACTTACTAAGAAAATGGCCTGATGTCTATCTATAGATCATGCATTAAACCACATTTGAGGGAAAACACATGGTGATATTTTCTCATCACTTCCTCTTTCTTAACCACTTTAAGGGGCATACTATCAGTCTTCCATTTTTATTTTTGAATTTTTTGAAGGGCTAATGTTATGAATTTAAAGTACAATCCCTTGTCAAATATTATTCACCAAGGGCTTATACTATTATTGATCAAGAAGGGGGAACTGTTATGGTCTAAAATTATCTTAGAGGTGATTGACATCCCTAGCTAGTAGGATGAATCTAATAGGGAAGAGGATTTCTTCATGGAATCTGAGCCTGATAGGGAAGGGAAGGATCAGATTGAAAGAGCCAAAAATGAATTTTGTAGGAGGAATCTAAAGTGAGAAGTAAATATGGGGGGATTCCCATTGCTTGTAGGGATGGAGGGTTATTTATCCTAAGAACAAGGATGAAATTAAGCAATCTCTTGATAATCTTTTCACCAAAATCTTGATTCAAAAATTACTCTGTAATGAAATAGCAGATGAGGTTGATAATCTCAAAGGCCTCCTACATCATAGGATGGAAGAAATAAAATTTAGTAAAGAACATGTAGGTTTTGATGAGATCACTCCCCAAGGCACTAACACTTATCAGAGGAATGAAGAGAAGGATTATATAAAGGATCTTGAAAAGGAGGAGGAACCTAAGCTTACTAGTCTGAAGCATAAAAGGTAGGGCAAGAAAAAATATTAGTCTATTAGGAATCATACTAGAGGTAAAATAGGCAACAAAGCCCAAGAAAGTCCCAAGGATAAGAAATTGGTCATCTATTTTGAATCTAACTGTTGGTCTTTTTCTATTTTCTTCTATCTGGTCTTGTTTTTTGGCTGAAACTTTTCATATCTTACTAACAATAGGGGTTTTTTCATGTCAAGATCTTGTTTTATCTTTTTGTTCATGCTTATCTTTTGGATCTCTATTGTACGGGTATGGGCCATTTTAACCTAGTTTAATCTATCTTAAATAAATAAATGTAGCCTTACTTATTCAAACTAATCTATGCCCAAATGCTTTGAAATAGCCTAATTTATTTTGAATATAACAAATTTGTTTTTGGAGAAAAATCTCTTCACTCTACGTTAGTGGGTATAAGTTTATATTATTTAAAATAGCCTAATTTATTCAAAATGATCTATTCCCAAATGGTTTGAAACACTCCAATTTATCTGGAATATAGGAAATTTATTTTTTAGAGAAAATTTTATCCACTCCACTTTAGAGGGTATAAGTCCAAATTATTCAAAATAGTCTAATTCATTCAAATGATCTATGCCCAAATAGTTTGAAACACTCCAATTTATTTAAAATATAGGAAATTTATTTTTTGAATAAAATTTTAACCACTCCACTTTAGTGGGTATAAGTCCAATGCATTCAAAATAATCTATGCCCAAATGGTTTGAAACAATCCAATTTATTTGAATTATAATAAAAAAGTTTGATAAAAAAAATTTCTCTCCAGTTTAGTAGGTATAAGTCCAAATTATTCAAAATAGTCCTTTATCTAATGAAATCTAAAATAATGGAGCAATATATGCCCTATTATAATATTAAAACTTTTGAAAATAGGTTTGCATTTGATATTAGGGGTTTAATTGAACATAATCTTGGGCCTTCATTTTAACATCTCTCACACTTTAAAGATTACTAGATGGACTGTGATGATGAAAAAATGGTCAAAATTAGGGAATATTCATGATTTACCATGAAAAAGATAGTTTAATTTGACATAACAAAAATACCAAACCAGTCGATAGATGATGAAGTCATGTTGGATCCCATTTTTCAAAAAGGAGGGAATTATAAAAAAATCACTACCCATAGTTCATTAGCATAAAAAAGAATCTACTTCCTTCAGAAGTAGAATGAAGGTAGTGCTTGAAATAAATCTCAAGTGGTTAAGGAGTAAAGGAATTGATATTGGGAATATTGATTTCCTTACACCTCCTAGAAAAGATGAATTTGGAAGTTTAAATAAATAACAATATGTTAAAATAGAGAAAACAAATGAAACAAGTCCAAATAGAGAACCTTTGGTGATAGAGGAAGCACAATAACCGAAAAATATTTAAAAGGATATTCTACCATGAAGAGTTATAAATCTCAAGATTAAAAGTTTAGGTGAAAATATATCCTCTTCTCCTAATCCCTTACTTTCCCAAGAATTTCTTGTTGATAGCTTCCCGCAGTCCTAAGAGCATGTAGAAAATATAGCTTAGAAATTTCTTGCTTTTAATGACATGTTATTCCCTATATCATTTATTTCCCCACTACAATAAATCACTTCTATTTATTTTTCTCCCTTGAATACTAAAATTCCTATTATTTCCTCTCCAAAAACTCCAATTGATGTAATTAGCAAATAAAAACAAGGAGAATCATCTTTTCAAGCTATCACAATTGAAATAACCCATTCTTATGCCCTAACAATGTTGGACCCACAAATATCAACTTTTATCCCACTTCATTCTTCAAGCACAACAACATTACATTGGTTGTTCATAATGGTAAACAAAAGAAGAGAAATTGTGGAACCTAAAGAGATTGATTTTGGGACTCTAACAATTCCAATTCCTTTTTCAAAAGGATCAAGGAAAGTAAGAACCATCTCATAAATGGTAACAGATGAAAGAAGAGAAAAATATGTAGAGGTGGTAATTCCTATAGTTGAGAAAGATAAATTAGAGATTAAATTTGAAGACTATCAGGTATCAAGAGTTCATTTAGGAAATATACCAAAGAAGGGATGAAGGAAGATATGCAACAAGTAATTGGCACTATTTTTGAGAAAATAGATAAAGATAAAGACATGAAATAAGAATTGAAAGAAAAAGTGGAGCAATTAAATTTAGTAATATAGAGGTTGATTAGACCAGTAATACAACAAAAATATTGAAGACATTCTTGGCATTCCAAAGCTTTCTTCTCACACTTCTTTTTGCAACTAACTTGTATGGTCACATTATATTTCCCCTTGCAAATGTATGTTGTTACTTTTACAAATTGTGTCTCTTAGAATTTTTCCAACTTATTCAATTTGTGAAAATTAATGATATACCATTGTAATCAATGTAAAAACATCAAAATACTTTTTTAAAGTAGTGTCAAGTGCTCAACACACTTTTACACCCTTTCAAGTTATAATTTTCTATTGATGTTTTTACAACTTTATAAAAAAAATTAAAAAGGTGGTTATTCACCATAAACACCTAATTTAGCCTATAAATACAAGATAAAGCCTCATAATAAGGGTTACGGATAGTGAAAACTTTGAACAAAGTTTTTTTGTAAAGGGAGATTGGATTTTGTACTCCATGAAGATCAATACAAAGAGATTATTGTAAACTTTGTGTTAGTGATTCATTTTGAATTATGTATATCTTCTTGATTCAATGTATTTGATCCTCAATTTTGAATTGTTATTGCTATCATCTTTTAATTATTAAGGCCAAGAAACTAGGTAATAAACTTCCATCTGGAATTGTGATTGATATTTTGAATATAAGTGAAATCTTAATGGGAATAGAAGCAATATTTTTTATTTTTTCTAGAAAATACAAAAGGTTACTTATTTTTATTAGCATTTCTAGGTGTCTTTCTAGTGTGTGTTTTATATTCTTAAGATTATGAATATGTATTTTCAACCCATTGAATGAAAAATATTTCCTCTTTTAATGTAAAATTTCCTCCAACACCATTGTCAAGTCTCAGTATTTAACTTGGTGAATTTGTTGTCTAAATTATTCCCTCTCTCTTTCTCTTTCTAAATATTCCTTGCTAAAAATTCATTTATTATGATTTTAGGTTAAAATTACTAACCCATGATTTACAACTTTTCATTTATAAATATTCTTTTTTAAATAAATTTTTTATCTTTCAATAAATCTAGCATTGTATTTTAATAAGGTAAGGACTTCATTCCCTAAATTATTGATGCGAATGTGATAATTTATCCCTTGACAAATTTTCACACCAACAGTTTTTGCCTCCCATCGTAAGGTGCTTGTCTATAGCATTCATGTTATACACATTATTATTTTGGTCCATATGAATCTAACATCCTTTAAAAGACCCCTCTACCAACCTGACCTAAGCTAGAAATAATCACCTTAGAGCAATATTGTGTCAAACATCAGGCAAATTTTTTGGCATTCTAATAGGGTTTCTATACTACAATTCTAAATTGTCCTAGAAATTTTAAATAAATAAATTGATCACACAAGAAGAATTGAAATAATTTAAGAATGTAGAAGAGCTCATAAAACCCATTAAACTACTCATGACTAGTAAAGTGTCACATGACCATTTTAAGCTCTCATAATCCTAATCATCAACCTGGTTTGAATTAGGATGAAGCTTTGGAATAAGACCTAGCATCAATCCTAAATTTTTTTGATTTTTAAAATAAAACAAGTAATGCATAATTTGATACTATTAGAGCGTAAATAAATATATAATAAACATGTGATACAATTTTCTAGAGAAATTTTGAAATAAATTCAAGGATTCGGTCTAGAAGACAAGTGAGGAAAATTACTTGCATAATTGTAAGAAATAAAATCATAGGATAAAAATCATCTCGTGAAAATTCAAAAAGTATAGGCCTTAATTATTCAATCTAATCTCAACTAGATAACTCAAACTAAGGAAGATATTTCATCATATTTGAGAGCATTTTCTTGGGATAATAGAACTATTTTAGCACATTTTCATAGAGTTGTTGAAATTCAAGAAGAAGAAGATCATGTTATTTTGGCATAAACAACAAATTAATAGCTACACAAAGAGCATGAAAAAGAGGACCTGATCAAAAAATTCTTCAATTTCAACCTCAACAACAGTAATTTTCTCTCAAATAGGTAGGAAAAAGATTTATCAAGTTAAGTATGTCTAAAGGTGCATTAGACCCATTATATCAATTGTAATAATCTTCTAGTTTTAATTTAAACCTTGAACATTAAAGTGTAATTAGGTGAACAAAAAGTCTTCCATCAACTCCTAAGAAATATAAACAACTTCAAGCTAAAACAGCAATAGCCCAAGCACTCATTTTATTAGGAATTATCATTCCCCTATAGGAAGTTTTCCCAACCATGGCAATACCATGGGGAAATTCTATTGGCCCTTTGGCTTTAGGGAAGTTGCATGACTTCCAAAAAATAAAAATAAATAACTTTCTAAAGTTCTATGAAGATGTGATACAACATCCAAATGAACACCTCACTATATTCAATGTAGCTTGTGGTGTCCTTGGTGTAGAACACAAAGATGTGGTAGTTAGACTATTTATTGAGACACTTCATAATGTTTTTGTAGAATGGTTCTACCATCTCACCATAAGATCCATTGATAATTAGAATACCATGAAAATAAAATTTGAAGGTATATTCAAACATGTTGAAGATACTCATACTCTATTATCACAGTTGACACAAATGAATAAGGAAGCTTATGAACCTATGAGAGATTTTGTGGCTAAATTTAATAAGATATTGTATAAAATACCTATAGCTGTAAGACCAATAGATGATAATAAGAAATGATTATTTATTTATTTCCAATCACCTAAAGTTGGCTATAAATTGATAATAACTAGGGAGGTAGACCTTGATCTAGCACAAACATTGGCATAAAAGTTGAAGATGATTCGATTATGGTAGGTAAATTTTTAAAAAAACATCTAATAGAAAATCATAATTAACTGGTCAAAATTCCAAATAATAGTTAAAAAAATGGTCAATGATATTACATCATTAAAGAATCATATTCCTTAAAATACTATAACCTCACCTTATCAAGATATATCAAGAATAAATTTTGTGCCTTTTTATGGTAATCATCCATGATTACAGGATCCCTAATAAAATCTCACAATTGAATCATCTTCACATTTTAACATGAATCCTCCAATCAATATTATTTTATAAATATAAAAAAAAATTGAATGTGAAGAATTTGAAGAAGAAACAAAAATAGAAAATCTAATTATTCAAGAAAGTGAATTCAAAGAGCTGGGTGGCGACCCCACAAATGCATTTTTAGAATATAATTCTAATGAAGATGATTATGAAGAAAATATTAGGGATATGAATAGTTAATCCCTTGTAATTTTTAATAGAGCTCAAAATCATAAAAATTATTCTATTGATCCATAGGAAGAAGTTCCAAAAGTTATCCTCCCATGAGGAACTACTCCACCAGTGCAAACAAAATGAAAACAATCACAAATAGGTAATTCTTTTTATGTCAATAATGTTAATATTTCCCAACCTGTTGAAATTATTTCTAATTATTTGCATGCTTATAACATAATTGATCATGTCAACAAAACCAAAATCCAAATGTCACAAATTGAGTGCCTAAGAGCATGCCTAGATTAGTTAGATAGGTTAGTAGATTTCATTAAAGGCAAAATTTCCAATGCTAAAAAAGCCAATGCTAAAAGAGTCCTAACTAACCCTATTGTTTCAATTAAAATCAACTCAATGGCTGCATCCATTTCTAAATCTAATAAATTTGGCCCATTTTATATTTTTTTATTCCTTAAAGGATTCAAATTCAATAATTGCATCATTGACATGGGATCCTTAGATAATTTCATGCTTACAAAAGTTGCTCATGTTCTTAGCCTAACCTATACTAAAACATTTGGATGTTGTTATTCTATGGAGGTGAAACAAGTTCTGATCATTGGACAAATAAAGGATGCACATGTGGCTTTAGAATATTTTCCCCAAACAAAGATTAAAATCAATATTATAGTCATAGACATTTCATTAGTGTATGGTATTCTTTTAGGTAGAATTTTTTACAAAGAATTAGGTGGTAAAATTCTATTAGATTTATCACATGACATGATTCCAGTCAAAGGGGTCAAAAAATGCCTAGAACCTAAATTGGAAACAAAATATATAGTTTAAAAATTAAATGATCCCAGGATAGACATTTTATATGATATTGTCAGAATTGGTAACTATCTTCTTATGACAAAAAAAGATATGGAATTGCCAGAAACCATGTAATCAAACACAGATGATTTTTGTATGATGGACTTTGATGGTAGTTGTTCTTCAATGGGTTTAGGTGTAGGCATGATCCTAATATCTCTATATAAATATATCTTTCCCTTCTCACACAAGTTTCAATTTTAATGTACCAATAATTTAGCCAAATACAAAACACTTTTTTAGGGACTATAGGCTATAGAAGAAATGGGAATCATAAATTTAAAAGTCTTAGGTGATGTTAAGATTATTTTAAAATAGGTCAAAGTTAAATACCAGGTAAATAATGATCATCTAAGACATTATAAGAATAATATATAATATTTTGATGTTTTTTCTATAAATATAATTCCTTGTGAACACAACTCTAAAGATGACATTTTGATGGCATCAGCTTCTTAGATGATTCTTCATGCAAATATTTTAAAAAATATATATAATCAAACTAATATATAGACCAAGTGTCCTAGATAATATGGAAAATTGGCAAGTTTTAAATGATGATCAGTAGCTTATTTCATTCCTTATGAAAGCAAATATCTTCAAAAATATATATTTTGAAGGTGATTGGAATCTTCAACTCACACATCAAATGAAGGAATCACTGATGAACAAGATTAATAAGGCATTATCAAGTTGAAAAGAAACAAAATCCCTAAAGTTGTCTCCTTGGAATAATTATTTAACAAACATGATAGATTTATAAAAATCAAAATGCATAAAGAGAATCTCAATTCTGTTGATTATGAAAAAGTGAAAATTAGATCTGAGGAACATTCTAAGCTTATTGATATCAGGAAATGTTGTTTGTCTGAAGAAAAATGAAATTTTTTTAGCCTTATTTGTAAGTATATTTACATACTCACGTGTTTGTACATAGACCTTAAATCTTTTTATCCTAGATAAATGCAACATAATGTTCCTCTAAAACTTGATGCAAAGCCTTTTATACAAAAATAAAGGCAATACAATCAAAAAATTATGAGAGAAAATTTTGTCAAAGTGAAAAAATTGTTTGATGCTCACATTATCTTTCTTATTCACCATTAAAATTTTTTAGCTAACATAGTACCACTCCATAAGAAGAATGGTGAGATTAGAATCTGTGTCAACTTTATAAATCTCAATCAATCATCCATCAAAGATAATTATCTATTACCAATCATGGATCAAGTTCTCCAAGTAGTAACTGGTGTTGAGATACTTTTAATGCTTGATGTTTTTGAGGGTATAATTAGATCGAGGTTAATAGGTAAGACCAGCACAAAATAGATATCACAATACTTCTAGGTACTTTTGCATATAGGCAGATGTTGTTTGGATTATTCAATGTAGGAGATACTTTTCAAAGGGTAATGGAACTAAATTTTAAGGAATTGAAGAACAAAGTAATTGTGTTATATCTTGATGACCTGATAGTATTTTCAAAAAAGAGAGAAGACCACTATGGACATTTAGAGAAAGCTTTTGAAAAGTGTCAGTTGCATGGAATTTATCTTAACCCCAAGAATTCTATCTTTGGAATGACTGAAGGTAAGCTCCTAGGCCATATTTTTTCAAAATAAAGAATAAAGATTGATCTAGAAAGGGTTGATGAAATTCAAAAACTTTCATTGCCTATAATTAAACTACAAGTACATTTTTCCTTTGGGAAAGTAAACTTTTTAAGAAGATTCATCCCTGAATTTCTTGAACTCACTAGACATATCGTGGATATGATGAAATTAAAACCCTCTTTCAAATGGAATAATGAAGGAAAATAAACATTCAAAAAAATAAAGTTTGTTATTTCGTATTCACCAACATTGGTTTATCCTGATTTTAAGGAGTTCATTATTTATTGATATGCTTCAAATCATACACTTTCATCAATATTGATCTAAGAAAACAAAGAAGGTATTGAATCTATAATTACCTTCATAAGTTGTAATCTCAAAGATTATGAGTTGAAATATTGTACTGAAGAAAATCATGCCTATGTAGTGGTGAAAGTAGTCAAACAACTTAGGTATTACATATTACATTCACACTCTATTGTAATGGTGCCAACACAATAGTAATATAAATCTTGACATAACAAGAACTTGGTTCTAAAAGAGGAAACTTGATAACTAAGATTCAAGAGTATGATCTAGAGATCAAACCCTTGAAAGTTGAGTAAAATGATTGTGTCGACTCATGGTAGAGTCAGTAAACCTTGATTCAAATTCTTCAATAGGTTCTGATGATTAAGATAATAATAAATTTCCTATGGTATTATTTTTTCTTGACATATGGGTAATTTTCTCCACACTTGAAAGCTAAGAAACGTAAGATGGTCAAGCTATAGGACAACAAATATGTCATATGGGATGGTAATATTTTTAAGAAAAACATTGATGGTTTCTTCCTAAGGTGTTCAATAAAGAATAATAGAAAAAGCTATTACAAGATTTTCATGATCAAGCCTATGGAGGACACTTTTATACTAGAGTATCAACCTATAAAATAATTATAACCCATTATGATTAACCAAATCTTTTCTAAGATTCATATGAATGGGTGATAAAGTGTGAAGCATGTCAATAATTTATAAGCAAACCTAAATTGGTATCACTTCCTCTCCAACTAGTGATAGTGAAAGAACCTTTCCAGTAGTGTGGACTAGATTTCATTGGGACATTGAACCCTCATTTGAGCACAAGGAACACTCATGTCCTCACATCAATAGATTACTTCACTAAGTGGGTGGAAGTGATTCATATTAAGCATACAACTTCATAGGTCATATGTAATTTCATTAAAGATAACATATGGGATTACAAAAAATATAGTCACATAAAATATCCCTAAATTTTATTCTTTATAAATGATGTTATTCTATTATGGGTATGTAATTTCAGTGTCACATTCATCAAACTATCACCCATAAGGAAATAGTCAAGCTGGGTCAAGCAATAAGAACCTGTTCACAATCATGCACAAAGTAGTTGATAAAATTAGAGAAATTGGCATAAAAAGATGTATGATGCTCTTTGGGTAGATTACATAACACTTAAAAAATTTATTGAGATGTCCCCATTCTAGTTGTTATATGAAATAGATCCCATAATTCTTATAACTCTTGAGTTACCTACCCTACAATGTTGGAGGTTTGTCAATAATGTCTCCAAGGTGACCAAGGATGTTGATGAGGTGTCATGTGTGCTAGAATGACAATGACAAAGTATGCTTCAATGTGCTTTAGTGTTCTTTCATGGTTATTTAGTATTTAACTTGGATAGGTAGATGATGGATGATATTGATGATATGAACATGTTACTAAGACCCTATGAGATGTTATGAGTGATTAGAGTGCTTATGAAAGTGAATGGAATTCATCAGAATAGACATATGAATGTCTAAGCTCAAGTAGTCATCCTGATAGATAAAGTTGAGTGAGCATATTGATGACATCACATCTCACACATGTGAAGGTTTGAGGAGTAGATTGATATATGGATAGATTCCCCTATGTGAGTAGATAAAGTGGTTTAAATTTCAAGTCATAAGGTTTAGTGTAGAAAAATTTAGTAAGGTGAAAATTTGGATTCTTAGGTAGAGTTCACTAAGTTCCCATAATTAGCCAATTTTGTGATATCAAAGATCTATGCCTAATATTTAATCAGATCTTAGATTGAATGATGAGCATTTATTTTAACTGGATAATTATTCAATGATGTGGTTCAAAGTCAAATAGTAAAGATTGTGTGCACTAGTGACATGTGTCACATTCATGGAGCTTGGATAGAATATCAATGGTTCATGGGTGTTCGTACAAATAGAGATTGATGGTGTGGGTTGAATCAAATAGTCATATGTGTAGAAGGCACACAGAGCTACCAAGTGACACAATCATGAGAGCTCAGATCAAAGATCAATGGTGAGCATTACAATATAAATATCAAGATACTTTTGAGGAGATTTATGGTATATATTTTTTCAAGTTTTCTAGGAAGCATGAGATTAGGTCAAAGTGTCTGATGTTTAACATTAACACAGTGATCGTTGCAATTTAATTTTTCAAATAAATGAGGGAAAACTATTCTATAGTTTTTGAGCTATATATTTTGATCCAGAATGAATTTCTTGATGTAGTAAAAATAAAATTTGTAAAATACTTAAAGGTGCATCCATATAATCTAATTATAAGGATTGAATTTTCATACAGTCAATTTTATTAAGCTCCAAAGTTAACTATGTGTTTGACCATGTTATGCAAGTGTTTCGAGAAGGATATTGAAGTTGTTCTTGATAGTATTTTGATGTTTCAAGATGAAATAAATATTTGAGAGTGTTATAGGCTCCATGAAGACTATATTTATGGTTTTTTGAGGTTTTACCAATCCATATTTAGTGTGAACAAAGGCTTGAAAGTTGTTTGTGTTTGTTGAACTCACCGGCAGATGGAGCGACCATGTTATAAGAGTGAGTTGAAGGTGATATAAGTAGAATTGAAGAAAAAAATAAGCATGGAGATGTTTTATAAGTCTCAAAGTCTTATGATAAATAATTTTTTGTCATAATTTTACTTGATTATTTATGAATATTCAAAATAGATTGAATTTATTTTGACTGTGTGACCAGTCTAAATGGTCATTTTCAGAGAATTGATTTGAGTGTTTATAGCCTATATTGGAATGTCTAAATCACATGTAAGTTTTGAATATGTACTGAAGAGTTTACGCATGTTATCTAATCATATGTCTATGTGAAATATTTGAGTTGTTGCTTCAGAAGTTTGAGACTGTGTTTCTTGTGTATGAAGACCTGAAGAGAAAAGAGACCTAGTTGATAAGTTAAAGGTGTGAGTTTGTGTTCCAAGTGGTATGGGCCCATATGGGAATAATCAAGGGGATATTCTAAATAATTTTGATGTGTTTAAATCTTTATTAAAGGATGAAGATGGTCCAAGTAGTCTCACGTGTAACATGTGAGTATGAAGGCCTAATTATTTTAGGTCTCACCAAGACCTAATGGTAGTTTGAGGCTAATGAGGTAATGGCTGAGCTATGAGAATGGATTTGAGATATGTCTTAGTTTCATAGAATATTTAAGGTTAAAGGTAAGTCTTATGGCTGACCAAGAAGATAATAATCATAAAGACTCTATAAAGAGTGAAAGTAAAGGTAATGGTTTCTAGACTTAAGTGATTGGAGAGTTGAGTTGTGATCTAGAAATTTGACTCAAGAGAGGATGGTTAGTATCATGTTAGTTTCAAAATGAAAACAAAATGAAAGAGACACACTAACTAGCATAAAATCTCTAGGCCTAGACACTAGGGAGAGCTTAGTTGATAAAAATAAATGAAAAACACAACTAAAAAATAAGGAATAAAACACAAGAATTCCTTCACCTTCCTTGGATGCTCCAAATGCCTTTATAGTGGTGGCTTGCTCAGCTTGTGCTCATGAAGTCCTTACAAATAGAAGCTTGGCTACCTCCATCTCTCCTTTGCACCTTGTGACTTTGACTTGGCTTAGCTTGGAATCAATTTGGCATGGTAACACTAATTTATTGAAGCCTTTGGAACCATTTATACATTATAACTTTGAATTCTCATGTCTTATAAATGATGTGGTAAGGCCTCCTATTTATATATTTTTGTAAATGTCTAGAATCAACTTGAACCATCCATTTTAGGATTGAGATGTGTGGTTGAGGATTAATTCAATTTTTGGAATTAAGTTTGTAATTATACTCATCATGACATTGGAAGAAGGGGAAATTAAGTGGCATGGAGGGAATCATGGAAGGTATTGATGAAGCATGGAGGACATGAATCCTAATATTTGTGGCATTTGTGGCCTAGGGATGTCTTCCTAAGAAATGAGGTCATTTGATGATGAAAATATTCAATATTCATTTCTAAAAACAAATATTCAATAATTTTCCATGGAATTCTTGATTAGGCTCTAATTTGGGTTAATTAGTTCTTAAGCATGTTTAAGCACTTTGTGCACAAATTACTCAAATTGATCATAATTCCTTGTTATTGGTCTAAAATTAAATTGGATTGGAATTGGAAGGTAATGTCAGATGTATTGGATCTGTTATTCCATTTAGGATGTTGTCAATAAAAAATAATGAAGGCATGCATCTTGTGTAAAAGATTTGATATGGAAGAGCAATCTAGAGCACCGGGGTGCAAAATTGGCATTTTGACTCAATGATTTGATCAAAGTTAGCTAGCCCATAAATTGCATTGCCCCATTTAGGGATACCCTAGCCAAAATTGGAACTTGAATACATTAGTTTCACATCATTTAGCATGTTTTAGTGATTTTAGGCCAAATTGTGCATTTTTGGTGGAAATTGTTCAAAAGCTTGGTTGGAGGTCATCGGTGGCCAGATTTAGGTGTCTACAGTTTGCCCCTATTTGGGAAGATGTTGCAAATCATAGGCAAAGCAATGTCTTCACAAATAATGAGAGATAGCATGTATGCCAAAAAGAAGATGATGGTTGAAGAACAAAGCTCCAAATGTTTTTGGGAAGCATATGATGATGCCCCCTCAAGGGAGTGGCCATCACATTTGTTGATGGATGGTCCCTCAAAAATAAACAAGAAGAAAGGTGGAATTAATCCATGGTTGATATTCATCCAAATAAGAAAATCTTTGAATGCATTGATGTCAAAAGGATGTTGATTTGCCCAAAGGTGGTTATAATCAGGAATAAGAGTCAAAATAATGATTTGCCCAATAGGTGTTTATAATCATTAAGTGGAACTAGATTATCTAAAGATGATTATACCCCAATTAGGGCTGATTAGTAAGCATAACTCAAGGATATAACATAGAATATAGATTAAAGATGAGTGGGCACAAAAATAATGAAATAGATGAATAGAAGAATAAGATTGATCAATAGAAAATGATTTAGTTGTACCTACCAATGAGGAGATGCACATCCTTATTATAAATGATACAACTAAAATGGTCAAATGAGTTATATTGATCAAATGTGGGATGGAAGGATTTGCCAAGGTGCCAAGGAGAAACTTATACAGCTCCATTGATTATAGACCTTCTTGAAGCTAATTTTTGCTATAGCATGTGATGGTAGGAAGAATTGGCCAAAAAATGCATAAAGACTAACTCTCGATATCCAATAAACACTCAAAAATAATAGAATAATAATAAAAGCCATGATGATAATATTAACGTATGAATATGGATAGACTCAAGAATAATGTGCTCAAAGAATCACCCAATGAACACATATAGACTGAGTCAAGGAAATAGTGATGGAAGAAAACAAATAGGCAAGTGAACAAATAAACAAACAAACAAAAATATTGAAAATAAAAGCAAAAGAAAGCATCCTAATAATGACAATACCCTAGTAAGGCAGATTGAGGATAACTAACTAGGCATAGATAGGACAAATATTTTTGGATTTTGAAATATTATGAATGTTTTTGTAATTTTGAAGTATCGTAACTCATTAGAGAATGACAAGATACCTACTCACAAAATGATGAGAGTGTTTGGCTTAGGTTGCTTGCAAAATGGTAAGAGCATATGGAAAGGGGGACTGAAGTGACCTCAACATGAACTAAGAATGACCCACATAGTCCTAAAATGACCTCAAGTCATAGTAATTCCATCCACACAAAAGGCAGGGAAAAACCAACTAGGTCCCAACAAGTTCTCAAATCTGGCAAATGACCAGTCAAATGAAAACAATAATGGTAAGGTGATGTGACAATGCATGGTAAATAAGTGTTGCCCCTAATTTTCCTATAGGTGGTTATAATTAGGATACAATGGCATAGGTCAATGATACTAATTTACCCATATGTGGTTATAATTAGTAACAAGACTGGTGAAACACTGATTTGCCCATAGGTAGTTATAATCAAGATCACATAAACAAACGTAGATATAGGATGGAAGATATCTTGCCAAATCAACTATCACACTAATTTCATAGACTATCATTGAAACATGGATTGGATTCATTTTTGAAACTTGATCAGGATCCTCTCAAAAAAAGTGTGGGAAGAACCAAAGGAACTACAATCAAAATAGGATTGGGTAGGATGACTAAAAATAGGCTTTGGCCAAGATAGGAATGGAATGATAGGATGACATGGTCTTGATAGATTGGATAAAATGATAATAGGGTTACCCTCAAGTGATGGGGTAAATGGTAAGAATATGTGAAAATGGTAAAAGGATACGTAACAATGACAATGGCATGGCAATGTGAAATGGTATGGTACATGTAATGGTATGGTGTGGTTTTTGATTATGTTGTTCTGGTTGATGGGGAGATGCACATCCTAATCAAAAAATGATACAAATTGAATACTTCATTATGTTAATTGATATCCCACACCTCATCTAAAAAGTTTCTCTATCAAGAACTCAATACAAATTTGGTTATCAAGAGTGCTTTTGTGTTCTTCCTTGGTCATTGATTATGATTCCTTCAAGCATCGAGACAAGGCATCTTTGTAGCCTCTACAAAGGAAAATGTGGCCATGGATGATAAAAAAAGATAAATAATGGATGGTAGGTTTGATTTTGAAATGGAATGGAAGATGATAATGGAATGTAGAATGGTATGGAAACAAATGAAGATTAGGACTTTCAACCACATGTAATGTTGTTGATGCCAGATTCGACATAATTTTAGTTATGGTGGGACTGAAGACTTGTTATCTCGATAGGACCACTAGATTTTTGTATTGTTTGATCTTGAGAGTAGCTACCATCTGATTAAGCTATAGATAGGAAGTTATTTTAATTTGATCTTTGATTTTTTCTTCATCAAATAGTGAAGAACTTTTATGCTCAGCTATTGGTGCCTCAAAGAGGTTTTCACCAATGAAGTTATATTTACTATCTCATAGTTCCTTCGAGAAAGTTTCACTAAGGAATGTGACTTTTATTGTCTTCTAGCACTTCTAAAAAAGTTTGACTAAAAGATGCTGAGTTCTGACTTTGATTATCCCCTAGTGCCTCTGAAAAGGTTTCACTAGGAGAGTGTTCTTCTACTACATTAATGTGTTCTTGGCCTCCTTATTCTTATTCAAATACTATGTCACTATGGATGTAATTTAACAAAGTGTGATTCTATCAATCCCAATCGACACTTGTGGGAGATGGAATGTCAATGATATGGCTATTTTGGTTTATGGTAATGACCTATGGAATGGTAATGGAATGGGAAGAAGCTACACAATCCTCATAGAAGATACTAGGATAACTTATGTCAAAGTTAAAGTAATCATCCTCAAAAACTATAGAAAGATCACAAATGTATTCAAATTTATCTAAAAGGCATGCATAACCAATGTTATAATAGCCATGAACATATTCTTCTTCTAAATCTGATTCTAACTCAAAGGACTCTAAATCTGATGTTGAGATTGATGTTGATTTAGATTTTGATGTTAAATCTAATGTCAGTTCAATAATAGAACCTGACTCTAACTCTGATTCTTCATCTGACAGCTACTCTATTAAAATGATGCCTTGCTTAATATTTCATTTTAGATAAGTAATAGCCTGTGATGGCATAATGGGCTCAATTAAAATTGGTTTGTCAAAGTGGGACTCTTTTAGGATGGGAAAAAGGTCAAGAGATAACTCCTTAGAGACTGTCTTGTTAATAGGAGGCTCTTGAAAAATAGGCACATGGTCAAGGTAATGATTTTCACAAAGGTGGTTATAATCATTAAGAAGTGACTCGACAAATATTGGCTCATCAGTGTGAGACTCCTTGACAACTGGTATAGGATCAATAGGTGATTCATCCCAGGCTAACTTATCACAAATGGTTGGTTCAAAAAAACATCTTGGATTGGTTAGTTTTCTAGGATTTGGTTTCCAATGATCTGGAGAATACTAGTTTAAACATATCTTGGTGTTTGAAGCATTGGATGGGTTAAGGTTTGGATGGGATTGGTACTGGATGAGGAATGACTTGTGGTTGGATAATGGTAGGGCCTTGGGGAGTATGATTTCTTGCATGATCCAAAGAACAAAGTCTTGAGATGCTAATAATAGGGCATTTTGGGTCTTGATTTCTTGCACAATCCAAAATAATAGGTCTTGGAATGATGAAGGGGCATTATGGAGCTTGATTTTTCACAAAAAACCAAAGGATGAGGTCCTAGTATAGAAATGGTTGGGCATTGTGGAGCTGGTTGCTCACACAAGCTAAAGATGAGGTCTTGGTATATAAATAGTGTGAAATTGTGGTACTAGAATAAAAATGCTATGATGTGGTGGAGCCTGATTACTCGCATAAGCCAAAGCATCCAAGTCTTTCTCATAAACCATATCATCCCAGTTGTGAATTGGCTCATAAGCTGGTTCTTGATTGTGTTCCATGCACTAATTATCATAAAGAGGGTATGGATCTGTATCCCAAACAACATTATTTGTATTTGGGTCTTCAAAGTCTTCCTCACAAGCCTCTTCATACCAATCAAGGTCTCAAGTTGGATCGTAAGTTGTTTCGTGACTTTGTTCCCATGAATGATTAATATGAGGTGGATAGAAATCTATCTCATAAACCATATTAGCATCATTGGGGTCTTGACAAAAGCCATAAAAGTCATTTTATGTGGCCATTCTATCATCATTTGGATTGTAAGTGACTCCACCATAAGTTTAGTGAGACATATCTGTGTAAATGATGAAATATTCAAAATAAAAAAAGCTTAGAGTTCTACAAACTTTGAAAAACTATATCCAAAGGAAAAATGGTTCAAGCTTGGTCTAACTTGGTTAAAAGGTGGAGTTGTATCTCCAATGTGGTTTGAAAGTGGAGTTGTATCTCCAAAATTATTTATGCTAAGACTTGGCATAAAATAGTCAAACATCAAATGTCTAATGTCAAATGTCATACGCGTAAAAGGTCAAACATCTGAATAAAAACTGGCATGTCAAAGGTCTAGGTCAAAGTGTTCCAAATAAGGTCTAAACTAGGAAAGAGAAAATTTGAGTTGCTAGGTCATTTGTACAAATGTAGAGTAAAATTATAGGCTCAAATAAATAGGCATATGCTAGGTCTTTTGCCCAAAGGATGTCAAAAGCTAGACTTGAAATAAAGGTTGATGTGATTTGATTTAATCTAACAAGTTTGGAAACAACTTTGACATAAACCCGGCACACAGAATCAAACATAAACATGACCAATTGGCATAAGGAATAAGATAAAAGGTTCTTTGAGAAAGGTTGTGTTCTCCCAAATAAAGGCACACACAATGATGAGGATAAGCTTTAAACAAACAAACCATCAATATTTTTTAGATTTGGGTAATCAATTAACCGAAGTTATGCAACCCAAAAGATAAAGATCTATGTATCAGCCCCATAAATTGAGGCCTAAATAGAAATAAATCAATGTTTGGATCCAAAATTGACAAGGCTAATTAAAAACTCAATCATAAAAACTAAGATTTGACCAAACAAGCTAGACAAGATTGGATAGCATGATAGCACAAGACAAAGGTCCAAATGGTATACATGACATGGTTTGAAACAAATGGTTTTTGATACAATGGTAAATAAGTCTTGAGACAAATTGAGCATCCTGATGGTGTAAAAATGCTCGAATGATGTGATCAATGCTATGTTTCAAAAGACTCAAAGGCAAAATTGTTTTAACATGTTTTGGGCAGCATAACACTACCCTCTGTAACTCAAATGACACACACACAAACAAGTTTAGAAAAAAATTCAGGGCACAAGTGTGGTGTAAAATGGATAGCATAACACCTCTTTAGACAAAAGAGTAATGTATAGACAAATTGTTTTTGACATGGCTTATGAACAAACAAACAAGTTTTAGTCTCAAAACATACCAAGCAAAAATGACTAAAATACACTAAGTATAATCATCCAAATCCTAAAAAGTGTATGTCAATGTGGGGTTGACTAAACTAGCAAGATTTTGAATGTTTCTAGGGGAATGAATTTCATAATGACTTTCACATCAAACAATGCAAAAGACAAACATGAAAATTGGGTGATCATGGTATTGACTAGTTGTAAAAAGGTCTAGTCCTTTTTAAAACCACTACATCTTGATGTTTGTTCAGTATAATATGATGTCCAAATGCAGATACATCTCATGTGCAACTCCAATTAGGAGCCAAATAAAGTCAATGCTATGAGGTGAAACCCTGGGTCAAAGCTTCCCTAAATAACTCACGAGAGGTAATGACATCCCCTTCGCAAACCAAATTTGCATAAAAATAAAAGACTAAGAGAAAGACTTTATGGTCATTTTCAAGATCACCCAAACTTTGACGAGGTTTTTTTAAGTGCTTTAGATGACATTCTTTCTAAGACTTGGACTAGGATTTTTGCAATAGGAATGGCACTTTTGATTCCAATGGTTCCCTAAAGGGGACAAATGGAAGATCATACATGCAACACCCCTCTTTTTGCCAAACAAATTCTAATCTAAAAAACTAAGTAAAAACAAAAAAAAATTAAAAGATGAGTTCATTTTTAAGCCCAAATGGAAAGTGAGATGGTGTTAATTTGACCCCTTGGTCTTAGTTTCAAACTTTGAAAACATTCAGCATAAACATCTAAATTTTTTATTAAACACCAAAACAAAAATCCTAATTTATTTTTAAGCATGTAAAAGGTGATCTAAACATGTTTTGAGAAAATGTCAAGCTTGGTTTTTTTTTAAAAATGTTAGCATATCCTTTAGCCTTGAAGTTATTTTGGGTTTGAAACAATGAACTTTAGAAAAAGAGTTCTCATGTCTATGTTTTAACAAAAACATAGTGACAAACGTTGGTTATATAAAAATGATGATGGTTACTTTGGCTAACTGATGTTGGCTATCTAACAAACATCAGTTATACCAATGTGAATATCTCAATAGGTATCTAACTAATGTCAGTTTTTCTAATAGATGTTGGTTAAGCTATGAAATTGATGTTGGTCTTACTTGCTGATGTCAGTTACTATGTAAAATTATGGCAAAATAAAGTTATAAAATTAATTTCTAAGAGTTTTAAGGGTCCAAATGAATATTTTAAAGTTGTAAAATGATCTTATTTAGGTGTGAGATGTGTCTAATCCCATTGGGTGTGCCATTATGGGATCTAGGAATTTGACTCAAGAGAGGATGGTTAGTATCATGTTATTTCCAAAATGAAAACAAAATAAAAGAAACATACTAACTAGCATAACATCTCTAGGCCTAGACACTAGGGAGAGCTTAGTTAAAAAAAACAAATGACAAACACAACTAAAAAGTAGGGAATAAAACACAAGAATTCCTTCACCTTCCTTGGATGCTCCAAATGCCTTTATAGTGGTGGCTTACATAGCTTGTACTCATGAAGTCCTTTGCAATGGAAGCTTGGCTACCTCCATCTCTCCTTGGCACCTTGTGGCTTTGACTTGGCTTGGATTATAAGCAATTTGTCATGGTAACACTAATTTATTGAAGCTTTTTGAACCATTTGTGCATTATAACTTTGCATTCTCATGTCTTCGAAATGAAGTAGTAATGCCTCTTATTTATAGATTTTTGCAAATGTCTAGAATCAACCTGAACCGTCCATCTCAAGATTGAGATGTGTGGTTGAGAATTAACTAAATTTTTGGAATTAAGTTTTTAATTATCCTCATCATGACATTGGAAGAAGGGTAAATTATGAGGTATGGAGATCATCATGGAAGGCATTGATGAGGCATGGAGGGCATAAATCCTAATATTTGTGGCATTTATGGCCTAGGGGTGTCTCCTCAAGAATTGAGGTCACTTGATGATGTAGATATTAAATATTTATTTGTAAAAACAAGTATTCAACAATTTTCCATGGAATTTTTGATTAGGCTCTAATTTGGGTTAATTAGTTCTTAAGCATGTTTAAGCACTTTGTGCACAAATTACTCAAATTGATCAGAATGCCTTATTATTGGTCCAAAATTCAAATAGATTAGAATTGGAAGGTAATGTTAGATGTGTTGGATCCATTATTCCATTTAGGATGTTTTCAATAAAAAATAATTAAGGCACACATCTTGTGCAAAATATTTGATAGTAAAGAGCAATGCAGAGCACCCAAGTGCAAAATTAGCATTTTGACTCGAAATGATCTGATCAAAGTTAACTAGCCCATAAATTTTATTACCCCATTTAGGGATACCCTATTCAAAATCAGTAATTTAATATGTTAGATTCACATCATTTAGAATGTTTTAGTGTTTTTAGGCCAAATTATGCATTTTAGGTGGAAATTGGTCAAAACCCTGGTTGGAGGTCATCGATGGCCAGATTTAGGTGTCTACATGAGCAATTGTGTGAGTGTGGATTTAAGTGAAGAATAAAAACTTTGAAAGAGAAGGTATAGGTCAGTTAGGACCATCAAATTATGAGAAATATCAAACATGTTTATTTGATCAAGTTGATGCAAGAGGACACACAGGTTGTTGGACCTAATGAACCTAGAAGAGGCAATTTGAGCAAGTTATCCCTAAAGGCAATTTGAGAGAGATTGGAGGTGAAGAGTACAAATAAGAGGAGTCCATAATTAGGTTTATTTGACATCATATCAAAGGTGGATATCAAATTATAGGTATCTGATTTGGTGCTTAGTTTCTTAGGTGTTTTAGCCTCCTTTCTAGTTGGAGATAGCTAAAGGTCAAGTGGGTGCTTGAATAAATTAATGGGTGGGTGATCCGTGATTAGTTAGTGCTAGTCTAAATGTTGAATCTTGTTTTATAGGAATATAGTCTTTTTTTTAGGATTTAATGGTTTTTATTCTCCAAGAGGTTTTTCCACATATATGATGTGTTCATGTGATGTATGCTCTTATGTATGTTTTAGATGTATGTGTTTTCATGTTTATGTTGCTTGATCAATTTGATGTATGTTGAATGTTTAAGAGTTGGGAATTAAATTGGATTATCTTGTATCACTGATTCACCCCCCTCTCTCAATAATTGTACCTCTAATAATTAGTATCAGATCAGGACCTTTTATGCAAGTTTAACCACTTGAAGGTGATTCAAGGTACAATATGGCTAAGCAATTGAAGAAAGAGAATCAAGAGTTGAAGGATCAAGTGGAGGTTACTTATGCATGTCTAAAATAAATTGAAGATAAATTTAATCATCTCAAGGCATTGTTTTAGAATTATAATGGTAAGATGAGAGAGTATGATCAAGAAGAAGCTCTAAATAAGATCATGGTCTCAAACTTTAAGGTTATTACGGATGAGTGCATCAAGCTCAAAAAGGAGCTAGAATCCTTGAAACCAAGCTCAAGAAAAAAAGATGATAAAGATAATATCAAAATTATTGAGGATCAATTAAGGGTTACAAAGATAAATTTGAGTTCAAAAGAGGAAGAATGCAAACATCTCAAGACTCAGTTAGAAGAGATAAATTCCATGTTGAGTTCAAACTAAGGTGAGCATGATGAGTTTAAGTTAAATATTGATTCTATAAAGATTATTGAAGAGAAATCATGTATATTGTAGGATGACATGACTAAAGAAGCTAAGATGGATAAGGAGAGCATCCAAGATCTCATAATTTAGTTAGAGGATGCAAGTTCAAGTATGAGATATAAAAAGGATGAGATCATTCAATTAGAAACAAAGCTAAATTAATTAAAGGAGAAGCATGAGAAATTTTTTGTCAAAGTAAACAAGACTGAGAAAGAGCTAGAGAGGTTAGCTCAAGATAAGAGGGATACAAGCACCAAGATCAACAAAAAAAGATCCATTAGGTAGCTAAGTTCTATGAGGTATGAAAGATATTTTAATGGTCATTATTATGCTTGTCATAGGTTTGGTCATAAGGTAATAAACTATAAAAGGAAGAGTAGCTAGTCAACTAAAGTTATGGATAATGTATTCTACTATACTTGTCATGACATGGGACATATTATTAGATTATACCCCAAAATGCATGGGAAAAGACTAACCTAGGTATGGAGACCTAATACAGTCAAGCTTGATCATAATGAACCTAAGAGACAAGATGGTATGTTTGTTGAGATTCATAATATTCATCAAGCAAAAGTTATGAATGATGTTACTTGTTTCTATTATCATCAAGTTGGTCATATTGCAAGATATTGTAAAAGCAAGATCTCAATTCATAAGAAGGTGCATGGACATCCTAGAGTGCTCAACAAAGGTCAATCCTTGGTATGGAAACCTAAGGAAGTACAAAATAAGAAAAATAATTCAATTGAGATAAGAGATCAAGATGGATTGCCTACTAAAGCAAAAGAGGAATCAGATATAAAGAAGGTTTAAGAATTCCAAGAGACTATGTCATCTATCTAAATAGAAAAGGAGAATCAAAATTTAGTTCAAGTTGAGCTCAAAGAAAAGACCAAGGTGGTAGTTGAGGATAGTTTTGAGGTATGTATGGATCCAAGAGAACATCCTGCTATTATTGAGAAAGTTTTATGCAAAGAACATCGGTTGTTAATGCCCATTGATGAGTTTATTTCTTCAGTTAAAAATGTATGTCATGAATCTTTATCGTCTCCATATGTTGTCAATCTAATCTTAGAATAAAGGAGAATATTATAGTGGATGAGCATGTTGATTATCTTAATCCTAAGAAGAAGAAGAATAAGAAGAAGAACTTTCACTATCAGATGATGACGAATGAGAAAGAATATGAGGAGTTGTGGGAAACTCCTAGTTTCACATTGGTCTAGGACATTATGGGTTAGGGTGTCTCTATCTATGCTTCAAAGAGACACTTGATAGCAAGAAGAAGCATGGTGGATGTTTTTTGGGTCTTGGCTAGTGTTTCATGACAATAAATCCATGAAGGTGACTTGTTATATCAGTTTGAGGTATGAAAAACAAAGTAATGTTGTGTGTTCCTTTATGTTGATTTATTTCATAAGGAGTCATGTTATGACATGCAAGAGGTAGTCCTTGGTGAATCTTGAGAGAGGTCTTGTGGGACCTATAAGTTTAGATATTGATATAAATTTAGTGAGAGATAACCTAGGTGTCTTGAGTGTGGTATGATGTTTTGACATATTTCTTGTGAGTAAGATGTGTCAAGGAGTAGATCTTGATTGTATATGTGGTCATGATCTAAGGGGGAGAATTTTTGAAATGATTTAATTCAATAAGTTTTTATTATTTGGTATGCTTCATCAAATCATGTGAAGTAGCTCAACTTAATTTATGTTCATTTCAATTGGTTTGATTCTAAGATGTGTGAGAAGTCATCTTGTAGGTGAAAAATATTGAGAAGGTCAAATCAGTCTTGTTGAGGATAAGAGATTAAAGATGTGCTTAGTTAAGGGGGAGCAATGAGTTTTATGTAACTGATCCAAAGTGTTGTGATGGAATGATTCATAAAATATATTCATGGATAGTGATCCCTAAGTCAAAATTTTGGTCAAATATTTGAAGGATGGTCTAGTTGGTCAAAGTAGTGAAGAATGAAGTTATGTGTACAAGATTTGTAGGTAGGAAATGAAGATCTCTAGGTTTATAATCAAGGATGTAAAGTTTTCAAGGTGTCTTAGTGGTATATAAAGGTGTTTTGACCTCATTTAAGTGTGTTCCATGTGATTTCAAGTTTTGAAGGCCTTTTTGTGCAATTGGAGAATATTGTTTACTCTCAAGTTTCCTAATGTATGCTTAAGGGTATGTAGGTGAAAACCATGGTATATTAAGTATGGATTCTCAAAGGATTATGAGATAAAAAAAAATCTATAAGTGTGTACTAATGACCTAAAACTGTGAGAAAAGTTTCAAAGATGAGTGTTGACCAGAAGGTGGTATGTTGACCGAGTTTCTCTTGTAAACATAGTTTTTTTGCTCATGTTGAAAAAATAGTTTGCCTAATGATTTGAGATTTGAGACTAATTAATAAATTTAAATTTAAAAATTGGTGATAAAAAAGTCTTTCACAATATTTTATAAGTGCATGGTTGGTTCCATAGAGGAGGATTTGTGCAAATGGAGGGCTAATTAGCTAGTAGGTTTTTGAAGAAAGTATGTCACAGAAGAAGAGTTGTATGTTTATTTTTGGCATGCATGAGGGGAAATATGATAATGATCCAAATATTAAATTTCAAGCCATGAAATTTCATACATATAAATTTATGGGCTTTTTAAGGTTAAAGTAGCGCTACAAGGCCTCTAAGCAAGGCTAGTATGAAGAAGTAGACTTTTCATCTTTTTCTCCAAATGACCAAGGTGATAAATGGGTGACTAAGATTAGGTGACTTAGGGGGAGTACCTCTTAATTTTTTAAAGATAATTTCATAAAATTTCTGATGTTCATGTATCTTTTGTCTTCATAGAAACCATGTATGATCAAAGAAGAGTGTAGTCATGCAGCATGTTTAAGAAGCTCAAGGTAATAAGAGGTATGAACAATATTAGGGAGGGTTTGTATCATCTCTCAGAGGTGGCCCTTTCCTATTATTGGTTCTTAAAGTCTTTTCAAGTTCTTAGGATTAGTAGATGAGCCCACTTTGTCATTGTTTCAAAGGAGGAGAAAGTAATTGAAAAGAGAGATAGAGTCTGAGTATAAGATTTGTATTGGTGTTTGACATCAATGATAAAGGGGGATATTATTGGATTTTTTTCAATGATGTCTCCAAGGTGACCAAGGATTTTTATGAGGTGTCATGTGTGATATAATGACAATGACAATGTGTGCTTCAATGTGATTTAGTTTTCTTGCATGGTTCTTCAGTGTTTGACTTAGATAGGTAGATGGTGGATGTTATTGATGATATGGACATGTTATAGAGATACTATGGGATGTTATAAGTGCTGAGAGTGCTTATGAAATTGAATGGAATTCATTAGAATATTCATATGAATTTCTAATCTCAAGTAGTCATCTTGATAGATAAAATTGAGTGACCAGATTAATGACATCATATTCACACGTGTGAAGGTTTCAAGAAAAGCTTGATATATGGATAGATTCCCTTATGTGAAGATATCATGTGGTTTAAATTTTATATCATGAGGTTGAGTGTAGTAAAATTTATTAAGGTGAAAATGTTTCTTCTTAAGAAGAGTTCACTAAGTTCCCATACTTAGCCAATTTTGTGATATCAAAGATCTACAACTAGTGTTTAATCAAATCTCAAATATAATACTGAATATTTATTCTAACTAAATAAGGATCTAACAGCATGGCTCAAAGTCAAATAGTCAATATTTAATGTGATAGTGATATGTGTCACATTCATGGAGCTTGGATATAAGATTAATGGTTTGTAGGTGTTCATACAGATAGAGAACAATGGTATGGGTTGAGTCAAAGGGTCATATGTGTAGAAGGCATGTAGAGCTACTAAGTGACATAATCTTGAGAGCTCAGATCAAAGATAAATAGTGATAATTGAAATATAAATACCAGGCTACTTCTTAGGATATTGATGGTGCATATCTATTAAAAATTTCAAGGAATCATGAGATGAGGTCAAAGTGTCTAATGTTTAGCATTAACATAGTGACCATTGGAATTTGATTTTTCAAATTAATGAGGGAAAAACTAGTCTATAGTTTTTAAGCTATATCTTTTGATCCAAGATGAATTTATTAATGAATTAAAAATAAAATTTGTAAATGACTTCAAGGAACATCTATAAAATCTATTTAAAAGTATTGAATGTTCATACAGTTAAATTTATTGAGCTCTAAAGTTGACTATGTGTTTGACCATGTTTTACAAGTGTCCCAAGAAAGATATTGAAGTTTTTATTAATATAATTGTGATGTTTCAATATAAAATAATTGTTGGAGAGTTATATAAACTCATTAATACTATCTGTGTGGATTTTGGAGGTTTGAACAAACCATCTTCAGTGTGAACAAAGGCTTAGAAGTTGATTGTGTTTGTTGAATGCACTGGCAAACTGACTGACCATGTTGCAAGAGTGAGATGAAGTTGGTATAATCATAATTTAAGAATAAAATCAGCATGTATATGTTTTATAAGTCTAAAATTATTATTATAAAGCATTGGTTGTCATAATTTTCCCCTGATTAGTTATGGAGAGTCAAAATAGCTTAACTATAATTTGACTATGTGTGACCAGTCTGAGTGGTAATTTTTAGATAGTTGATTTGAGTGCTTAGAGCCTATGTTGGAATGTATAAATAATATGGAAGTGTTTTATAGGTCTTGAATATTTCACACATTTTATCTACTCATATGGATATGTGAAATATTTGAGTTTTTGCTTCAGAACTTTTATACTATGTTTTTTGTGTATGAAGACCTGAAGATCTATGAGACCTAATTGATAGGTTCAAGTTGTGAGTTAGTGTTTCATGTGTCATGGAAAAATATTGGATTAATCAAAGGGATATTATAAATATGTTTTATGTCTTTGAATCATTGGTAAAGGATGAAGATGGTCTAAGTAGTCTCACATGTAACGTATAAGTATGAAGGCCTAATTATTTTAGGTCTCACCAAGACCTAATGGTGGTTTGAGGATAATGAGGTAATGTTCAACCTATGATAATTTATTTGATCTATGTTTTAACATCATATAAAAATTAAGGGTTAATTCAAGTCTTATGGCTGACTAAGAAGATAATATTCATGAAGACTCTATAAAGAGTGAAAGTAAAGGAAATAGTTTCTAGACTTGAGTGATTAGAGAGTTGAGCAATTGTATAAGTGTGGATTCAAGTGAAGAAGAGAACCTTTGAAAGATAATTTAAAGTTTATTTAGGACCATCAAAGTGTGAGAAATATTAGACATGTTTATCTGATCAATTTGATGTAGGAGGACACATACGTCATTAGACTTAATGAGCCTAGAAAAGTAGTTTGAGCAAGTTAGCCCTAGAGGTAGTTTGAGAGAGATTGCAAGTGAAGAGTGTAGACAAGAGGAGTCCATAATTAAGTGTGATTGAAATTAGATAAAAGGTGGATATTAGATCATAGGTATCTAAGTTGGTTTTTGGTAACCTAGGGGGTTGTACCCTCATTTCTAGTTAGAGCTAGCTAAAGGTCAAGTGGGTGCTTGACTAAAAGGGGTGGGTGCTCCTTGATCAGTTATTTCTAGTTTAAATGTTTAATCTTGTTTTATATTACTATAGTATATTTTTTAAGGTTTAGTGGGTTTGATTCCCCAAGAGGGTTTCCCACATATATGATGTGTTCATGTAATTTATGTTCTTATGTATGCTTTGGATGTATGTGCTTTCATGTTTATGTTGTTTGATCAAGTTGTTGTATGTTGAGTGTTTAAGAGTTGGGAATTGAATTAGATTATCTTACATAATTGATTTACCCCCCCCCCCCACCTCTTAATGAGTATACCTCTAACATATAGTTCTCTAGAGCTTTTGAGAATCCAAATTTTGAAAGTCCACTAGACAAAACAATTTTCTACCTACAACAATTGGAAGAGGAAAGGACATAGTTAGTTGATATAATTATATAACATCATGCCCATGTTAAGGTTTTCTTTGATAAGATTTTGAAGAAAAAATAATTTGAAATAGGAGAATTGGTCCTACTCTGGGATAGTCATAGAGAACCAAATGGAAGTCATGGGAAATTTAATTCACTCTAGATGGATCCATTTAAAACTGAGTACTTATATAGAAATAATAGTTTATATCTAATTTATCATGATGGAACTCATTTTTCATTTCCATTTAGTAGCAAATATCTCAAGCACTATTTCTAGTGAGAAGTAAGCAGTCCTCTATTTATATATATGTGAATATAATTTTGGGTGTGTTTCCTTTTTGGTCATTCTTTTTATCTTGTGTCATGTTCATTCCTTCCCTTTACTTTCTATCTTATTTGTTGGTCCATATTATTATGAGTCTCTCTCTAATGTAGTCTCCATCAATTTTTATTTCAAACCAGTCAATGACTCTATATCCCAACAAGTGATTACCACATGTCTAAATAAATTATTTTTCACCTCTAAACTTTTCTCCTTTCCAATCTTGGTCTGTTCTGGTTAGATCATTCTATAATTCAAGCCTTGCATAAATTAAAGTTTCATGATGACTAAATTCAATCCTTAATTAAGTTTTTAACAAGTTCTAGTAATTATTTATATCTAAAGTCAATCATAAAAGGTTTGGAAGAGGTTTCTCTCTTTGCATTTTAGTTTGTGTGAAAACACATAATGAAAAATGCCCTCACATGCACTAGCCTTTGGGATATGTGATATAATCTATCAGGTTGAGTCCCTGATGCCCTCACATACATTATCCATTGACATGTGATAACATTATGATAGTTTGAGGATCCATCATTTTATAAAAAATTAGTTACTTCTCAGTTGATCAAGTTGCAATCAAATTTAAGACTATGTTTCCCAATAGATAAAATACTTGCCTATGAAACCAAAGTCTAAGTTCTTTTCATCTTTTGTAGTTTAAAATCCCAGTTAGATCCAGTTATTGTTATAATTTTTATCAATTTAAAAATTAGTGAAAATTGAATTAATTTTTGGCTAATTTTTTTATTTGGGCTTAAAATTTTTAATTTTGAAAAATTGGAAATCAATTAATTAATTTTTAGTAATTAATTAATTTAAATGAAAATTAAAATTGCGAGCAAAATTTTTTTATTTCCCAAACTATGCAAATGCCCTTTAAATTTCTCGTGCCATGTAAAAATATTTTAACTTTTTCTGTTACTTTGCAAAAGTTTTATTAACTCTTTTCAAGATATGTAAGTGCTTTATATTTTTCCTCAAGTTGTGCTAAATTTCCTAAAAACTTTTTCAAGTAATGTAATTTTTATTTCTACCTTTACATGCAGTGCAATTTCAAAATCAAAAATAATAAATCTAATTGAAATATTTTTTAGTTATTTTAATTAAAATATGAAAATTCATTTTTTTAAATCCCACTACCATGAAATTTCCATGGATACTTTATTGAGTCATCCAAATGAGTCTTGGCACTTCCTCGAATCATGCAATTAAAATCTTCCCTTCCACTGTCATCCCTTGATCATGCAATTTGATATTTGTTCTTCCCACTCTATGAAAATGTCATTGGCACTTCCCCGAATCATAACAAAGTAAAACTTATTCTCTTCCAAATATTTAGAATTCATTCCACATCATTCAAATGTGCAAAATCTCTAAATAATTTTGCAAATACTCACTCAGCACTAGATCAAAAACAATCATCTATGATTTTTGTCAAAGAGAAACAATACATCACAATTTCAAGAGGCTATGAGGTAGGAATTAAAAAGAAGTGAAGCAAATTTAATTTTTATTTAACTATAAACTAAAGTTTTATGATCAAAAGGGAGAGGGGTTTTAAATTATTTTCTTTCTCTACTCACAAGGAGGAACCGTACGACCATATGGCGCAAGAAGAACAAGTAGGTTATAAAAAAGGAGGAATAAATTATTTTTTTTTATTTTTTCACCTACCATTGGGGAGTCATACAACACCATAATTACTACATAGAGGAAAGAATCAAATAATATTAACAATTTAAATTTGCTTTTTGCTATAAGTGAGTCATACGGTCAAAGGATAGAGGGTTTTAATCTATTTTCTTTTTCTACTCTATAAAGAGAGGCCTTATATCCATGTGGCATCAAGGAGCATAAAGATCATAAAAAGAATAGAATATTATTTTATTTATTTTCTCTACTAGATTTTAAGCTATACAACCATATGGTGGTAGGAAGAGCATGCAAAATATAAAATATAAGAATAAATCAACTTGTTTTTTTTCCTACCTAAAACAAAATTGTACGATGTTATAATAGGTGGATGAATGTAAAAGAGAGATAATACAATCAAATTAAATTTGTGTTTACCTGCATACGGAAGGTCTTATAGCCTAATTAGATGGGAGAAGGAAAAATTAAAAAAAACAAACCAAATGACAAATCAAATTTGTTTTTATTCACAAAGAGGAGGTCGTACGACATCCCAAGGAGAGGACTGAAGCTAATTTTTTTGAAAAATAAAAAGAATAGAATTTAATTTTTCTTGTTTTCATTCACCAAAGGAGGTTGTATGGCCATGTCATGGGGTGTAAAAAATGATAAATGAAATAAAAAATGAATAATTAATTTCTATTTTATTTACCTATTGAAACGATATGACTATATATATAAAAAATAGAGGTGATGTAAAAAGATTCATTAAAATTCTTCTTTTTCCTCTTGTCATGTCAAAGAAAGGTGATTCAGCATGGTAGTGAAATTTGTTGGATGAGATTAAAGGAGTGATGGATCAAATTTTCATGGGTAAAGTTGTGAGTAAAATTTTTAGCCAATTTCAAACAAAGATAAAGCAAGTATGAATTACCAGTTTCAAGGAATAATTCCTCTTTCACCATAAAAATATAATGTGGAAAACATTTTAGATACCAATCTAGGTCATATTGACTTAGATGAATTTTGAGAGAGAATGAATGTAGTACCTAAAATTGACTTTGTTTAAAGTATTTTTGATAGTGGATTGGCACAAGATGAATCCTTTCTAATTTTAGTGTAATCTTCTAAACTGATTTTGGTCATGGCACAAAACTATAATTTAGAAACAAGGGAAGTGAGAGATCCATATGGTGAATTGGTGGAAAGCTTAACCCCAGATCACATACACAGTATGTTACATTTTCCAGATTAAGAATATTTTATGCATTTAACCCCTGATTCTCCTCAAAAAAATTAAGATGATAATAACATATCATATGTTAAACAAGTCAACAATGGATGATTGATCAAACTAATGCACTCTTCTACATGACTCCCAAGGAATATTGTAAGATCTGACTTCAAGAATGAAGATAAATGATATAATAACACTAATTCATAGAATAGTAGGGAATCCAACATCTAAAAATTTTTAGACATGAATGTATAGGTTCATTTAGATCATTCACAGGAATAGGAAATATCTCAATTGGGGAAAATTATTTAGTGATGCAATCCATAAACATCTAGTAGAAGTAAGGGTCACATCAAAATTATATATGACTTCCTATCTTGTCTACGTTGTCATATGGTGGGTGATTTTAAAAAAATATAAGTATATGATTTTTACCCCCAACTTACATTGAAAGAAAGCACTCGACACTTTAGGAGTTTAAATGATTATTTCCTTCATTTTGTTATTTAATTATTCGATAAAGAACATTTCAACATAAGGATATCAGTGGAGGCTACCAAAAAAATAGACAAATGGGTAATTTGGTTTATATAATTCCTAATTTTTAGATATTTTATTATTAGTGGCTATGAAATTTTTCCATGTATGAATCCATGGTATGTCGGTGATAAGTGGGCATTAATAGAGCTAGTGAGACAACTTATTAAAACACATAATTTTTTGACATGTAAATATAAAACAAGGGTCAAATTTCTAATTTATATTGTTAGGTACACTTGTCCATCATTAATGAAATCGAAAACAGTGGAGCAATATGTCTCATTACAATCTCAAAACTTTTGAAAATAGGTTTGTGTTTTATGTAAGGGGTTTAATTGAACATAATCTTGGGCCTTAATTTCAACATCTCTCACACTTTCAAGATTATTAGATGGACTATGATGATGAAAAAATGGTCAAAATCAGGGACTAATCATAGTTTACCATGAAATAGATAGCCAAATTTAGCATAACTAAAATACCAAAGCAATTGGTAGATGATGAAGTCATGTTGGATCCCACTTTTGAAAAAGAGGGCATTGAAATAAAACCACTACATGTACTTTATTGGGATAAGACATAATATACTTCCCTCAGAATTAGGACAAAGGCAATGCTTGAAAGGACTCTCAAGTGGTTAAGGAGTAAAGGAATTTATGTTGGGAATATTAATTTTCCTATACCTCTTAGGGAATATGAATTTAGAATTTTTTATAAATAACAAAATGTTGAAATAGAGAAAAAAAATGAAATAGGTTCAAGTAGAGAAATTTTGGTGATAAAAGAAGCATAAGAACCAAAAACTATTCAAAAGGATATTCCACCATAAATAGTTCTAAAGCTCAAGATAAAAAGGTTAGGTAAAAATATCTCCTCTTCTCCTAATCCCTCAATTTCCTATAAGTTCATATTGATAACCTCCCACTGTACCAAGATCTTGTAGAAAATACAACTTAGCAATTCCTTACTTTTAATGACATGTTACACCATATATCATCTATTTCCCTATTGCAATAAATCACTACTTTATCTTCTTCTCCCTCAATTCCTAAAATGTGTATTATTTCCTCTCCAATAAATCAATTTGATTCCGTTAACAAAAAAAATAAGGAGAAGCATATTTTTAAGATTTCATAATTGAAAGAACACCTTTTTCTACCCTGGCAATGTTGGCCCCACAAATCTCAACTTTTGTCCCACCTCCTTCTTCAATCACAATAATGTCAAATTGGTTGTCCATAGTGGTAAAGAAAAGAAAAAAAATTGGAATCTGAAGAGATTGATTTTGGGACTCTGACAATTCTAATTCATTTTTTTTAAATATCAAGGAAAGCAAGAACCATATCATGAATGGTAATAGATGAAAGAGGAGAAAAATATACAAAGGTGGCAATTCCTATAGTTGAAAAAGATAAATTAGAGATCAAAGTTAAATATTATTAGGTATCAAGAGTTAATTTGGGTAAATATACTAGAGAAGGGATGAAGGAAGATGTGAAACTAGTAAGTGGCACTATTTTTGAGAAAATGGACAAAGATAAAGCAACAAAAGATGATTTGAAAGAAAAAGTGGATCGAAATATAGAGGTTGATTAGACCAATTCAGCCAATAATAGTTTCATCAAGTCTTCATGTTGAAACATTGGATAAAATAAAAGAAATAGGACAAATGTGTAATGCAATAAAGGATTGGATTGAGAAGATCACTAATTATGAAGTTTCAATAATTCTCACTACAATGACATTAGTTTTTGAAGTCTAGTCATAATGTTAAAAGGTAACAAAAAATTTAAGTGGGTATATGGAGGAAATACAAAAATGGGAAGATTTCATCCCTTAATTGATTAAATTCTCAAAATTTCCCTCTTGTAATATTATTGATAAAGGAGTTATCAAAAATAGAAATTTATTTATCAAATTGAGCTCTTTTGGGCCACAAAATTCAAAATACAATCACTTCAAGAATGTGTCAAGAAGTTCAATAGTGAAAGGTCACTTGGGAGTGAGATAATGATATAAATTGATGAAGTCAAAATTTTGAAATGTCATTTTATCAATGACAAGCATCAAAATGGAAATCCTCTTTCAATAGAATTCTTGGTTGAAGAATTTAAAAAGCACATTCATGAAGTTGTAAATTATATATCTTCATTTGATCATGAAATACTTCATAAAGTAGACAAATATCAAGTCAATGAAGATAATCTTGACTTGATGATAAATAAACTTCAAAATGAGTTTTAGGAAATAAGAGAGTTGAATTGTTTAGCAGATATTGCATATAAGTATATAGATGGTCCTGACAAAGATTTGATAAGAATATTTATACAAAGATTTTATGAATTTCTAAAATAAAAGGTTTTATCAATAATTAAACAACAATATTGAAGTCATTCTCATTATTCCAAAGCTTTCTTCTCACACTTCTTTTTATAACTAGCTTGTAAGTCACATTATGTTTCCCCCTTGTAAATGTATGTTGTTACTTTTACAAATTATGTCTCTTATAATTTTTCCAACTTTATTATTCAAGTTGTGAAAATTGATGATAAACCTTTGCAAGTGGTGTAAAAACACAAAAACACTTTTTCAAGTAATGTCAAGTTCTCAACACACTTTTACACCCTTTCAAGTTATAATTTTCTATTGATATTTTTACAACTTTATAAAAAAGGCAAAAAATGTGGTTATACACTAGAACCACCTAATTTAGCCTATAAATACAAGCCAAACCCTCATAATAAGGGTTTTGAATAGTGTAAACTTTGAGCAAAGATTTTTTGTAAAGGGAGATTGGATTTTTTATTCCATGATGATCAATACAAAGAGGTTCTTCTAAACTTTGTGTTAGTGATTCCTTTTGAATTACATATATCTTACTAATTCAATGTATTTTATCTTCATTTCTAAATTTTTATTGCTATCCTCTTTTAATTGTTAAGGCCAAGAAACTAGGCTATAAATTTTTGTCTATAATTTCAATTAATATATTGAATAAAAGTGAAATCTCAGTGGGAATAGAAGCAATATTTTTTATTTTTGTTATAAAATTTAGATGTTTGCTTATTTATATATTCAATTTTAGGTGTCTTTTTGGTGTATGTTTCATATTATTAAGAATATGAATATGTCTTTTCAACCTATTGAATGAGAGAGATTTCCCCTTTTGATATCAAAATTTCCTCGAACACCATTGTCAAGTCTCAATATTTAACTTGGCAAATTTGTTGTCTAAAACATTCCCTCTCTCTCTAAATATTCCTTGCTAAAAATTAATATTCATACTTTCAAATTAAAAATACTACCCCATGATTTACAACTTTTTGTTTGTAAATATTCCCTTTTCAGTTACTTTTTTAGCTTTCAATAAAGGTAGCTCCACCTTATAATAGAAGATGTACTTCATTTCCTATGTTGTTGATGTGAATACGATAATTTTCACCCTAAAAATTTTTCATGCCAATAATCCAAAAGAATATAAGATGTTTCATCAGATGGGAACTTAATCAAAGCCACTATGATTCAATAAAATATGGAAGATGTATCCAAATTCATACAGTGAGTCTTTCCTACATATTATGTCAAAAAATATAAATATCAAATCATCACACAAGTCATACCTTTCAATATTATTAATGGACTTATATAAAAAATGGGTAAGGTTGATATGATGCATAGATTATCCTTTGAGCACAAGTAATATTAATTATTGGAAGAAACACACTAGGGAACTATTGAACATGAGGAAGATATTACAAAGTGGCCTATGGTGGCCTACCTTATTATTGAATGTGCATAGAGTCACAAAGCACTATGAAATTTTTCAAATAATATGAAGGCCAAATTAAAGGGATGAAATGCCTTTGAATCTGATGTTATCAATGAAACCTTTTGAATAATAGGGAATTGACTTTCTAGAACATATTAATCTACCAAGCAAAAGTAGTCATGTCATGTATATAATTACTATTACAGATTACTTCACTAAATGGGTAAAAGTTGTTATGACACTAAGCTACAATTCAAGAAACACAACCAATTTTTTTATGAGAACATCATTAACAAGTTTGGATGTCCAATTAAGTTGGTCAGTGATAGAGGAACACACTTCCTGAATATTACTACCAAAACCCTCATAGAATAATTTATGATATTACACTAGAAGAGCACAACCTATCATCCTCAAACCAATGGGCAAGTAGAATCATCAAATAAATTAATTAAAAATATGCTTACAAAAATATGCAATGTCTAGAGACACAATTGGGAGGATCAAATTCATGCAATCCTATGGGTATGCAAGATTAATTATAAGCATGTGATAGGGTTCACTCCTTTCTAGTTGGTCTATGTAATATAATTATTTTTTCCAATGGAATATATAGTTCCAAGTATTATGATCACATTCATAATGCAACTAGGAGATCAAGATTCACTCTAGGAAAGGTTGTTAAATCTAACTTGCATGAAAGAAATTTGAAAGAGAGCAAGTTGGACACAGGGAAAAAAATAAGCACAGTCAAAAAGCATGGCATGATCACAATATTTGATCTAAATATTTTTATCTAGAGTGGACAATATTAAAATATGATAAAAAAATATTGAGTATATCCAAGTAAAATGTTCAGTCAATGGAAAGGATCATACGTCATCCATGAGTTATCATAGCAAGTAATAATAATACTAAAGGGCCTTCAGGGAATCATTATTCTAGGCATGTAAAAGGTTTTAGGTTTAAGCCTTACACCAATGATCTCTATTAATCTCATTCTAAAAATTGAATGAGGTGATGATAACACCATGTAGTTAGGGTTTTGTTTTATTTACTATTTTATTGTCTTTTGTAGGTTTGTACTGTAGTTGCGTATAGTGCAATCTCTATATCTTAGGCTATCAAAATATATTTTTAACATTCAATGTCATAGAGTATCAAATTAAATTATTAAAACCATGAAGGAATAATATGAAGATAAGTTTTCAAAGTGTAATATACACTCATACAATCATAGGATCATTCCTTCACACCATTACCATAGTTCCAATCACATAGATATTACATACACATAGAAAATATGCACAATAAAGTATCCCAAAATTTATTCACATAATCTAAGGGGGTCTCAACAACTAACCAAATAAAAATACATGGGAGTGCATATTAAATAGGTAAAATAAACTATTTTGTGCAACAAATTCTTGTTACATGAATAACCTATAAAATAGGAGGACCTATTATTAATGTGTACTCAAAAAATATATGTACAAAATAGTTTATCATTTCCAAAAACTAAAATAAATAACTCCAAAATCAATCTTATATGCTTACTTCAAAACCCTTCCTTAAGCATGAAATAGGGAGTGAGAAAAGAGGAAGCAACTAGACTAAATGGGTCCTAATAACTAGGCTTGATTAGGTATCCATGTAAAAAATCATAGTGAAATACAAACTACCCCTATGATAACCAATCCATATTACCAAAATACATGGATGTTAATCCATTATAACCACTAAGTCAAATAATAATTGGTATAGGGTATGAGGCTCACTAAATAAAAAATATTGATCACAAAATTTGGGAAAAAGAGTCAATATGGATGAAAATTTGTCACTGTATGGTACCCAAAACTAGTAGAACCACAATGAAAGTGGAAAAGATAAATTATGTTGTAAGTCATCCCAAGAATCATGACTCAATATCTCAACATAATTCTGTAGTAAGTGCACTTGAAGGAGTGAATCCCATCGAATAAAATTGCATTCAATCAATTACTTGAAAATAAAAAATGTGATGTCCCAAGGGATAACAAGGAACATGACACCTGAATCATTATATGCACACACCCCACCCCCATAATGATAAAGTGGGTGTAGTGACTCAAAAAACTATATGACTGGGCCAATCTCATTACTAAAACATTGAAAGACTGACACTTAGCTTCACCAAAATAGCTACTCTTCATAAGGATATCAAGCTCCATAATAAATATGAAGGACACTATCAACATCAAAGATATGGAGATAAATATATCCATAATATGTCCCTGATGGGGATCAGATAGTCATAAAACTATTGATAAAAGTGTTCATCATGGATCACACACATGAAAAAAATCCATGAATATTAGTGTGACTACAAACTAGGTCTCATCCTAAAAAAATATCACCAAGTGATGCAACAACCTCCACAAAAATAACTACCTAAAAAGGATCTCAAACAATAAAGGAGTATGAAAACGTAAGAAGAGAAATAATCTCAAACATATAGATGTTAATTACCACCAAATATGTGTCTATGAGTACAAGTGGCACAAAAATATAATGCACACTCAAAATGGGACGTTAGACTATGTTGAAAATGCATCCTAATTTTTCAATGTGTGATGAAAATGTAGGTCAAGAGGGTAAAAATAAAATAAAAGGTAAACTCCAATAATGAAGGTGAGAGAAAGAAATAACTGACCTCCTACTAGAACATACTCACCCTTGGTCTTTCAAAATTAAGATAAAAGGTAATTAGGTGACAAAGGCAAATGTTTACAAAAAAATAAGATCTAATAGCTTGTCAATAAATTTTCTCTCTTTAATAATAGTGGTGGCTCCCTAGTTTTAGTAATCAAATCCCCACTACTTAAAATCATCACCACTTTAAAATTAACCCCCCACTTAACAAAATAAAAGGCACCCCAAAATATGCCACCAAATCAAAAAATCACCATGTTATAAAGCCTACTCCACTTAAAATAAAAAATTAGCACTTTAAAATGAAATAAGTGGAAAACTAAATAAAATAACCACCCTTAGATAAATCTATGGGACGTTTGTTTGGATTGAGACATGGTAGTGACTGATGAGCCTAGGTGATTAGGTCACCAGTAGTAAGGAAAATGAAGCCTTGAAATTTTCTAGAATGGAATGTGGTGAGGATTCTAATCCATAAAACTATCAATGATTGGTTGGAATAGTAGACCAAAAAATAGAATCCTAGGTCTGCCTAAGGAAAGAGAGACCTATGGAGGATATAAATATATCTATCCTATATAAAATCCTAGTAATGAGGAGAATAAGCAACCAACAATTGATCATTCATAACTTTGAGAGTTGAAGCTCCATAAAATTCTTCATTTTCCCTAATGTATTTGTGATGTTGTTAGTCAATTCATTCATATATAGTTCCATGATGTTAATTCCACTGTATTTGCCTAATTCCATGGGTATGTTTTCCACAAAATCATTCTACCAAAGAAAAAGCTTTTACATATTATAATCTTCCCAAGAAGGCAAGGCAAGCATAGCCAACATGAAGACCAATACTAAATACCAATGAATTATGCCTAACAACAAACCAAATGCTATAGCACTACTAGTTGAACAGACTACCTTGAGCCATTGATGGGAGGACTAATGGTGTAAGAAAGGAACCTTAATTAGAGATATGAGGATAATGAACTTCAAGAACTCACATGGTAGTGGAACTAATGGGTGTCATTATCACCCCTTCATTTAACCAATCTATGTTGGTGTCAATTCTTACTAGGGCTAATGTCCAAGGTTGTTTGTAGTAAGTTACTTATTGGTTTCAGCTAGTAGTTATATTTATGGTGGGGTTAGTGTTATACTAACCTAATGTCTATTCTTAATAATCTAAACTAATGCTAAAAATAAACACTCTTGCATGAAATGTAAACACACCAAACTACTGAATTGAATAATCTGAAAGTAATCACACAGTGCTACAATGTAAACTTACTAAAACTAAATCTCAAAACCCACACTTGCAAAATGAAAGTTACAAGAATCAAAGGAATTATAAATGCTTATTCAAATATGAAAGTAAACACACTAACATCTATTTTATCCTATAGGTTATAAGTCTAATCACATAAAACATATATATTAATTTCAATTGAAATCAATAAGAAATAAACTTATAAATACCAAAAGTAACATCTCTGGTCTCCTTGGGGAGTGGGCCCTTGCTCACCTTTAGATTTAGGTTTGAATCAGCTCAGTCTTAAAATGATATCTTAACACATAGAATGAAATAGTAATATGTTGCAAGTCTTTTCATATTCAAAATAACCAAACTTACAATATCTATGTCTCTCTATGTCTGTAGATCCATCATGGATCTACCCTTTTATTATATGAAAAAGAAACTATCTTAGAAACTAGACAATAACTCAACTAAATTATAATGAGAAGATATTCAGAGAGATTGGGTGATATAGCCAAAATAGAGAAAGTGTTGTAATAATATCTACACAAAATCAAAAAGACCTACATGAGATTACAACTAATATGTCTAGTTATATCTAACCACCAAATATTTACATGCAATATATCCATATCTTTTGACTCTAGAGTTATAGCCTATAATAACAACTTCCATAAATGGAAAACCATACAAAAATAAGAATCTATATATAGACATGTATATAAATATAAAGTATCAAAAAGATTCTTAGATCAGCATGGAAAAGGTGGAAAAATCATCTTGAATGCTTTAGAACATGATGTGGCCAAATCTGAAGTGAACTTTGAGAAACTAGAGCACAACTATCATAATCCATAGCCGACTATTGTAATTTATATCTAATTGACATAATCCATAGCTGACTATTGTAATTCATAGCTAACTATTGTAATTTGTAGCTAACTGACATAATTCATTGCTTACTATTGTAATTCATAGATGACTGATAGAATCTATAGTTATGATTTAAATGATTAGTTATTAGTCATAGCATATCCTTATCTTCATGAGATCTTATCATAAATCTTATTTAGATGCTATCGTACATGTACATATCAAAATATGAAGACTAATCATGTAAATGGTTAGAACATCATGAAAATAATGCTAACTTAGACTCACATGAGCTTATAAAGATAAAAACATCCACTTTATACCTTAAGCTAGTTATAAACCCTAAGACTACATGATATTCTCAATTTAAATGATATGTTTAAGTCTATGAAGGATGATATATCATGGAAATAATGAGTCATAATGTGGACTCATCATTTCCCCCACACCTTACCTTTTACAAGTCCCATTATAAACTAAATCTCCCTATCCTCATGATTATGAACCCTCTGCTTCAACTTGAGACTTAGATCATATATGGAATACAAATCTTAAAATATTCATTCATGTTGAGGAGTGAATCTCATATATTTATTTACAAAGTGAATCCAAATAGTAAACTACTCATTAGATTATGGTCCTATATTCTGCCATGGAGACATAGGGGAGAGTAATAGAGGAGGCCCAAATCTCATCCCTATCCATGGTTTTTGTCCTCCCCCTTGAAATACATCAATAATTATCTGAATGATGACCTTATCCATTCTAAGAGTCCATCTAGTAGTGTTAGGGGATATAACTTCTCTTTATATTAAGGTGACTGGTAACATATGCCATCATTGTCTACAGGTAATCACCACTTGGTCAAATAAATGATGAACAAACAATTCAAAATTGATGATGCCATATTGTAATGTATAAATATAATGATCATAGATCTTAGGTTATTGATAAAAACTTTGTAATTTTTCTAATATCTGGTGTGCATCACTAAATTGGGGTCTAATGCATAGACCAACTTCTTTTGCAGTGTTTATATGATCATCATATCTTTCTTGTCATGCAATATGATTCCTATATGTAGAAAGAAGATCCCTCAATTGTAACTCTCTTACAAAAAAATTCACCAAGAAATTATTTGTATTCCCCAAAATGATATCACATAGATATAATTTACATAAAAAATCTTGCCTATCAGGGGTATTATTCTTAGAAACTATCAAGAATTCATTACCTATATTAATTTCATGGGTAAACCATAAGAAATCTAGAGTAACTACCATTGTGGAAAAGGAATCCTTGATCCAAACTATTTTGGTTGATTTTGTTGGAATGTATTTCCTTATCTTTGAACATAGATTATTTCTTATATTGTTTGTATATTCTATTTGAACTAGTTCTTAAGAGTAGGAAGGTGACTACAATTTTTTGTGTCATGATCCTGAGCATCACATATTCCACTAATTTTGGTTTTGTCTAGAAGATAGTCCCTGAGTGCATGTTTTAATATACATTTTTGACAATAGATTTCCAATGGTTCAGTGTTAGATTTAGCCTTATCTTGTAATCCATCTAATTTTATGTTCAATTGAACTAGTATATATGTTTTCAAGTTTGTTAGTTCCTTTATGAGTTGGCTTACATCACTATATTTCCCTAGTTTCCCTCTTCTAATGCTAGGTTTTGTCCTAGAGTAGTTGATACATAAATGTGTAATCTCTTAGAAGTCTAGTTTTTTAATATCTACCTTCCCCATGAGATTCCAATAATCCCTAAAATAATCATCCAATCCTTTAAGGAAAACAATTTTGATCACTTCCTCCAGTAGATCATATCCACATCTGTTCTGGGCAAAAGTAAACCAATCTAGGTAATCTCCAAGGTTTTCATATTCATTTTTCTTAAATTTTGAAAAAATATTCTTTTCTATCCTTGACCCTATGGTAATATTGGTATTTGTTCAAGAATATTGTTTCCATTTATCTCCTAGTGTTAATAGAGTTTCATGTTAGTCCCATGAACTGCCTCATTGCTCCTTCCTTCAAAGTAGAAAGAAAGAGCTTCAATTTTTTATTATTTGAAGTGTAATCATAGGTTTGGTATAATACTTTGAACTCAAAAACAAATTGGTTTGGGTCTTCAGTAGATAAACATCTAAAGGTAGGTAGATTAGATGGGGAAATATTTTTCAATATTATTTGGTCATCATTATCAAATACAATAGGATAATAGAAAGTCCTCTCAAAGATAATTCCTATGAGGGTTTTATACATGGCCTATATTTTATCCCATTGAAAATAGAGTTCTATTGAAAGGAGGAGATTCATCAAGGTCCTCTGGTTATTTAGTATCTAAAAGTTCAATTTTTGTAGAGGAAGATTCTTCTAGATATCGAGAGGTACTTCTAAAAGACTCACTTATTATTTGTAAACTTTTTATCTTTTCTAAAAATTCTTTCATTCTTTCCTCTAAAGGATAACGATATTTTGGAATAAACCTTCCTTTTGAATCCCTTTGCCTACTCATATACCTATATTTGATAAGAGAGTAATTTATTATATTTTTGTTTTTTTTATATTTTGATTGTTAGCCTGAGTGTTTACCTTACGAACACTTTTAAATAAGTCCCTAGAAATGGTGCTTAAAATGATGGGTGTCATTTTCAGCCCTTTATTTAATCAATCTATGTTGGTTTCAATTCTTACTAGGGCCAATGTTTAAGGCCATTTGTAGTAAGGTACTTATTGGTTTCAGATAACAGTACTATTTGGGGAGGGGTTTTGGTGTTATACTAGCCTAATGTCTATTCCTAAGAGTCTAAAGTAATGATGAAAAGAAACACTCTTGCATGAAATGTAAACACACCAAAATGTTGAATTGAATAATCTAAAACCAATCACACAATGTTGTAAAGTAAACTTACTAAAACTAAATCTCAAACCCACACTTGCAAAATGAAAGTTATAGGAATTAAAGTAATGATAAATGATTATTCAAATATAAAAGTAAACACATTAACACCTATTATATCCTTCAGGTTATAAGTCTAATCACACAAAACATATATCTTAATTTCAATTGAAACAAATAAGAAATAAACATATAAATACTAAAAGTAATATCTCTTGTCTCCTTGGGGAGTGGGCCCTTACTCACTTTAGGATTTAGGTTTGAATCAACTTAGTCTTAAAATGTTATCTTAACACATAGAATGAAATAGTAATCTACTACGAGTCATTTCATATTCAAAATAACCAAACTTATAATATCTGTGTCTCTCTATGTTTATAAATATAGCATGGATCTACCCTTTTATTCTATAAAAAATAAACTATCCTAGAAACTAGGCAACAACTCAACTAATTTAGAACAAGAAGATATTTAGAGAGATTAGGTGATATAGCCAAAATAGAGAAAATGTTGCAATAAGATCTACACAGGATTAGAAAGATCCTTGTGAGATTACAACTACTATGTTTAGTTATATCTAATCACTAAAAATTTACATGCAATATATCTATATCTTTTGACTCTAGATTTATAGCTTGTAACAACTTCCATAAATGGAAGACCATACAGAAATAGGAATCTATATATAGACATTTATAGAAATAGAAAGTATCAAAATAAGTCTTAAATCATCATAGAAAAGGTGGAAAAGGCTTCTTGAATGCTTTAAAACATGTTGTGGCCAAATGTTAAGTGAACTTTAAGAATTCAGAGCACAACCATCATAATCCATAGTCGATTGTTGTAATCCATAGCTGACTGATAGAATTTATAACTGACTATTATAATCCATAGCTAATTAATAAAATCCATAGTTATGCTTCAAATGATCAGCTCTTGGTTATGACACATCTTTATCTTCATAATATCTTATCAAAACTCTTATTTAGATGCTATCACACCTATACATATCAAAATATGAAGATTAATCATACAAATGGCTAGAACATCAGGCAAATAATGTTAACTTAGACTCACATGAGATTATAGAGATAAAAGCATTCACTTTCTACCTTAGGCTAGTTATAAACCCTAAAACTACATGAAATTCTCAATTTAAATGACATGTTTAAGGCTATAAAGGATGATATATCATGGAAATAATGACTCATAATGTGGACTCATCAGGAACCATGGATGAAAATACATACAATGTTGGATCCTCCAAAACTAATAAAAATAGTGTCAAAGCTAAAAATATTCTAGTGTAGTAGTCATAGAAGGCTTCAATGATCCAGTAAAAACTACCCTCTATCACATGACCAAGTAAAGCCAATAGTAGAGGTCAAGATCCATAGAGTAGTAGGTGACAACAAAAGGCTACTAATGCAAATAATATCAAACTTGATACAGAGCCCAAACTAAAATAAGAACATGTATATTATGGTCTTCACCAATAACAAACTAGGAACTATAGAAAATGATGACCCTGTAGTAGGCTTTGGACCAATAGAGGATACAAAATCTATAGAAATGTAAAATTTTGTAACTCTTAATTATAGAGAGAGAAAATTGGATGTAGGCCTTTTAAAATTATCATGGTAAAGTATGGACCATAAATGGAGAGAAAAAGGCAAGGTGGACACCTATAAAAAATGAATGGAGACATAAAATATAGATTAATGGCTATCAAAGTTGATCTGATACCATATTAGAGTGTGATATATACTCAATAACCATAGGATCAATCTTTCACACCATTAACATAATTATAATGACATAGACAATGCACACACATAGAAAGTATTTACAATAAAGTTTTTCAAAATGTATTCACATCATCTATGTGGATCTCCATAACTGATCAAAGAAAAATAAATGGGAGTTCCTATTAAATAGGCAAAATAGGTTGTTTCATGCAAAAAAATCTTATTGCATGAATAAACTAAAAAATAGGAGGATGTACTATTAATGTGTACAAAAAAATATGTGCACAAAATAGTTTACCATCTTCAAAAACTAAAACAAATAACTCCCAAATTAAGCTTAGACACTTAATATAATAAAATTAAACACAAGGTCAACATGGGATCAAGCAATTAAGTCTAGAAATAAATTAACACTAAATGTTAAATGAAGGATAGTTAACTAACGGTCATTCAAAAAGTGGTTAATGATGAATCACTTAAATATTACACCTTTCCCAAAGCATATTGGAATTTCATTCTTAGGTTATGTATAATAAAGGAAAGTTTTATAATAATAAAGGTGGTGTGTCACATCAAAAAGGACATATTCAAAAGCAATGAATGTATTCAATGAATTGCAAAGGTCACATTACAATAATTGATGGCATTTAAACCAAGAGCATAACAATGTGAAAATAGTTCGACATAATTTAGTGCAAAGTGTCAAACATAAGGAACAAATCAGAGCTATATTAATGAAGGATATACATATCACAACACATATCAAAACCTTTTGATCATATGAGCCTTTTGTGAATTAAACCTTAGTTATTTACCTAAGCATAAAAAAAACCCCATCTCCTAAAAAAACATATCAAATATGAGTTGATTAAAGCTACTCATATCATTGAACAATGCAAGAAGGAAGAAATTTGAATAGGGTTAGAATTATGGTAGATAAAGAAACATGATCTTGACCTTTTTAATTTTGTATATGTAATATAGATTGATTTATTTGGACTTGATCCTACCATTTTTGTGTGACTAGGAACATTAGTCATGTAAAATCATCTGTAAGGTTTAGATGTAGAATGATTGATCAATCTTCCAAATTTTGAGTAGATAGATGAGGTGGTGATGGCACTGATAATTCAACATAATGAGGGGTAAATATACTTTTCTAATTATTTGAACATACACATTAATACAATAATAATTTCAAGGGAAATAGGACTTCTAGAGTATGGGAAATCTCTCATGCCATATAAAACTAGAAACCCTCTAATTCTCTCAGACACAAGGGATAATTATGCCAAAAGATCTAGGGGAATCCCCTTGACTCAGTATAATATGTCACAGTTTGAGTTATTTTTGAATATATTTCACATAGATTCTATAATATTTCCAAGATTACCCACCAGGCAATGAAAGGGGTAATTGGCATTGCCTACCAAATGATCTAGCTCAACAAAGAATTTAATTGGCTAGAGTTCCTAGTAGTTAAGCTGATTTATAATCTATAAAATATTGTTTTAGGTGCATTACAAAATTTTTAATAATATTTTATGGTATTGTTATTATGATTTACTCATTTTAATTCTCCTAATGGTCTTATCATAGTGGATGGATAATTTTGGTATGCAACCTCTTTTCAATATCTGACCTTGACCATAAAAGGAAAATACTACTAATAGTTGGGTTGGTTTAATCAATGGTGTATTGAAGTGGAATTCCTCATAGAATTGCATCCCAAGGTGCGTAAATGTGTGATGTAGTATCTTTCATCCCATGTATAAATCACTAAACTTCATAATGGAGTGAAGGTGTGACTTCATGGACTTTCCTAACCATCGCATGTCCCATTTCCATTCTTCATCACCATTTTGGATTTGAAATCAAAAAATTTGAGGCAACAAGATTTATTGGAAATAATGATGACACCTCTATATCATATGTCCCATGGAGTACAATATCTATTAGTGCATCCATAAGTAGACATGCAAGCATAGTAGCAGGTACCATTTCAAACATTAATGGCCCCAATATATGTTGCTAAGGGGAAAAGAAAGGTGTCAAATAAAGGATAATGCTACCTCCTCTACCAAAGAGGAAGACTCATGGAACCATCTCTTAGATCAATGATAAAATGTTCCCAATATTGATAGAAAATATGATCCCACATAACTTGGCATCACCGAGGAAGAATTTTACAATTCTATGTTGCAATATAAAGGCATAGAGCTATGTAATGAGGAAGAAGAAGATTTTTTTCTTATGGAAAGTATTTCACACTTTCCAAGTGTGCCAACATGTCCCAAAAATTCTAATGGTGGATATCCCCACACCTTTGGATTCAATCATAGTTAACATTAACATAAAGGAATAAGAGATCATATGTATAATGAAAACCATATTCCAAGGTATAGTGGGAAGAGGATCATCTTCAAGACAGAGTTGTGTAACCACAACTAGAGGTACCACAAGGTGTAAAATAACAAGTAAGCCCTTAATAGCCACTAATATATAGAATTAGAATTAACATAATGGAAAGTATATTTCCTTATATTATAGAATACATGGGCTCAATTTGTATATAACCAGTGGTGGAGGGGATTAAGTTGAATAAATAATAATATGTGGAGCAGTAACCTACTGTGATAGTCCATGCCTATAAGTGCTTGAATAAGGTTCTCATTCTACCTGCCCACACAAATGCACCTGTAAGCTGATGAACAATTGCAGCATCCTTTCCCTCACCTTCCCCTCATCCTTCACCCCCTTCCATCTTCCCATTCCCCATCTTGTTCTCATCAAAAGGGCAACATATCACAAGAACAAGTTGTACATACCCAAACAGATCAAGATAAGGCTAAAAAGGAAGAAGATAATAAGGATAGAAAGGAAGAGAATAAAAATAACAATTAAGAATAATTTGGGTACAATACCCAATAATAAAAATATCAATGGATGAAATAATCCATGTAGAATAATCACAATGAGGAACAAGATGTTTTGAAGAAGAAGAAGAATATGTGAAAAGGGAACAAGAAAAAGTAGATAAGGTAGTGTAGGAGTAGAGGAAAAAGGTTGAGGATGACATAGTATCCAAAGAAGTGAAGGATAAAATGAGTGAATCCCTATGAAATCAAGATGAAGTTAGTAAGAAAAATTCCAAATATCAACCTAATAAGGACACTTCATAACAAGTAGATTAGATAGTAAATATGTAGGTAGAGGCAACTTCTAAGGTAAAATAAGAGCTAGAGATAAATAAGAAGGATAAAGTTGTAGTTGATATTAAGAAGGTTAAGTAACTAAAGTAACCTTTAAATTAAATAGTAGAGCTAAAGAAACAACTAATTATTAACACCCCATAACCTTTCAACACATTGTAAGGCTTAGGATCATCATTGGGATGTACACAAGAAAAGGCATCATAAGATAAATAGTAAACAACCAACCAATGGTTGTGGGACATTGAATCCACTCCCCTATGAAAAATAATGTTCACACTCATAATTTCACAAATATAAAACCAAGTATCCTAAACCAAAACTCTTGTCACTTGTTTTATTTTGACTACAACAAGTTAGGAGGCATTATTTGATGTGACCTAGATAACACTAGGAAATTAGGTTGAGGTAGCTGCTACATTTCAAGATTCCATTATGCAAAAATATCTTTAGGTAGAATAGAACAACCTATATTTAAGGTATGAAAACATAGATATACATGATCAGTTGGTTCAAGGCCCATATAATCATTGATGATACTTGTCTAGTATTGGTGGTCTAGGTTTTTGAATACCAAACAATGTCTAAGGAAAAATAATCCATGATGTTTCTTTCTCATCTCACCAATGACTAGGTGGATACACAAAAACTTATAAAACTTCAAGTGTAAGGGAAGAACCTAAAATTATAAATAGAAATCCTTTTCCAACTCCTTGAGGAGTATGACTAGATCTTGGACATTATTGCACATTAAGCCACACAAATTGCTCGCACTATTTTTGACTAGAAGTAGTAGTTTGAATATTAATTTAGTGAGGCGCAGTCCAATTTTAAATATATGGACAAGGCCAAAACCATCATCCAAGATAAATCAACCACATCAAACCTCATAGATGTTGTGTTGAAGTATTTTCTTCACTCAAGAGACTTAGTGATGAAAAATATGACTACATGGTAGAATGAGATGCTTTGAAACACATTCACTGGCATCTATAGCCAGTAGTACATATAAAAACTAGAGGGAATGTTGATATACATTCATCTAAATATATCATAGGATATGGCTATCATTTCCACCATGTAAGATGACTATATTTAATAAATCATGTAGTGCCAAGTTCTAATGTCACTTTGATCGACATGGTCTAGAATGTCCTAGTTGATTGGAAATAATTCAAAAAATATATTTCAAACTTAAATAGCTTGATTTATTCCATTATCAATGATCCATTGTTAATCCCATCATCCCAGATCATACAATATTTACAAAATGGGGAGGTGACCAAATCAACACAAACACAACCTCCAATAACTAACTCTATAGCTACGTTATCTTCAAACATGATTTATAAAATGTCATTCTATTTGGTGGCACCATATTTTGACATATCACTAGTATCACTACCATATTCTTATCCTCTTCCATCTCTAGTATCACACTCCATGCCTCCTCCATCTCTATAGGTTTTTTATAGTACCAATTTTATAAAATTTTGAAGAAATTTTATAAAGGGAAACTTAAAAGCATTATTCATGGGGCTAGCATGGTTTAAAACCTATAAAGGGTGGCCTCATAATTATTCCAATCTATTTAAAAAATACAAATGTGGTAGATTGGTATGTTGCTTAGTTGAAAAACTAAAAGGGTAGCTAAGTAATGCACAAGAGGTGAAAACTCTTAAATGACACCTTGAGTGATTAATACAAGTATTTTTTTTGGACCAACCCCTTAGGAAATCATACCAATTCTAGTAATAGGCACACATCATGAGAATTTGTCTCAATATGAGACAACTATTTAAGTTTGAGAAATTTTTGATTGTAGACTTTGGATTAAAAAATTATAAAATGTAAATACATGATAAGTGTGTGATGTGGAACATTTGGTGTACCATATATAATTGTGTATATACTTATATTATGTATGTATTCTTAAAGTATTCAAAATTTGAAAATACTCCTTCAATATTTAACTAAAATGATAGAATACAAAGCTATAGAGCTTTGGTAGTTCTATATATTGTGATCAATTGTATAGGAAAAGAGTTATAAAATGTAGAGATTAATATAGAGATCAGATGATGGGTTTTCTAAATTTCACCATGTATTTGTTTTTTTCATAGTGTATACTCTATTTTACTTACATACCAATCATGAATGTTATTTATAATTCAAGTCTATGTTTTCTAGATAAACATATAATTCTGAATTGAAGGAATACTTGATATTTTTAAAAATTTGTCTACATTCTAAACCTATTTCTTACATCATTTAGAAACATGCACATTAGCCTATTTTGAGGGGTTTTATAGGAACCTCTATTGATAATCTAAAACTAGGTTGATCTGAACCATCTTACACTCAATGAACCTAGGTTTAGATTGAGAAAAATTACACATTGAGGAGTTGTTGTCAATGGTGGGTATAGAAGGAATGAGAAAGCAACCCATAAAAAAATTTAATGGTTAGAGGCTCACTAAAAATATCCTAAGGATACATTTTTATGTAAAAAATATAAAGCTTCGAAAGTTAAATACAATCCAATCATTGATGGGATAGGATTTACATTGAGTTCACTAGAATGTATGTGTTGGCTAGGATGACCATTATAACAATCTTATTTATCTCTATAGACTATTATACAAACAATAAATTATAGCATAGAACCTACATATAGTTTAAAGTTATAGTGATAATACTTGAATTGGCCATAGATATAGCAAAGGGTAATCCACATTCAATATCAATGGTATATGGTTCCAAATCCTATGCCTAAGATATGGGATATGGGTCTAACTAGGTATAAAGGTAAATAAATGATAAAGCAATGATAATAAAGGGGTATCAAAGAAATTACATGTAAGGAACTAATGAACAAGGTTAACCTAAATCCTAGATAGTAAATAGCACTAAGCAAAACAAGAGATAAATGGTGCAACGGTAAACCATAAGTCAATCTATGTAGCCTAGAAAGGTAATGGCAAGCCTAAGCACCCTATATATACTAGTTTATTTAGTATAAGGATAACTTAAGAAAATATAATAACATGCATGCTAATATAACAATAATCAAATAATATCTATCTATTAAATGAATAAAGGAAATATAATAGGGATATAGATACTTACCTTTAGATTGACTTGTTAACTCATCAGTATCCCCCTTGACTATAGTGGCACTTTGTAAGTGATGTTATAGGTGAAGACCTCCAATGGAAAGGATGAATACCTATATTTCCTTAGTTTATAACTTCAAATACTATGGAGTATCTTATTGGTTCAACTCCTCATATTGATCTTCAAAGACCTTGAGCAAGAATGGACCTCTAAGAATAAGAATTGTATCCTCTAACTCTTATTTTTAATACTTAAGGGAATAAATGCAATCACAAGAAGAGTATATGCATGTTGTGTGTTTTGGGAATGATAGTTATGACCACTACATATATATATATATATATATATATATATATATATATATATATATATATATATATATGGATATAAACCAAAAAATCACCTAAAACTCTACTTTTATGGTATTGGCCAGGATCATATAGTCCAATGGATGTTGGCTAACTCAAAATAGTATTAGCTCAGTTGATATAGTATGAAATATAGAGAAAAAGTCAAAATTATATCAATTTGTTCAATACAATACATGGAAAATAATTAGGAAACAGATTGTATGGACCAAGGTAATATAATAGGAATAGAAGGTGGTTATCATAAATGTACATAAAGGATATGGAGATGGAAGATGTAAATAGACTCAAAAGAGGTCAGTCTGATAGTAATGAATAAATGATAGAATAATATGTAAACATCTCTTGTAAAGTACCATGAGCTAAGCCCACCCCTTTCTTGGTGCACTCCTTAAGACATGCATTTAGGTAAATTGATGCACTAATGATTCCTACTATATAAATAGTTAGTAAAGTGATAAATATTAAAAATATAAAGTTTCTACAATATGAATATAGGGTTCACCAATATGATTTACCCTATTTTTGTTTTAGGGTAATTACCATTAATAAAAAGGTAAAATGATTGCACAAGTAATGTTTACCATTTAATAATTCAAAATAATACTTTTAGATCTTCCCTAGTGGATAAAAAAAATAAACATGTCATATTTTAAATTTGAAAACAAACAATGGATAATATTAAAATTGAAATAGTTGAAACAATCACACTTTGATGAATTCTAGATTTTTGAATGTAGATCTAATTTTTACAAGCTTGTAGTTGAATATGTGTCAAATTTGGAGTGTTGAATATGAAAAGAAATGATTAGTACCTATTCCATTCATGCCCATGGTGATATTGGTGATGGCATATTTTGACTATTTTTTGTGTACTCCTATGTTGTTCATGTCATGCACTCATTTTTAGAATTTAGATTTTTTTTGTATTGCTTTGTAACTAGATGTTGTGTTTGCATGTGCCTTCACTTTATATAATTTGTGGACTATAATATATGGTTTATATCTTAAATTTTATTGGCCTATATTTCTAAAATATTTTAGAATAGGAGAATGGAACAAGTAGTTGGGTCAGGCAACCTTAAGGGTGTTTCAACTATGTAATTTGCATGCCAAAATTAGAACTATTATATTTCATGTGTAGTGTGAATGGAGAAATTGAATAAGGCCTTCAACCTCATCTTCATTAAGTGTGAGATGAAACTACATGCACATTTACCTAGGATAATTTTGGTACAATATGTGATGAGGGTCCTTGAGTAGAGACAAATAAATTTAGAGTGTGCTTAAGTTACATGAAAATGAATGACTAGAAATAGATTGAAATTTTGTATGGAGACTATTGGATTGTAACCTCTTGTATATCCTACATTATTAAAATTATCATAGATGATTTTTATATGTAGTCTTCTCATTGTTTAAATGAAATACATTTTGGCACGTAAAAGTTGTCAAAGAGAAAGGAAAACAACCAAAAATAGATCCAAACATTTAATAGATGTGACCAAAATCAAAAGGGACCCAAAAATCAAAGGGGTGAGAACATCAATCAATGGACTATCATTCTCATTTCAAAATAAATAACATTCACAGATACACATAAGAGAGAGAAAACAAACTCATGAGCACAAAAAAACATGACAAAATGATAAAAAAAATAAGACCATCAGTTTGACAAATAATTAGAGAGAGAAACAAATATAAGCAAGTTCCTAATTCAAGGTGATGACCCATGTGCATAAAAATTTCAAAAAATATTATAATAAGAAGGCTTACACAATAATTTATTATTTTTAATAGCTTGTAACTTGTTAAAAATAATATTTTCATCTATATTGACAACCTCATTAGTACCATATACAACAAATAAATGAATTGGCACCTCTATATGTTTGTGACATGATCATGAAGTGTGTTCTAATAAAGTCACAAGGTAGATGATATTTTTATTTAGTTATAAAAATAATAAATTACATAGAAAATAATTAATGTCAAAATATTTCACAATAAATAACAAGCATGAGAAAGGCTAAGTAATAATAGAGACACAAATTTCAAAATCATTTTAATAAGCATTATGATGATCGTGTGTGTGTGTGTGTGTGTGTGTGTGTGTGTGTGTGTGTGTGTGTGTGTGTGTGTGTGTGTGTGTGTGTGTGTGTGTGTGTGTGTGTGTGTGTGTGTGTGTGTGTCTGTGTGTGTGTCTGTGTCTGTGTCTGTGTGTGTGTCTATATGGGATATTGAGACACCCAAGTATTAGATCATATTAATTCATCCTTTGAAGCATAATATTCAGTAACACTATTATTTATATTTGTATTACTCTCACATCCCTTTGATTATCTAATTATTTTAGGTTGTATCTTGTGGCTAATTTGCACTTTATTAGGGATAGAATTATTTGTATGCACTCTATGATTTATTGCTTTAGGTATCAACCTTTATTATAAACATGATAGTTTATACACCTAATTTCATTATAATAATAGTTATTTGCTATGGTATTAGTGTGTTTACATGCTCTTTGATCATTGCTCAGTTAAGCTTTGATTGGCATGTTTTCTTTTATTTCCTTTTCTTTTATGACACTTTCACTCTCCTTTTCTTGTCTATTAAAATAGGGCTCCTCTATCTTCCTCCTTTTTATCTCTCATGCTTTATTTTCCCTCTCTTTATATATATTCCCTTCCCCCCCTTAGGTTTCAGTGATCCTAGGATTATAACCAAGAGTATACCACTATAATCCTAGTCATGTCCCTTCTAGCTATCTTTTTGTTTCATTGGTGTTTTCTCCCTTTTTTACAACTTTCCTATAATTTTTATGTCAACTTTAAATTATAATAGGTTCCTAATTTTAATCCAATGAGCCTATAAATTCATGTATGCATTGATAATTTAAATACCCATACAAACAAGGAAGAACTTAAATATAAATTGGCAAGCCATCTATTAGAGTGATAGTGCAACACACTCATACCAAAAATTATAAAATTGAAAGGATTAGTGAAATAAAATATAAAATATACTAGTTTCTTACATATCATTGATAAAGATGAGGGTCAAGATATTCATAATACAATGGATTGCTTGTTAGACTACAATGGTGTTGATTTCCACACTATCAAAGATCAAGGGTTTGATTGAGTAATGTCCCTCATAACTATCCCATTTTTTATGGTTTTTCAAGGTGATTTGATTTTGGATATAATGAAGTAGAAATATTTGTAGTGAATTATGAAAATCATAGAGGTTTTTGTGTAGCAAAGGAAAATGAAGGCATTTGTCAATTTTTTTTAAAGATCAAACATTATTTGACTAGGACTATAATCTATCTACCAGGAGCTTACCTCTATATTTTATGTCATACTAAGAGAGTACCACTATGATTCTAGTCATATAAATAGATTAACCCTATGCTCCTAGTCAAATGAGAATCACACCACTACATTCCTCACAATTTTTTACAAATTCTCAATTTTGCACAACTTTTATTAGTTTTCTCTAGGACTACTTTGAGACCCTTTTTTCCATGATTTAAACCCCAAAAACACACATATTTTATATAATTAGGGTATTTATCTTAAAAACCTATCTTTTTCACTTTAATTCATTTGGTTGTCTTTATTTTTTATTTTCAAATCTATTTTTGTTGTTATGTTACTATTTTTTATTCATGTTGTGCACATGTATATATGGTTTAGTATAGTATCCCATGACCTAAACCCACTTTTCCATATAGAAATTTTTTTGAACCCATGTTATCTTGCACCCAACCTTATGGTTTCATATTTTTAATGAACCCATAACCACTTACATGCTTTAGGATTATATTATTTATTATATTACATATTAGATTCACTCTTGGCTAAGGTTTCTTCAAACCCCTACCTTGCATGTTGATTTCCCTTCTAGCATTATATTTTTTGTTATTATTGATCTTATTTTTCCGGGGTTGCACTTATTTACCTCTCCATCTATAGCCCTACCTCTTTGTGCATTGTTGCAACCTTAGTTTTCATTTTATGTATGTATCCATATTATGCCACTTAAATAAATTAGATCTAAATCCCCTACTAGGAAAAGTGATATATTGAATTGTAAACTAATTTATTATTTATAACTTCCTCTAACTATTACTCATTTTTAGTTTTAAAAAAATGTGGTTGTTAATGAGGTTATTGCTTATTATATTGATACACATGTGGATGATAATGTGAATAAAAATGATTTATATGAAAATGTTAATAATTATAATGTTTCAAGTGCATCTCAAAATATTTATTCTTTTGATTTATAAAAATATAGGGTTGAAAGATTTGTCTTGTTTATATAACATGTCTTAAGTTATCCTATTGAAATAGATGAAATGGTATATATGTCGAGAGTGTGAAAAAGAGATCCCTAGCTAAAAATATCATAATTGAGGATATACCTTTTACATTAAATCATGGATATTTGAATGCTTATAATGATTATCATCCTTTAATTGGTTCCCCTCTCATGTTAGATAATGTGTAGGTTATATCTCAAATTATCTCTAATGTTATTCCCCTCCTATTTATTATAATTGTATTCATGTTTCTTTACCTTCTTAAATTAGTTTTAATGCCTCTTGAATTGATTCACAAGTTCCTCAACCATCTCAACATGTTATCCAACATTCATCTCTTGTTCATAGTGTTCTTAAAATGCATAATGTTTGCCTTCCTACCTATACCACTACTACATTTATTATGAACCCTAAAGTTATCCTCTTTCAATAAACCACCCACACTGTGCAACAATAAATCCAATTTCTTTCCCAATGGTTTCAAACCCATTTCATAAGGCCAATTCACATGATATATTATTTAATCATTTGTATTATGATGTCATTTAGTATACTTTACTTAACAAATTTTTATATCCTAAATTTTAATTATTCATCGATAAAGGTTGTCCTTATCATCACACAAAATATTTCTTTGTTTCATGTCTCAACTTTGTGCAATATGATAAATGTTTGATGAAAATATTTCCTATAACCATTAAGTACGATGATCTTAATTGGTTTTATGTTTTTAAATCTACATCTATACACTCTTTAAATTATTTCGTTGATGATTTATTAGATCATTTTCAATCAACATTACCATGAATCTCACATTTACGTAGATCGCCTAACTCAAACAATGACCTAATGAGAATGTAAGTGAATATGTTCTTATATACAAAACCATGCTCATGAAAATTACTCACCAATTAACTGACATTTAATTATTAAGTATGTCCTCTAAGATTTTATTTAAACCCTTTAAAAATAAAGTTGTCTTCAACACTTACCAATCCTTTTATGAACTTTAACACCTAGCTAGAAACTATGATATTAAGATTTTAGAGGCCAACATGGTTAAATATGGGACAAAATATCTTACCTTTGATGGATATAAATTATAAGTTAAATCAAAATCTAAATTTAATGCTAAATATAATATTTTTTAACCTAATAATGAGGTTAAGAATATAGTGAGTTTGGTAGACCAAACATTTGACAAAGTTAATCATATTGCATCAAAGAGAAAGAAGACAATTTATAAGACTAACTAAAAGTCCTCAAAATGTGATTAACCAATTAATTGAATGCAATATGATCTCTTTACCTCCTCAGTAAGTGATTAAATCATCAATGCCCTTACACAATAATCACAATGTTAATGCCTACTATGATTATCACAAAATCTCTAACCATTTTATAAAAAATGCATAAAATTAAAGAATATTTAAGACTTAATGCACCATAATAAAATCCAAATAATGGGTAAAAATAATAATTTGAATGAATCAATTTCTCAATAGAATCAACATCTAAAAATATTTCTGAACCCTCTTCCAAATCATGTTAATAAATCCAAAACACAAGATGATGTGCATATGATATCTCAAATGAAATAATTATGAGATCATAATGCTCATCCACTTGATGAATTTGTATGAGTGGTTAATGACATGCATAAGGAGCCTCCTCCAATTATATTTTATGACCACAAAATTACAAAAGATGATTTTAATAATGAAACACTATTCATTTGTGTTTTTATAGATAAAAATTGAAGATTAATAAATGGAATCATGGTGCATAATGGTTCAAGAATCAATGAGCGTAAAATAAAATTTATTACCACTCTTGGAAATAATTAGAAGGATTTATCTGGTATAACCATAATTATTAAAGGATATGATACCATAACTAGGATTCCACTTGAGGACTCTACCTTACCTATCACCATAGGTCTTAATACCATTGTAGTTTTGTTTCATGTATTACCAGATAATCAAATAAATGATGTATTTCTCAAATGACCCTAGATTAATAAAATTAAAGCATTTTTTCAACACTACACCAATGCTTGAAATTTGTTAATAATAATAAATTAATCACCATTTAAGTCACTACATTATAGCCTCCCACACAAGTTAACATAAGGTATTACCTAAAAATCCACCAAATAAGTTAATTATCTGACCTCAAGAAAAGAAAAAAAAATTAAAGTTCAAGTACCTACTCATTTACATACCAAAGTAATATTATCACAACCTAGATTTCACCTAATAAAGATAAATAAAAGTGCAAATTTACAAGAGGATACTAAAGGTAATATAATCTATTACTATGATAATGATTATAACAAGGAAAATTACAATGGAAACAATTATAATAATGATAATTACAATAATGTCAATGATTATACAAATGAGTTCAAATATTATGATGATGCATTAGCCTTACTAGACTCATGGGCCCCAGGACATCTAGATGTTGACCATGAGAGAATTAATTTCTTTACTTAAATATAGTATAATCAATTAGATGTTTTTTTTTGGATTTTCCTATTATCCCCACATGTGTACATCTAAACAATATTTTCTTTTACATAGTTTATTTTCTTTACTTGAGTACTTTTATTTACTTGATTGTCCCTAGTTTTGTAATATTATCTATGTTGGATGTGTATTTTATTAAATTATAGTTATTATTACCTTCATTCAATGATTTATCCAAATTATGTTTTAGTTTGCTTCTAATTTATTCCATTGTCCTCATATTTTTTAATTTTGAAGCTACCTTATTATTTCTATGCTTTCATGTCATGTGTAGTTTATTGACTTTCTTATCCAATTCCTCTCATGGTTTGTATGTTATTCTTACAACCTCTCTTCATGTTCATTGTGTTAGTTTTTTTAATTTTCAACCCTTACCTTTGATTGGTGTTTCCCATCCCAAAATCCTACACAAACTTCCCCATGATGACAACATAATGCATATTGATACCTTCTACCCCAGTGCACATAGAGTTTTAGGGGAAGTTGTAGGTTATTAAGGATACCTCCTTTATATAATATTATTACTTTTTCCCCTTATATTTTTTCATATTCAATGTATTTATTTGATTTCTTAATGTCTTATAAAATTTATTTGTCTCAATCTTTATGTGTTACATAATTACATAACTTCGCATATTATTACTTGCCTATTAGTAGAGATTATAAATTAATCATACGTGCTATTGATGATATTATTGAGTTAAATGAATGACATACAAATTATATATTTATATTCAGCTAGGAGCATCCTCATGCTTACACTAGGTATCTCCTTATTCTTGCACTGAAGTCATCCTTATGATTTATAGGGTTGTGCACAAATTTATGAGGGAAGTTATAGGTTAAGGGTACCTCCTTTTTGGATTTTTCTTAATTTTTCCCCTTATATTTTTTTCATACTCTAAATATTCCTTTGATTTATTAAGGTCCTCTAAAATTACTTTTCCTTTATCTTTATGTGTTACATAGTTACATGACTTAGTCTATTATCACCTGCCTATTATTAGAAGTTATACATTGATTACACATATGATATTGATTATATTATTGCATTATGTGTAGCACATACAAGTTTATATGTATGATTACAAAATAACAATCAACCAATGGAATCCTCATGCTCACACTAGGGGTCTTATTATACCTACACTAAAGGCATCCTTATGCTTTTTAATAATGTTTCAAGTTCTATCATTTTTAGGTTTCCTTTATCATATTTTGCATTATATTTAAATATATATCCTAATCTATCATATTTATTTTGTACTTAATTAGTGTGTTTCACTGGTGATTGATGCCTTATTTTATGAGTAATTTACATTTAATATAGAGTTTTTGATGTGTCTTCTATAGTGCTTATTATATGGCATGGCTCTCTTGCTATCCCTTTGCTTACTATGCATGCTTGTGATTTTTACTTGATATGCCTCTCTTGTCTTCCATATCATGTATTTTTAGTTATATACTATGTCACATGATTGTGTTTTATTTCTTTGTATTCCCTTACTAATTTTTATTCCTTGTGTGTGATATTGATTGCCTTATTTACTCTGAGTGTTGCTCAATATTGTTTAATGTCTTATCCTTGATTAATTTTTATAATTCATGTTGTTATATGATTGGCACCATGATATATATCATGTAAAATATTACTTAATTGGATATATGTTTTTTGTCTATATTCTAATGTTTTCTACCATGCATATATTGGGGTATACAATTGTTGTGATTTATATATTATATATTTCTCACTAATGACATGATATTCCCATGTATTTATAGATTATATATTGATTATATTAGATCATGTTATCACTATATTCCAGTAGTTATATGTTGTCCACACTATGGCATGCCATTATTGTGTGTCATTACTTATATATTATCCACATCTGGGCATACTCTTTTTCGTGCCTTCACTACTTATATTTTTCCACATTGAGACATTATTATTTCACCTTCGTTGCTTACACCCTACCCATGCAGGGCAAAAAATGTTACTACCTTTACTTACATTGATACCTCATGGGCATACATGAGTTTATTTGTCTATTATAGATGCACTTTAATGATGGTATATTACTTACATATCTTATATGTACATACACATAAGTTAATATGCCTTATTATATATATGAGTTTAAAATGTAGCCATATTTATATGACTATACCAAAATGTGTTATAAATGTGTTTTAATGATGATGTTATATTATGATTGACATTAACACTCTATGGTTAATTTTTTACACCTAGTACATGTAATCCCTTTCCTTTGATATATGTGATACATAGATACATCCCAAACCTAAAAATGGGGGCTGATGATCCACCTATTTTATCTTAAACTATGTGATGGTACACAACAAACACACTACACATACTTGTACCCACATATTTGGAGGTAGTCACTAGACAATCTTCTACTTGATCCTATATTGGAGGTGTCACTAAAAATATATAAAACACACTTTAATTTATAATAAAAATTATACAAGTATGGATTCATAATTTTCATATTACTAAGTGTATTTATTCCTACTTACTTTTTACATAGTGATTTCTATAGTTATTATAATTGATTTATCTAGACATTAATCTAATTGTAAAATTTTTACTTACATTTTAAATTACTCCAAAATATCATATCATATAATGGAAAATCACTCAAGGTATCTATCCTACCATGATGAGGCATGGAGGCATTCAGTATGTTCATGAAGATTGCGAGGACACAAGGTTTCTTTTATTCTCCAAGTTACATGAGTTAGTCTTTATGATAGGGTAACCTCAATTCTCCTCATTTAAAATTTTAGATCATTATCATTACATATATTGAATTTCAGTAACACTTATAAGTTTAAAATATAATGTTTTGTTTAATCCTTTGTAATTACACTTATTTTTTTACTTTGATATATGCACAAACACACACATGCAATTGAGGCATTATGTAGACAAAAATAAAATTGTATATGGCTTGTTATTTTATATGTTATTAGTGTGTTTATCTTCTCTTGGATAATTAATTATATTATGCTCTTATTATTATTTTTCTTGTCTATCCTTCTCTCTTTAAACACTTTCACTTCACTCTCCTTCTCTTATATGTTGTACCAGGGCTCTTATCTTTCACTTTGTTTTTATCACACATGTTTTATTTTCCTTATCTCTTGTTATGATTCCTTTAGTTACCTCTCAAGTTTCATTGTTCCTAAGTTTATACCAAGATTATAGTGGTACACTCTTTGTTAGACTAATATCATACCACTACAGTCTTGGTATTTTTCTATTTTACATACCCTTTATGCCCTCCTTTTTTTATTATTTTTGCCCCCCTTTTGTCAAATTTAGCTCCTTTTGTGTGTCACCTTTGCATGTAAAATAGGTCCTAATTTTAATGTTAAAATTCCATAAATACATGCATGAATTAATGGATTTATATATTTAGATAAGTAAGTAGAGACTTAAATCTAAATTTACAAGCCATTTATTAAGTGTTAGAGCAACACCCCTCTACCAAAATAAGAATTTGAAAGAGCATATAAATTATACTAGTTGTTTGCATCTCATTGATAAATATATGGTTGGGATATTCATATTATACTTGATTTCTTTCTAGACTATATGAGGTTGATTGTATATCTATAAAATAACAAATGGCTTATTAAAGTAGGCCCCTCATACCTACCCCCATTTATTATGGTTTTTCAAGGTGATTTGAGTTGATTAGGGTTGTAAGGAAGTATAAATATTTCATCAACAACATGAGAAAGGTTTTTGTGAATCAAAACCAAACAAAGGCATTCATCAAATTCATTTCAAGATCAAACATTATTTCTCTAGAAGTGTACTTTACTGACTAGGAGTGTACACTATTACTAGGAGCATACCACTATGCTCCTAGTCAAACTAAAAGTGTACCACTACACTTTTTGAAGTTTTTTACATATTCTCAATTCTCCATAATTTATTTAATTTTTTTCTTAGACTTCTTGTGGATGTATTTTCCTCTGATTTTAGCCCCTGAAAACACATAAGTTTGATATAATTATGGTATTTATCTATTAACACTTTTTTATCACTTTAATTCATTTTAACATATTTCTCTTGCACTTTCCACTCTATTTGTGTTACTATATTATTATATTTTATTCAAATTTATGTTATGCACATGTATATATGGTTTAATATAGTGTCTCATGACCTAAAACCACCTTACCATATAAATAGTTAGGAATATCATTTTCTCTCTATTTAGAAACTCTCTCTACAAATATTAATTACTTTTTCCTCGTGTCCAAATTTTAGACATTGATTCATGGTACAAGGAATTGTTTTCATTTGATGTGTTTAAAGTCTACCAAGTAATACTTTGTAAGATCAATTATTAGGGACAATGTGGAATAATATTATAATTGTCTTTGGACCCACAATAATAGGTAAGATAATATAACCAAGATTGTTTCATCCAATACCATGATATCTTGGAATGATTTTTGGAGTATAATTTAAATCATCTGTAGTAATTCCAATATTTTAAATAAATTGCTCAGTGCATATATTCAAACTATAAATATTATCAACCATTACTCCATCTCTTTATTTTTTGTATATGAATACTTTTATGAATAAATATTCATAGTATGAAGTATCACATGGTATATCATTCTCATTTAAGATAATCTAAAGATAATATTTCTCTCTTATTAAATCAATCATACTAATAAAACCATCAAGTGGGTGTTTTCCATAGTCCATCAACACATTTTTATACTTTGATTTCTCTACCATATGGACATTTTATTTTTAATTTGATTATTTTCTGTGACTTAGTAAAGTTATAGATGCATTCACATTATTTTTTATTTTATACATTTGAATTTTATTGTTATCAATGAGATATTATATTATATGTTTCAAATATATGCAAGCATTTTTCAAATGTCCCTTGTGAATCTATTATAGCCACAAAATTCACTTTGGTCATAATATCTAGTCAAAGTTTTGAAAGGATCCAACTCCTTTATTTGAGGTAAGATGATCATATTACATTCAAGTAATTTCTCCAATATTTTTGATGGACACTCATTAAGCTTAGTAGATTATCTATTCCCTCTTTAATGAGTGAATATGAGCCCTTGAGTTGGTTGATATATTACATTGATGTCATGTGAATGACCATTCTTGGTTAGAACACTACATTACTACATTTTGTGTTATTAATTTCGGTAATCGAGTCACTTAGCGTTATTCATTTTTTTATTTTTATAAATTTAATATGTATTTGGTGATGCTAATTTGGCACAAAAATGGTGTTAATTTGTGATGTTTTTTGGGACACAATTTTATCATAATATTAAAATAAAATTTAGGATAACTTTATCTCTAGGAATTTTTATACACTTTTTTAGTTTTGCACAAGTTTTATGGCTTTTATCCAAGTATTCTTTTGGATGTGTTTTCACCTAATTTTATCCCCTGACAAACATAATTTTGATACAATTATGGTATTTATATAATAACCCTCTCTTTTTCACTTTAATTCATTTCAACATCTTTCTCTTTCACTTTCAGTTCTATTTATGTTGTTATATCACTAAATTTTATTGAAAGTTGTGTTATGCACATGTATATATGATTTAATATAGTGTCTTATGACCTAACCACTTTACCATATAGATAGTTAGGAATTATTATTTTTACTCTTTTTGAAATTTTGTTTATATTAATTTTAATAACTTGATCCTCATTCCCAATTTTTAGACATTGATACATAATACCCAAAAAAAATCATTTTATGTGTCTAAAGTATACCATGTAACAATTTATAATATCAATAGAATAGAATGTGAAATAAGATTTGAATTATCCTTAAACCCACTATAATAAGTACTATAATACAACCAAGAGGTTCTCTACACATATTGTATGTAATGGGAAATGTACCATATCTATAAATCAATCCTAGCTCAGGGAAGATAAATCCTACTTACACTTCTAATAATGGATACATTAGATATTCAAGGCCATGACCAAGATGGAATTACCAGACCTAGACAAGGGATCTCTTACTATAATAATATCACTAGGGAGGGTTCTAAAGCCTCCAATCAAGCAAAACTATGTAATGACCCTAACTAGGTCCTATGTTTTCATACTCACTAAACTAATAACAAGTAAAGAAAAGTCTAATCTAGTGATAACCAAATATTGTGACATAAAGTAAAGATAATAAACATAAAATTTAAACATGCATAGAAGACATATACTCATGTAAATTTATATGTAATCCTAATTCATGGAAGAGAAGTGAAAATGCATATCTATATACTCTTACAAAGGAGGAACAAAGTTAGGAATACTTACCTTTGAAGATGAACCCATTGAGCCTCAATCTCTCCTTTAGCCAAGGAGATTCACAAGAGGTTGTTGTTGTATGTAAGGATGATAAGGATAAATCAGATCTAGGCTACATAACCAATCAATGCATCCAAAATACTTATCCACAAGACAAGATCCATATCTCCAAACAAAGTATGAAACCCTAAGCTTGATCTTCCAATATAATGATGGATAAGAAGATGCATAATATATCTTACTTCTTCTTCTCTTTTCTTAGAAATGATGAAATGGATGTGTTTATATAGGTGGATTTAACCCTAATAATTTATGGAATTTTAGGCTGATAAGATCAATCTAGTCAACCAAGTATTATTATTGATAAAAATAAATTAAGTTATGGACTAGGTCGGCCAGGGGATGACCTACACCCTAATATTTTTATCAATTAAAATACAAAGTCGATGGGGCTGATAGTATAACTTAAACCATAAAAAAAGGGTTTTAGGTTAGGGAAGGGCTAATGAAGGTGGAAAATGACTAGAGAAGGATGCAAAAAAGGAGGGAAAACTTGGGGGAATGTTTTTAAGAGATGGTTGTGTATATATCAAGTGGTAATAAAGGACAACAATCCTATGAATCACCAATGGTCTACCCACCCCTTTCCTGACACACCCCTTAAGGCATGCACTCAGAGAGATTAAGACTCGATGGCTTCTTACAAGATAGAGAGCATTAATAATTGATAAATTTTAAAAATATTATGTGTATACATATACCCCAATCAAATCTCATCACGTGTCACATAGGGGCAATAGGGGATGGTGCTTCAGGAAAAGAACATAGTGACACATAATATTGAAGTTAAATAAATTATAATAAGGAGCAAATAAGATAAATAAAATAATAGAATTTAAAATACATGTCTTTACTTACCTTAGTGTTGTATATACATAAGGAAATGCAAGAAATGTGAAGGAATCTAATGTAGGAAATAATAGCAAAAAAGAGTGAAGAATTGAAATTTTTACAACATAGACATATAATAGATGAAAAGATTATTTACGATGTCAAGTTTCTAGAACATTTTATGGTTTGGAAAAAGAATTAGTAGAGATAAAGATATGATCAAAACAAGAAATATGATGGTAAATATTTGAAGGATAAATAATTTTGAATAGTAAATATAAATAGGGTGAAAATTAATTCATTTGATATTTTTACTATTCTAAGAAAAATAGAGCTCTGATACACCTAGTGAGAGACCATAGAGATAGGATGGTGAGGAGATGATAGCTGAGATGACAAAGATGCATAGCAGTTGTAGCAAATGTAGCATAGGTAAGTGACTATAAATTTTAAATTGTTGAATATTTTTATTTGAAATTGAATGAATTATAGAAAATTGACTAGTAGGCAAAATCTAGGCACCATAATGAACCATAGGAAATTTTTAGGGATACTAGGGGTCAAATGAGGTATTGGGTAGGAAGGAGTCAGACCAATAAATGCTCAAGTATTTATGTCAATTGATTAAAAATTCATCACTATGGATGAGCAAAGTTGACCAAGTTGACTTAGTTTACAGAGGGTAAGAAAACAATAGGCTAAATTCATATCATTAAGCCAACTTAGTTGGTTAAGAAGTAAGTTGACTTAGTTGTTTCTGAAGTGATTGATATAGTACTGCAAGGTATAAAGGAGGTCAACTTAGTACTATAGACCAAAGGATGGTTGATTGAGTACTAAAGAGGCTAATCTAGTATAAGTTTTCTAGGGTCAATTTAGTATCCCTACTGAAGTATAGGGATGATTTAATATTTAATGGGCCAATTTGGTAGAAAATGAGCAAACTAAATAATTTTTTTTAAATTGTGTGAAATTTATAAGAATGTATTTTGATTATATATGACATGGATATATAATACATCCTTTGTTATTTGATATTTTTCAAATATGCCAGAGATATTGGTAATTGATCGATGCATCATGGTTACCAAATTTATTAAAGCATTTAACAGACATGGATAGATCAAGACTAGTTACATTAGGTTTGGGAGGTATCATGGAGATAAGACACATCCCATTGAGTTTTGATCTCATTACCATGTTCTTTGAATCATGGAAATAGTCCATAGATGTGGGTATCACACTAGAGGACATCTATGCATTACTTAGACTACTTATAAGAGGGACACCAGTGATCTTAGGGACATTAGATGATCTGGAGGAGAGATGAGCATTATCCAAGTGGGAAACATGCTCAGATAGGATCTACCCATGGCTGAGAGTTAGTTTATTTAATGTCTATATTATGAAAATTTTAGACATCTAAAATGCCATGATCGGACTTGTGATAGCATGAGTGTTGTGTCACAATTTAGATGGTAAGGTACCACTATATGTAATAGCTTTATACTAGTCCATTTTGGATTAGGGGGTGCTCTATGAATATGGGTCTTTCATCTAGTCCATCTCATGCATGATATGTATGGGATGTTGTCTAGAGGGTAGAAGACCAAGGGACCAGTATTGTTGTTTAATACATAGATATATGAGAGGCTCCTAATGTATTAGCCAGGTGGGTTACCCTATGTGGTAAATGATAGGTCACCTCAAGTGACTAGATGGAGACAAGACCAAGTAGAATGGGTCATGCCCCATGTGTCAATACTATAGACAATCACACAAGGGGAGATTTTATGGTAACCATACACACATATTGCTACTATTTGGCCTAGTTTAAGTGTGATATAGCTAGCTTAAGTGTATATCATAGGCCACTATACTTGGTGGGTAGAGTCACAGCCAGTGACACACTTTCTAGGGTATTTTAGACTCTTGCACCTAGTGGTTTCTCTAGTAGTGCCTACATTTTGGGGATGAAATTATAGAGAGTTATGGGGGAGAGGAAGAGGAGCACAAGTCAAAATATTGATGATCAGGCTATAGTGTGTGAGGCCATAGATCAGTCAAGCATGAAAACTATTAGCTAGAGGAGGAGAGGATTTGGATGTGGATGTAGGGGTGTAATAGGTACCATAATAGGCACTACATCAAGAGGAGTAGTGGCCACCTCAAACACACCATAGATGGAGGTGCCATCGATAATATTGAGTAAAACTAAGGGTGGTCGCATAGGATTATCCAACAATCAGCCCAAGACAAATCTAGTCGATAGAGGCACCTCTAAGGAGAGGCTAATGACATGTATAAGTGGTGACTCTTAGCTTTGTATTGATAGGGAGGCAACCCATAGATGAGGTGCTTAGGGGATAGAGAGACCATGCTTGGTAGATTAGTAGATGAGGAGATGGTGGTTGGTAAAATTAGGATTAGTAATAAATGTTATAATTTTCAAGTTTAGACATAGAATACTAGTTATATGTGATTGTATGTAGATATATAGATTTTGAGATGTACATGTGATCTGATATCTATCTAGTTTTTGGGTTTTGAAAATCTTATGATAGAGGAGATAATATGGGGATCCCTAGTCATGATAGTGCACCATGATATTTTCGATGAGGTGATGGCACCATACAACCCCACCATGTTGGATGATCCTGTGGTATCATCTACCCTAGTTTAGGAAGGCTAGTTTAGACTAGTGGGGGAGGTTGTAAGGTAGTTATAGACATGTGGAAATGGTTATAGCCACTAATAAGGGTGGGGTCAAGAGAGGCACAGGTTTGGTAGGCCTTAGCTTAGGATAGATCTATACACATGGCTACCATAAGCCATCTTCGATAGGTACAAGCCCACATGGCCAACCTATAAGTATAGGAAGTAGGGTTGAGATCTTGGACTACCTCATTATAGTACACCATGTAGATGGTATATTCTAAATCATCTATGGGTAGTGTAGATAAGCCATGAGATAGGCATGATGGATCCCAGCCATAGATTTGGAGCTATGTATTTTTATATCATTATATTGTATAAAACACATGATATATAGAGATATATTATTTTGAAAGTTATATTTTATCTCATGAGTTATTTTTGGTTGTGGTTGTTGATGCATGGATATATTTATTTCTATCACATGTATTTTGATTTTATTGTATATGTTATGGGAAATATATGTGGGGTGCTTTCTTTTATATCATTATGTGACATGCATGCATGTTTAAAAATAAATAGGAAAAAAGGACTTAGAAGAGTATAATTAATCAAAATAAATGCACTACACACTATATCATGATGAGAAATGTGTAATAATAAAATTTGACTAAGTATAATAAACCAAAAAGTGGTAAAAAAGAGAACAAAATGTTTTTAAACCATGAAAAATATCAGCAACAAATAAAAATAAGTAAAATAATACTATATCATGTTAGGAACTATGAAAATAATGTAATGAAATAGAAAGCACATGAAAGACAAATGGTATAAAAATAAAACAATTAAGTCAATCAATCATACTAAATCACATTGAGAAGTATAAAAGAGAAACAAAATTTCTAAAAATGAACTTAAATTGATGACACTAATTCAAGTTGGGAAGTATAAAAAACTTAATAAAAATGGTTGTATTCTTACATGTAATCAGAAAATAAGAAGATAAAAGTGAAATATCAATGAATTAAGCATAAAACACGATATATCAAGATGGGAAGCATGTCAATGATGTGTAACTCATGATCAATCACTACTTATCTTGAATTTGACACATGTAATTTCATTGTAACTTGGGTATCAGAAAATTTTGTGAGGAAGGTCAGGTCTTATCCATGGTCTTACACTACAACTCATAAAGGGAACACCAATAAGATGGAAATAGTGGTAAAAATAGGTTAGAGGATATTTTTGGAATCGTAATGTGAAAATTTGGTAATTTTTTAGGAAGGCTTGGTCCTACCCATGGTCTTACACTACAAATCATAAATGGTATCCCTAGGGGGAGTGATCAGTGAACAAAATAATATTTCTCAAAGAGAAATATTAGGATTGTAGGGAATGAAAGAAGGAATGTAAAAATAATAATGTAGGCATCTTATGAGAAGATCCTAGGAAACATGAGGCACACTAAGGATAGAAATATACTAAGTGACTAGTGGCCATCAATATATAAAGGATACATGTTTGCAAGAAGCACAAAATTATGTAAAAAAATAAGTGAGTTAATAAGATCAACTTATGTTGGTTGTTTTTCACAAGAAAATTAAAATGTACCTACATTCCCATAACATGTTTCCCTTTCCTTAGGACCTATTATAGAGTCGTTGATCTACTATAAATAATGGGAACTTACATGAGAAAGTAGGTCAGACTAAAAGCTTTTTTTATTCTCCTTTTCTAATCTACTAGCCTATCGCACCCCAGCAGACCTCGACTCTACCATGACTCCAACTTTAGAGTTTGATATTTGATTATAAATAGGATATGTGCTTATAATCATGTCTTTTAGTGTGATTTTTACTTTTGAAAATTTATAATGTTGCCTTTTGTATCATTGTCTTTTTTTAAAATGATTTGGCTTTTGAATTTTTATGGACTTTAAGATTCCTCCTCCATACAAACTTGGAATGACCAATCATGATAGATAAATTGATATACATGAATGAGATTTAGGCTTTGGTTAAAGGAAGCTAAGTATCTAAAGACATGATTGATTTAAACACTTAGGCTTACTTATGAACTAGCATGTCATCTCAAGTATCAACCATGTGTATGCTTAGTTTGTGAAAGGAAATAAGGGGAAGAAAAGGGAGATCCAAGATGGAATGGTAAAAAGATATTACCATGGATGAATTGTTTTCTAACTAATCACATATTTAATAAGGAATGACTAAGGGGAGCAAGGTTGATATAACCCAATTACAATAATGATTATTCATGTTTATAAAGATAAGGTAGAAAATAATCATGAGAAAGAACGAGTTATCCATAGAAAAGGAACTCATAAAGGAAAATTATATAATCATGAAAAAGAATCCATAAGAGAACATGAAGAATAAAATGACACCATAAGCAATATGTAGTGTGAAACATAAGTAATCATGTAAGATAAATAAGAATTTGACAGAATGTCAAATGATATAAGATAGATAAATGTAAATTTGGAGCACACATCCAATCCAAATGAAGAAAGAAATGAAACAAAACCATGATGTCTTCATAAATATTTGTAGATTTATCCATAACATCTGATAAATCTCTCTAATTTGAACTCAAAATGTAGTTAGGGTCTCATTGATCTTCAGATAAAGTTGATAAAATACTTCACGTCAAATCTCCTCGATGGAAAATGTAGGCATGCCTAAAGGATTATGATGATGAGGAATATCATGCATGGGATGCTTAGGAAAAAGAATAGGATTGGATTATGCATGAGATGAAGGGGTCACAGATAGAGAATGGGCCACATGTGAAGAAGGATCCATGGGTGAGGAAGTCATAGGTGTATAAATAATAGGTGAAGAAGTGGCCAAAGGTGGAGGATCCATGGGGAAAGAAGGGGAGCCTTATTTCAAGGGTAACGTATGGAAGGAAGGGAAGTAGATGTAGGAATGGTCATGAGATGATCCTTAAGATGATGTTGAAGGATGTGATAATGATTAATGTGATAAGTACCACATTGGTTCCATAAATAAGACACCTCTCCATATTTGGGAATATATTTAGGTAATGATTTTGGGGAGGTATAGCCTTATATATGGGTTGAGGAATAGTGGGATGCAAGGTATCTATATATTATCATAACTTATGATAATGCATGGAGGAATTATTATATGTGACATGGAAGTAATAGATAAACTTGTTAGTAGACTTTGTAGGTGTACTAACATAGGGAGGGGAAATGAAAGTCAAGAAAGGTTGGTGTAATGAATAGTCTCTAGTCTAATGATTAGAAACTCTATGAATATCATAATATGGTTGATCGACCCATTTAGTGGGCAAAGGAGCAAGTTACAATAAAGGGAAAAAACTATCACCAAGGGAAGGTGGGGCTAGTGGAGAGATTAGATGAGGCTCAACTGAAGGGTCAATAGGATTAAAATCAAAAAGAGACTTATCTAGAGAGGGAATGGGAATAGGATCCAAACTAGGCTCAGCTGAGGGAAGGGTGGTATGTATAGAAGGTTGAAGGATAGTCACAAGCATCTCAAGGGCAAGATGGCTATAGGGATCTTGGTATCTATCAAAGTGATAGGGACCAATTGTAGCATGATATATAAGCATGCTCTTATGAGGTTTTTTAGAAATTAGAGGTGTGCACACCATTTTTATCCTAAAAATAAGAGAAAAAATGCTAAATTTTTGAATTATATAGGATGGAATGTGATAAGATATGTAGAAATACTGAAGCAAAAAAAAATAATAACGAATGATTTTAGCATTTTGGGCCTAAATAAGACCTCTTAAAAGTGGGTCATCTAAGGTATAACCATCATTATAATTAGGTATATGAATATCAATGGCATAGCTAGGGATGACATTGTCATCAGATGTGGTGTGATGAATGGAGTTTTGAGTCTTAGTTAAGATAATGGGTATATCATCACTAGGTGGTTGATGAGAATGTAGCTTCAAATAAGGTGGAAGATAAGAAATGAGATGAGGAGAGAGATCATAGGTTTTTATCTTGAGATTTATCTCATTAGGCTCATTATCATCTAAATCTAAGATGTTAGGTGGTATATTCTTGATGAGTTTGGGGTGACCATGGTAACCTTGTGTAGAGTTGATAAGGAAGTTAAACTATTGAGATTCACAAAATGTAACACTCATTAATTCCTACACCATGGTCTTGGATTTGTTCAAAATTCCAAGGGGTAGTGTCACCTTGAATCCTGTCGATTACACCATTATAAGGGAACTTGACACATTGATAGGTGGAAGAGGCAACTGCCCTCATATGATGAGTCAATGGCCTGCTAAGTAAGATGTTAAAGGATAGAGTAAAATTAAAGATCATTACCTTCACTCAAATAGTGATAGGTAGAATGATGATAGGGAGCCACACACAACCTAAGGGAGGAATTTACCTTTGGTCATAGCCTTGACACATGCTATGTGTATATTAAGATTACATTTAGAGTATCTAAAAATTTAGAGAGGCAACACAAGTACTTGAACCCTCATCAATCAAGGCATTTTTGACTTGGATATCACCAATTCAAACACTGATAAAAAGGGGAGGATTGTCAACAAGAATCATAATCTCATCAGGAATCATAGAATCAATAGGGAATTTGAGGGAGAGAAAAGTGTCCATTATTTCATCAACATGTTGTTAGGCATGAAATATATTGAGAGGGGGTGAATCAGTATATTATATATCTTTTACTTAATCTAATTTTTTTTAATCACTTAATTATACATTCAAGATATGCAATAAAATTGAAACAATAATATGCACCACACAAGAGAGAGAGAGAGAGACACCATATTTTTACATGGAAAACCAAAGTGAGAAAAACCACAGAGAACAATCTCAAGTATATGAATGAGAACCAACTCAAACTATAAATATTTCAAACACCAACTTGCAAGAGCACCAATCCCTTTGCCAAGCACCAACACAACAACTATTTGTGATCACCAACCCATAGGAGCACCAACCCCTCTTGTGTATAAAACACAACTATCTCTCAATGTTGCTTACTCAAAAAATGATAGAAATCTACAATATCTCTTGCTTTTCTCTCTTTGAAAAAAAATACAAACCATGCACTCTCTTGCATATTACAAATGGCTTCTCAAGCCTTTATTTATAGCTTTCCAAATGACCTTTGGCATTGACCCTTTGTGACCCTTCAATCCTCATGTAAAATGGCACCAAACTTGCATAACCCTTCGTATCCTTTCATTTAAAAAGTCATATGGTGACCCTTCATAAGCAAATGCATCCTTTCCTCTTTTTTCTCCATCTTGGTGACTTTTCATATTCCTCAAAGTGTCCTTTCATGGAAAAATGTGGCATAACCTCTTTTGTCTTCACATGGTGACTCTTAGAGATCCTCAAGATGACTCTTCATGAGAAAATGCATCCCATTCCTCTTTTGTCTTTTACCCCATGACTCTTTGACTTCTCCATGGGCCCTTTTCTAACTTATATACAACCAAACATATATTCATTAATATTAAATAAATATTGACACACATTATCCAAGATATGAATATTAAAAACACCATTAAATGCAATGGAGCCTTTATCACCAATAATGCTAGACCTTTGACATCAATGACAATATTTCCAACAATCTCCCCCTTTGTCATTGATGGCAACCTCAAGCTAAAACTGCCATATCCTGAAACCTACACATACTACCATCTAAAAAACATATAGTAACTTCCCCTTATTATTGAAACTTGTACCTATTTTTACATCTATAATTGTACATGTACCTATTTCTATTCTTCTCTCCCTTTGACATCAATGGCAAAGGGCCTACCTGGAGCTAATGCTTAGCTCCCCCTCAACTGATGCTAAACCTCAATGCCAAAAAGTAAAAGAAATTACTCCCAACTTCTCTCACAGATACTCAAATGTGTCTTTTGGTAGTGTCTTTGTGAAAATATTTGTAATCTACTCTATAGTACTGATGTATTCCATCTTAACCTATTGATTTACAACCTTCTCTCTTAAGAAGTGATATCTAATGAGAATATGTTTTATTCTTAAATGCATCACTGGATTCTTCAAAATATTAATAGTGCTTGTGTTGTCACAAAAAATATAAATAATTTCATTATATTTTACCTTAATATCTTCCAAATTTTGCTTCATCCAAAGCACTTGAGTACAACACAATACCACTACAATATATTCTACTTCAGCTATAGAAAGTGCTACTGAATTCTACTTCTTACTTAGCCATGATACTAAGCTATCACCAAGGAAGAAATCTCATCCACTTATACTCTTTTTGTCATCCAGGCACCCTACCCAATCTAAATCTGTATAAGCAACCAAAGTGAAATCTCTGCCTGTGAGATACCACAATCTATAATCCAATGTCCCCTTGATATATTTGAATATTATGTTCACTAACTAAACATGACTATATTTTGGAGTTGACTGATATCTTTCAACCATACCTACTACATGCATGATGTCTAGCCTCGATGATGTCAAACATAAAAGACTACCAATCATAGATTTATACAAATATTTATCTACAATAGGTGAATCTTCATCTTTGCTCACCTTATTTCCTATACACATTATTGTGCCAACTAGTGCACAATCCTCAAAACCAAAAATCTTTAACATATCCTTGGCATATTTACTTTGACATATGAAAATTCCTTTATCTGACTAAAATATTTGCAATCTTAAGAAAAATGACAATTCTCTAAGCATAGACATCTCATATTCTTTTTACATATTATCAAAAAATTCTTTTGTCATCTTTTCAATTTTTTCTCTAAAAATGATGTCATCAACATATACCACAATAATTAATTGATGCTCACCTTCTATTTTGATGTAGATACTACTGTCAGCAAATCCTCTCTTGAAACCTTGATCTTGCAGGTATTTATCAAGTCTTGCATACCAAGCTCTAGGAGCTTGATTCAATCCATACAATGCTTTTTTCAATCTACATACATGGCTACTAATATTTGAGAGAATAATCTCTTAGGTTGCTCAATGCAGACCTCTTTTTCTAGATTCCCATTTAGGAAGGTAGATTTGACATCCATCTAAAACACTTTCAAATTTTTAAACACTGCATATGCAAGAAACATTTTAATAACCTCTAGCCTTGCCACTAGTGCAAAATATTCCTCAAAATATATTCCCTCAATTTGAGCATATCTTTTACATACTAATCTTGCTTTATTCCTGGTCACTTCTCCATTTTCATTCAACTTATTTCTATAAACCCATTTTGTTCCTATCCATTATGATCTTTCAATTTAGGCACTAATTCCCAAGTATCATTCTTTTCTATCTAATTTAATTCTTCATCCATAGCCTTAACCCAATGCTTATCATGTCTAGCTTCTGAAAAAGTTATAGGCTGAATTTTGGATAATAAAGAGAAATTAACTTACTCAAATTCACTTACCATCATTCTTCTGGTGTGAATTTCTTCATTTATGTCCCTAACGATGTCACTTTCAGTATGATTTTTCTAAACATATTTGGATAGAGTTTTGGTGTCCTTTTTCTCCTTCTCATCTTCATCTGATTCTTCAAAATCTTCCTTTTCAATGATTTCAAGAATGTCTACTGGATCACTGATTCTTTGTGTTCCATCTTATTCTATCCTGACACTTGCACTTTCAACAATTTTATTGGTTCTTTTGTTATAACATTTATAAGCTTTAGTTTTGTAAGAATAACCAAAAAATATACCTTCATCTAATCTGGATTCAAACTTACCAAGTTTTTTACCGATTCTCTTTCTAAAGCATCTACTACCAAAAAATTTTAAATAATCAACTATTGTTGGTTTGTCTTTTCATAGCTCATAAGGAGTCTTGTAACTATTGACTCTCAATAATTATTTATTCTGAATATGCACTGCTATAACAACTACCTCTCTCTAATATTTATCTGGTATCTTGGATTCATTTAGCATTGTCTTCACCATCTCCTAAACTATTTTATTTCTTTGCTCAGTTACTCCATTTTGTTGTGGAGTTTTGGATATTGAATAATGTCTCTTTATTCCATGGTCTTCATAAAACTCATAAATTGGTCTAACATGAATTCTCCTCCTTGATCTGATCTTAGACACTTAATCTTCAAACTAGTTTCATTCTCAACTAATGCTTTGAATGCTTTAAAATATTTGAAAGCTTCTAATTTTTTCTTTAAAAACATTACCCAAGTCATACATGAAAAATCATCAATAAGCAACATGAAATATTTCCCACCTTGAGTACTATGAGTTCTCATAGGTCCACATAGATCAGTATGAACAAGCTCTAGCATTTGAGTGGTTGAGTACTCTTTTGTTTTAAACCACCTTCTGGCCTACTTCCCATGCTGACAAGGTTCCCAAAGTGTGTCGAATGGCTTGGTAACCTCTAGAAGATTTTTTATTGCTTGCTTCTTGCTGATGTTGACATGATTTTCAAAATTTATGTGTCCCATTATCCTATGCCATGGCCAAATTTCTTCAATCTAATTCAAACATCTTTGACCTTTGATGTCTGATAGTATATACAAATTATTGCTTATTTTTTGAGCATCTGAATCTTTTCTCCTAATTTCATAACCTTTTGCATAAAACTTTAGTGTGTGCCCTTGATCACACATTTGACTTACACTCAAAAGATTATGTTTAATACCTTCTACATACAAAATATTTTCAATTTTAGTTCTACCATTATCCAAACTTAGTGTACCTTTTCTGGCAATTCTGATAGTAGTATTATCTTTGAATTTCACTATGTTACCATTGATCTTCTTCAAGTTTATGAACTTAATTTTGTCTCCTATTATGTGCTTCAAACATCCACTATCAATGAACGATGCTTTTTCTTCATTTCTTGCATGTAAAGTTGTTTGCACCAACATAAATTTTTTAGGTTGTTTCTTCTACCATGAACCTATCTAAAATTTCTTCTTGATGAATGGAGCCTTAAAACTCTAGTCCTTCTTGACTAATTCAAACACACTTCTATAGTATCAGGCTATGTGTCTAAATTTATTACACTTATAACATATTATGGCCTCTTCATTAAATCCTGATAGAAGAGAAAAAGAGTTGTGGCTTCTGCATGACTTTCCTTCTCCTTATTTCTAAAATTGTTAGCCATTTTTCAACATTCTATTTTCTTATGACCATATCCATTACAATAAAAATAGTAACCGTAAAAATAGGACTTGTTTGTGTATCTCTAACTTGATTGCCTTTTATAGCTCTGTTCTTTCTAGCCTTCTTTGTTTGAGATGTCCTCTGTACCCTTAACTTCTTCTCTTTTGATTTCCTCTTTTCTAATAGCTTCAACATAACTCTTTCCTTTTTCTTTATCTATGAAATTAATGGCCTCCCCTTTCTCTTTTTCAAATCTGATACCTATCTTATCTAACATTGATATTTAACTTTTTAATATCTTATTCAACATATTAGTGATATTCTCAAATTTTGAATCATTGGCTACTCTTTCATTGATTATTTTATTTGTTTTCTCAAGATCTACTTTTAAAAAATAAATTTCAATAACATACCTTTCACATTCTTTACTTATTTTTTGTAACTGTGTTGTTAGATATTTTTCATTCTTCTTAGCTTCTTCAAAGTGTGCTTGTAGATCTTCACTTGTTTCCTTTGACTCCTTTTCATTTTTCTCGATCTGGAGCTTTAATGTTCAATTTTTCTTCTCAAGAGATTTTAACTCTTCTAAGGCACAAATGAGTTCTCCTTCCAAATTCACTTTGGTTTTATCCTATTCTTCTTCTTGATCATCTATACTTTTACTTTCAGAGGCATCTTCATGTATGGCCATGAATACATTCTCTTCTTCTTCTAAATCACTAACTCCACTATCTTTGGCTGAGCTAGGATCTTTAGAATACAAACTCTTCTTCTTGAATCTTTACTTGAATTTTCCTTTAAAATTCTTCTTGTATGTAGACTTTCCTTTTTCATTATCACCATTACCCTTATCTAGGCACTTAAATGCAAAATGTCTAATCTTTCCACAATTAAAACATTTAAAAGATAATTTTCCTTGATATTTACCTATGCCCTTTTTCAGCTTGTGAATGAATAGAGCTCCATTGTTATTTTCATCATCGCTAGAACTATCACTTGATTCTTGAATCTTAGCCTTCTCTTTCTTTGATGTATTGAAAGTAGCTTCTCTCTTTGAGGGTTTTTCTTGTTTGGTCTGTATCTCATATGTTATAAGAATACCATGTAGTTCAACCATCTTTAGCTTGGCTAAATTCTTCATCTCTTCAATTACCAAAATTTGTGTATCATATCTCAATGGTAGAGATCTCAAAACTTTTTTAACCATAATTGATTCTTCTAAATTTTCTCTAAGATCTCGAATCTGATTAACTATTTGATCAACCTGCAAAAGATAAATTGCTATATTTTCTTCCTCTTCCATCTTCAAACTCTCAAACTATCTTCTAAAAGTCTGAAGCTTAGCTTGATGAACCTTTCCATCACCTTTGTAAATATTCTCAAGTTTTACCCAAGTTTCATGAGTAAATTTATATTGTATAACTTTAACAAATTTTGATTCACATAAACCACATAAAATAGCATTTAAAGCTTTATCATTATTTTCGCTTGCCTTCTTTTCCACTTGAGTAATTACAAGTGTTTATGGCTCTTCATATTCCTCCACCACTACTTGAAAAATGTTGAATCCAAGGGATATAAAATAAGTCTTCATCCTTATGATCCAAAAATCATAATTTTTTCCATCAAACAAAGGTACCTTATTTGTATAAAAACCTTCATGTGATCTAGCCATCATGTTTCCTAGTCTACCTTCAAGCTGTAAAACTTTTTCAAAATGAACCTACTCTAATACCAATTGTTAAGCATGAAATATACTGAGAGGAGGGGGTGAATTAGTATATAATATATCTTTTACTTAATCTGATTTCTTTTTTTTAACCACTTAATTACACATTCAAGATAAGCAATAAAACTGAAACAATAATATGCACCACATAAGAGAGAGAGAGAGAGAGAGAGAGAGAGAGAGAGAGAGAAAGAGAGACCAGATTTTTACATGGAAACCCAAAGTGGGAAAAACCATAGAGAACAATCTCAAGTATATGAATGAGCACCAACTCAAATTAAAAAGTTCTCAAGCATCAACTTGTAGGAGCACCAACCCCTTGCAAATATTTTTGAGTACCAATCCACAAGAGCACCAACCCCTCTTGTGTATAAAACACAACTATCTCTCAATGTTGCTTACTCAAAAAATGATAGAAATCTACAATATCTCTTGCTTTTCTCTCTTTGAAAACAAATACAAACCATGTACTCTCTTGCATATTACAAATAGATTTTCAAGCCTTTATTTATAGCTTTTCAAATGACCTTTGGCATTCACCTTTTTTGACACTTTAATCCTCATGGAAAATGATGCCAAACTTGTATGACCCTTTGTATCCTTGCATTTGAAAAGTCATATGGTGACCCTTCATAAGTAAATGCATTTTTTTCCTCTTTTGTCTTTATCTTGGTGACTTTTCGTATTCTTCAAAGTGTCTCTTCATATAAAAATGTGTCATACCCTATTTTGTCTTCACATGGTGACTCTTGGAATTCCTCAAGATGACTCTTCATTAGAAAATGCATCCCATTCCTCTTTTGTCTTTTACCCCATGACTCTTTGACTTCTCCATGGGCCCTCTTTTGACTTATATGCAACCAAAAATATATTAATTAATATTAAATAAATATTAACACACATTAGCCAAGATATGAATATTAAAAACACCATTAAATGCAATGGGGCCTTTATCACCAATAATGTTAGACCTTTGACATCAATGATGATATTTTCAACACATGTATAGACATCTCTTTGCACTATTATAATATGTTATCTTCTGATCTAGATAAGGTGGCTTTTAATCCTACTAGGGGATAATGAGGGATGTTTATTTTAAATAGGAGATACATAAGATGATTACGATGATATGGAGAAGTATGCATAAGTTCAAGAAATGGGATTTGAGATGGGAGATTAGTAAGTTCCATGATAGGATCCCATTCATCATAGCCCATAAGGGGATTATTGGAAAAAGGTGCATAGTGTTGAAGGAGGTCCTCAAGAGGAGGAACAGAAGTGCATGTCAATTTATGTTGATAAGATGTGAGAGGTTTAATTAGAGGACAAGTTTATTGATTGTCTTGAGAGGATGGGGTAGTTGATACAAGTTTGGTTTGAGATAAATTTGAAGAAGTGGTAGTAGGAGGTTGAGTATCATTAGTGATGGGTAAATAGGTTAGAGGAGTTGTATAAATGGTATGAGAAGTGTTATTCAATGGAGGTGTTTGAATCGGTTCATCAAAAGATATAAGTCTTCTTGCCCTAACTTTGTTAAGTGAGTGGGGGAAGAATTTTGGATAACACAAAAAGTATGAGACGATTAAGGAATGTGGATGGGATGATAATCAATGAAGGAAACTACCATTCCCATATTAGTCATGTTGACCACATTCTCTTTAGGAGGTGGGTCTATAAGACTATCAACATTATTGGTAGGAGTAGGCTTATCATTGTTGTCTTCATGATTTGGAAAAGGGTCTTTGTAGATGGCCAAATGAGCATTATCCTAGTTTAAAGCTTGAGTTTTAATTTGTGTTTCATGGGATTTGAAGGCAATATTATAGTCGTGTTGATGTTTATTAATGATAGAATCATGATCAAAATTAAGACCAAGGAGGAAATACATAGCTAAATTATGCAATTGCCTACAAGTCTCATCAGAATGATTCCAACTAGCATGAAACCAACAAAATTTATTTGTATCATACTAGGATTTCATGGGATGATTGGGATCAATCTCTCATGGAATAGGCCTTGGGAGACACTTTTTTAACTCTACTAAAGATAAAGGTTTATGAACATTGATGTTATTTATTGAAGAGAAATAAGTATTAAGGATGTGGTTAAGAGGGGAAGCTTATTCCAAAACCTAGTTGGGAATGATAGCTTGAATGGTATAAATGGTATCATAATTATTAGTGACACCATCATTATTAGCATGACAATTTTTATTTTTTATGATCATGCGAGTGCCCATAGAAGGTTGGGATGGCTCAAATTAACACATGAGGAAATGTTGGCATTTGGCTTGGTCAATATCCTCTTCCAAAGTTCATGGAGAGAGAGTTTGGACTTGATATTGTAACTTAGGATAGAGAGCATTGGTGAGTAGATCAAATAGGTTATCATTTTACATATTGTGTTCATACTTGTTAGATAAGTTATTCCACCATTTGATGAAAGCTTGTGCAGTTTTTGTCTCAAGTTACTTGTAATGAATAAAATGAGCTAAAGTATTTTTAAGGAGACCACCAATTTGAAACTCTTATACTAAAAAATTAACTAAATCTTCCAACTAGTTATGGAATAATATTTGAGTTGGTTATACTAATATAAATCATCTCTAGAGAGAGTTTATGTTAAAATCTTGGTAGTGGCAAAAGTATTTAACTTGACCCAATATTTGTATATATTTCCAAATGTTTTTAAATGTAGGGTAGGATCAGTTGACCCATTGTAACTAATTGTAGGAGTGATACCTCTGATGTCTATGTTATCAATTTGAGGTATAATAAGTTTGTTTTGAATGTGTTTGATTATTTTGTTAACAATAGGAGGTTGAGGGATAAGAATACCATGGGAATCCCAAAGGGGAGGTGGCGGTCATTTTAGTTATGTGCTCCCCATAGAACCTATTGAGGGTAATTTTTAAGATGGATAAGATGATTTTTCATTTTCATCATTTGGTTGGCATTATTAGCTTAGAAAGTGTTCATTTGGTTAAGAGTTTGTATCAAAATTTGATGGGTTTAAGTGGTTTTATTTGTAGTGTGTGAAGCATTAGCATCAGTATTAATGGCTTGGGTACCACTATGAGTGGTGGCATGCGTGTTATTAGTAGCTTAAGAGGAATTGTTAGTAAATGAGGCACTAATAATATGATTTGTTTGTGTGGAAAAATATTTACTATTAGAGGGATGAAAAGAAGCATAACTAGAGGCATGATTACCATGGGTAGAAAACAAGGCACTAGTGGAAGAATTGATAAGAGTGGGTCTTAGAAGAGGCATAATAAATGTAGAAATTGCCTTGTTAGTAGAGATACTTAGCATGGAGGTGGATGAAATCAAAGAAGAATAGGTCATAGTATGAGAAGGGGTCAAAAGAGAAGAAAGAGGTTGAGAGGCAAATAAGTTATTGCCCTCAAATCCATTGGATAATGTGAGGGAATGTGAATGGGGATTCTTGGTTTGTCAACTTATCATAAGATGGTAAATAGTAGAAGGATATTTTCCTCAATGTTGAGGAAATTCATTAATGAAGAAAAAAATTTATAGAGTATATTCTAATTTAGGATGATCTTCTAAGGAGAAAAGAGGATTATGAACTGAAGATGAATGAGGAGGGGTCCCATAATTTGTAGTATGAGTGGCCACATGCACATTACTTTTGTATAGAATAGGATACACAAGATATTTATGGGAGAACCTATTCAGGTTGGTAAAGTTCATCATATTTGTTGAGTTTAACTTAGTGTTGTCCTCAAATGAAAATTTCATGATGAGGGAGAAATATTAAGGAAGACAAATATGATGCAAAGACAAAAGGACAAATAGGATACAAAGTTGAATAGGTTGACTGTGTACTATACTCTAGCGGTTAGAGAAGAGTATAGATTCATACAAGTCACATCTATATTATATACATAAAATAAAATAAGATGATAAGGATATAGAATTATGCAGGTTTACTATGTTTTGTAACCTAACTAGAAAAGAAGGATACAGATTCATAGAGGTTAACTTAGTATTTCAGACTCGGAGATCAAACTTGTTGATAAGATACATGGTTAGATAGGTCTTTTGTGTAATGTTGATAGGGGAAATATAGTTTGTAAGAGACTGTATTGACCAGAATGATAGAGTGATGAAATAGGGAAATTTTTTGAAATATAAATGAAGTAAGAATAAAAGAAAAAAACATAAATAATTAGACCAATTTGAATGATCCAATTGGGTCACACAACATAAAACCTTGGACCTACACTAGTGAATGCAAGGTTTTTCAATACAACATGTAATGATCAAAGAGCATGCAATCAACTAAAAATTAAGTGTCAAGTGGTCATCCTAAGTGTTATTAGATTATTATAAAGTATTGTTTTAATTTTGAGAAGAGAGTTGGCTGAAAATAGGGAACTAGAAAGAAATCTATGGATGGTTTTAGGATGTTTGGGCTGAAAGAAATCTATGTTGGAAATGGTACTAGATTAGTATTGGGGCCTATTGCCTCACTTCATAAGCTCACAATGATAAGGGTGTTTGGTACTTTGCCAATATATACCATTAACCACCTATTTATACTTGGCTAGAAAACCAAAGTCATCTTCCCCCTTGGTGATGAAATACAAGTAGGTAGGCCTTGGGAAGACAAGTGTTTAATTGTGTTTTGAATGTTATTGTGATTTGTTAGTGTGTGCAAAAGAGTAAAATAGTGTAACTAAATAGTAATTTGGAAATGCACATATTTAGAATGTGTGAATTACTCTAAGAATGAAAATAGCTAAAGAGAAAATGTAAATTAATTACTAAAAATAGTTGTTAATTCCTTGATTGAAAATAATACAGAGTCAATTCAAGTGACACTGTGTGAAAATAGTATAGAATAGAGTTGATTAGGTCACTATTATTTGGTAGAATCAAAGTCTTTAATAATAGAATCAAATGGGTTGACTATGTATCTCAAATAGAAGATAGGCTACAAAACTAAGTTGACTAGGTTGACTTAGTTGGTTGTAGGGTTGTAGTTTTGAAGATTGCTAACTTATGCAAAATAGAACCAAATAAAGTACTAAAATAATAGATAAAGGAAAGAGTGGAACCTTAGTGGGATTAAATATGGTTAAGATTGAAAATTTTATGTTGAATTACCTTAAATTCCACTTAAAAAATTTTCAAACTAAGTTGACTGGTTTGACCTAGTTCTATAAAACCTTATGTGCTGAAAAGGAATAAGATGACTAAGTTGACCTGTTCGACCTAGTTTTTTGTCATGTATGTTGACAGAGAGAAGATGACAAATTTGACCTATTTAAATCCTTATACTTATCTAAAACTAAAAATGAGTACTATGTTGGCCTATTATATCCAATAACCTATATATGATGAAGACCTACATAGATAGAATAGATTCATTTTGATGTGATTGTGTGTTAAACCTATGAATAAAAAGTTATAACTATACAAACTAAATTGATATAGTAATACAAATATGTAAAAATATAATAAGATGATAAAAATTAAAGTGTGAAATAAAACCTACAAGTGTTAGATTCACGTTAGCTTCACCAGAATGTATGCAATGGAAACTACAGTAGATCTATAAATCAATCCTAGCTCAGAGAAGATAAATCCTACTTACACTTATGATTGTTGATACATTATATATTTAGGTTCATGACCAAGATAGATCTACTATACCTAGCTAAGGGATCTCTTACCATAATAATATCACTAGGGAGGGTTCCAAAGCCTTAAGTCAAGCAAAACTATGTAATAACCCTAACTAGGTCCTGTGTTTTCATATTCACTAAACTAATAACAAGAAAATCAAAGTCTAATCTAGTGCTCACCAAAGCTTATAAAAAACATGGGGGTAATAAACATAAAATTAAACATGCATAGAAGACATATACTCATGTCAATGTATATGTAATCCTAATGCATGGAAGAGAAGTAAAAATGCATATATATCTACTCTTACAAATGAGGAAAAAAGTTAGGAATACTTGCCTTTGAAGATACACTCATCGATCTTCAATCTCTCTAGGTTATACAACCTATCAGTTCATCCAAAATACTTTTCTATAAGACAAGATCTGTATCTCCAAAGAAAGTATGAAACCCTAATATTTTTACTCAAGTAGAATGGTGGATAAGAAAATTCACAATATCTCTACTTATTATATTATCTTAAAAATGATGAAATGGATGTGTTTATATAGGTAGATCTTACCCTAATCCTTTTTAAAGGTTTAGATCGACAAGGTTGACCTAGTCAACCTAGTATCATTATTGACAAAAATAAATTAGGTCACATAGTCATCCAAGGGATGACCTAGACCCTAATAAGTTTTATCAATTAGAATACAAGGTCTATGGGGTTGATAGTGTAATGTAGACCATTAAAAAATGGTTTTAGGTTAGGGAAGGGCTAATGACAGTAGAAAATGACTAGAGGAGGATGGAAAATAGGAGGCAAAGCTTAGGGGAATGTTGTAAGATATGGTTATGTAGTTATCAATTGGTAATAAGGGACAACAATCCCATGAAGCACCAATGGTCTTCCCACCCCTTTTCCTATGTACCCCTTAAGCATGCAATCAGATAGATTGAAACTCTATGGGTTTCTACAAGATAAAGAGTGTTAGTAATTGATAAAGTTTGAAAATATTATGTGTATACACATACCATCAAATCCATCAATAGTTTTTAGATTATATGTCAAATCATGTGTATCAATTCCAAAATTTCAAATAAACTCTTTGATGCATATATTCAAACTAGGACCATTATCAAACATTAACCATCTCTCTTTTAATGAATTCTCTAATCAATAGAGATAAATTGTCAGAAGTGTCATATGGGATATTATTCTCATCAAATATAATTTGGAAAGAATATTTATTTATCCATTTAATTAACCATACCAATGATACCATTAAGTTAGTGTGTTTTATGGTCTATTAACACATTTTTATACTTTGTTTTGTCTGCCATATAGACAATGTATTTGTCATTTGATTGAGTTTTGTGACTTGGTGAAGCTACTAATGAATTCATGTTATTTATTATTTCATCCTATTGAATTTTATTATTGTCAATGAGATCTTATTGAACCTTCAAGGCCATGCAAGCATTTTTTCAATGTCCCTTGTGAATCTATGATATCTAAAAAATAACTTTGGTCATAATATATAGTCAAGGTTCTTAAAGGATCCATCTCCTTTATTACTGGTAAGGTGATCATATTTCATTCAAGTAATGTCTCCAATATTTTTTATGGGCATGCATTAATCTTAGTGAATTGTTTATACACTCTTTTTTCAATGAATGTGAGCCTTTGAGGTGGTTGTTTTATGGCATTGACTTAATTTTTATGATCATTCATGGTTGGAACACTACACTACTACATGCCATATATATAATATTGGAAATGTTATCACCAAATCTTGCACCCTAGAGATGGTTTTTAAATCCTACTCTAATATTTGGGAAACATTGGATTGTTTCTAGGCCTGTGGGTTGCCTATAGTAGAGGTAAACCTCTAAGTTTAAGGGCTAGCTCCCTAGATTTCTCTTTGCTTTCTTATCACCTATACTACTTACTTGCTTGGATGAAAAGTGATAAAAGTAAACATGAAAATAATATACTCTAATGAGGTGATACACTAGAATGATCTCTGATAGACTAACATACACTTGCACTAATAAACATGACTCACAACACTAGTCTCAACAGCATAAGTTTCTCTAATATTAGTATTTCAAACATGGAGGTGATATGCATTGTACTATTCAAAGTGATTGAACCAGAAGTCAGATTGTAGACACTAAGGCTACTCCTTACACTTAAATATTGACAAATTCACTTGACTACACTTCATGTGACTTGTTAGAGTATAAAATTGATGTAGAACTATTCCAACTTCTCTCTAAAACTCTACCTCTCACCCTCATTCACTTATTTACCTCTAGTCTTTTCAATCTACACACAACAAAGGATATATGTTTCCTCAAAATGGACCATTGTTCTTAGTTCCTTAGATTTTATTCCATACTCTATTTATACTTCTCATATCATCCCCAACCTTCTTGGTTGATCTAAGACAAATCTATATAATTTTGCACTACCTTTTACCAAATCCTTGTAGCCCTTTTTTTCTTGTTTTTCTTATTATATAGAGATGTATAGACATAAATCAATAAAATATAAAAAAAATTAGATACCCTTTTCCATTTATTATCTAATCGCCAAGTTACAACCATCATCTCATTATCTAAATCACCTTTCTAATTACTTTTAGGCCCCTGTTTAGGCCTATTAGGTCTTAAACCACCTATTTCATATTCAATCCTACATAAGTGTATGGACATCTACTTTATAAGATGAAAAACTCAAAAATACATTAGAATACATGGAAATATATAATCTCACCAATTTCTAGCAAGGTTCACCTAGTAGATTTCTTTATCCACACTTTTTCTTGTCCAAACCTTAGAAAAAGGGTTTTCTCAATTTGGGAAACTCGAGACTAAAAAAAAAATTCTTAACTTACCTTTCAAAGGTTCTTACATTACTATGAGTGTTGATCCAATTCTACCTATATGCAATGCACCTATTCCAAACATTGGTTGTCCTTTTTACATTCTTTATCCAACATTTCTATAGTAATTTATTGCCTCACTTTCTATATATTCAGGGTATGTAGGATTTCTAAGCAAATTATTAGGTCATGGCCTCCTCTTGATGAATTAGTAACTAATAGGACCCTTATTTTGGGTTGTTATACTCATAAACACCTTTCTCAAAGAGTAGGTTTCTATTTGGATATTCTTGTATGAATCCAATGTGCAACTTTGTTCAATACAGTATGTAGTCATAGTTATCACACACAAGTTATGCAAGTATTAGGTGAGACTTTCTCTTGACCTAAATAGGGTTTTATATGCTTTTCATAGGTTGATATCAATTTTCAACATTTCCATTTAATATTTTGGCAACAGTATCTATGCCAATGAATCTTCTCTGAGTCATATTTGCATCACAATCTCATACAACTATGGATTACACGGTCCAACATCAATTACATAGGGTCATTTATATCATTAAATGAATAATAACTTGATATACAACACACATGTGATGAACATCATCAAGTATCACTAGTTATCATTCCTCTTATAATAATCATAGTCTTCCTTTATCAATCTTCATATGGTAACTTATTCTAATAATGAATATAGGCATGAATAAGGCTTTTGTTTGCAAACTGATACAAACCCTTAATCAAAAATAATAAACTATGCTCAAGGTATTCCATGAATTTTTAGACTTATTTATAACCAAACACACAAGCCAAACATATATGCATCAACAAAACCTTCCTTCACTGTATGTTTCAATGACAAACACAGAGTTATCCATACCTACAAATTTTTTAAATCACATCAAAATTACATGTTTTGCATGACAATCTTATAAAGAGCTTTGCTAACATAACATACATAGTGATCACATTTAGTATTCCTTCAAAATGACATTATTTATTTCTTTCCTTTCATACATACAATCTTGGGCTATTACATATTCTTTCATCCCTATTTGGGCAGACCATTCACCAATTCATATTTCCCTATCTACCTTGTTTTATGACTTCTACGAACCATACACTATATATATATATATATATATATATATATATATATATATATATATATATATATATATATATATATATTCCTCCTACTATCAACTTGACTCCTAAAACAAGCTTGATAACCATTTCTTGATCCAATAAACTCCCAATAACTCCAAGACCAATGTAGGGTGGTGAACATTAAGAGTGCAACCCTACTCTTCCAACATGGCATATGAATCTTAATCACTCTTAATACCCTTAAAATACCTTATAGGTATATTTAAAACATTATTAAACATGAACATACCTTCATTACTTACTTAACCCACCTAGAGCACTCTATATCCCTCACTTTCAAGTTTCAAAATTTAACTTGGATAAAAGGTGGGAAAACTCAAAATTCAAATTTGGCTCATTGTCATGACTCCAAATCACATCCAAGTTCACTTTTTGGGCATTCCTAAGATGCCCCTACATCATACTCCCAAGGGAGATATAAATTGAGCTCCAATGAAATTGTTGTGCTTATTTCTTGTCTTCCAATTCTTCTCCCTTAGATCATACTTATCTTTTGTTTCTCCTTCATACCTTAGTTACTTCTCCTTGTGTTTAACCTTATCTCTATCATACACTATTATACCTCTTTTCTTGATTGCATCATCTTGCATTGCATGTGAACTCATTCTTGAAACTTTCCTTCTATCACATGGGTTTTAGATGCCCCATACCACTATTGTAACCATTGTATTCTCTCCTTCCTTTATTTCCATCTTCATACTTATAACTAAAACAATGCCAAAGTCATGCATATCTGCTATCATCATGAGATTAAATCCTCCAAATGGATCTATAGATCCAATCTGATTCATTTATGCCTTAAATTTTTCTTCTGCATATACTTTATCCTCTTCCCATGAGGCCTTCAATTGTTACAAGTTATACTTCTTCCTTTTCCATCACTTCACCATTCAGTGCCTTTTCTAAGGCTGCCATCTCTATTTCTAACTGATCTAAACTCTCATATAAAAACAAAAAATTGGATTTCATACATTCTTAATGTTATTTTACCTCTTTTTATAAGCTTTTAATGAGGCTTCCAATCTGATTCACTTCATCTTGATCCTTCCTTTCATCTAGCTGGCTGCAATTATCACCTTGTTCTTCACTCAACTACATCTCTTCCATCTCAAAGCATTATTTATCTTATTATACTTGCTCACTCAAATTTATCACCTCCTCATTAATGTGTTTCTATTCCTCTTCTTACATCTTCATCTTGTATCTCTTCATTTCATTCTTGAGTTGTTTTCATAGCAACGTATTTTTTTCTCTCTTTGCTTGCATCTTTCTTCTTTTCATCATTAGTTTGATTGGCTAATTGAGTGTATTCTCCCTCATCACACATACATAATATTGGCTTCCCATATCTCTTATGTTCTCTTGAATAATCAATAACCTATCCATCTTTTGCTTCATTCCTTGCATCTCTTTCTTCATCTTTATTCTCTGCTTGGTGTCATCTTGCACCATCTTCTTCTTGTGGTAGCTTCTCTCATAAACTATGCCATGTTTCTTCTTACCTTTCTCTTTCCTAATATCCTTGAATATTTATATCAACTATTTGGCCTCATCTATACCTATGCATCTTTCTAACAAGCTTTAACTCACTTACCACATCTTGACCATTCACTTGGTCTATCTCTCTCTCCCGACCTTAACTGGGTCTCTCTACTTGTCCTCACATGTTACTTCTCCTCTTGTCCTAAATCTAGGACTCTTTTTCCCTCTATGATCACCTATGAAATCTTTTTAGATTTCTCAATATCTCTCTCATTCATCAATCCACACTTGGTTGCAGGGCTGCTACCAACTTCTCTTAAACTTCATGCACACTTCAATACATCAAATCAAAACTCAAAATCAAAACAAAATTAACAAGTACCTTGTCATGATTGTTATTGTCCTTTTTATATTTCTGAATGAACCTGTTGGGCTCTTATACTAAATAATGTAGAGCTATTCCAACTTCTCTCTAAAACTTTGCCTCTCACCCTCATTCACTTATTTACCTCTAGTCCTTTCAATCTAAAAGCAATAAAGGATATATGTTTCCTCATAATGGACCATTTTTATTAGCTCCTTATATGTGCTTCCATACTCTATTTATACTTCTCATATCATCCCCAACCTTATTCATTTTTCTAAGATAACTCTATACAATTCTATATTGCTTTTTACCCAATCCTTATAACCCTTTTTTCTTGTTTTTCTCCTTATATGGAGATGTACAAATAAAAATTGATAAATTCTACACAAATTTAGATACCCTTTTCCATTTTTTGTCTAATCACCAAGTTACAACTATCATCTCATTTTCTAGACCACCTTTCCAATTACTTTTAGGCCCTTATTTAGGCCTATTAGGTCTTAAGACACTTGTTTCACACTCAGTCCTTCATAAGTGTATGGACATGTACTTTCTTAGACCAAAAACTTAAAAATACATTACTATACATGAAAATATATAATCTCACCAATTTATAGCAAGGTTTACTAGGTATATTTCTTTATCCATGCTTTTTCTTGTCCAAACCCTAGAAATAGGGTTTTTTCAGTCTGGGAAACCCAAGACTAAAAATAATAATTTCAAATTTTCTCATGTTACTATGAGTGTTGATCTAGGTCCACCTATATACAATGCACCTATTCCAAACATTGGTTATCCTTTTTACATTCTCTATCCAAATTTTTTGTATCAATCTATTGCCTCACTATTTGTATATTTAAGGTATGCAAGGATTTTAAGTAAGTTCTTAGGTATTGGACTCATATTGATGACTTAGTAACTACTATGATCCTTATTTTGGGTTTTCACACTCATAAAAACCTTTCTCAAATAATAGGTTTCCATTTAAATATTCTTGTATGAATATAATGTGCAACTTTGCTTAATACAATATACAGTCACAGTCGTCACACATAGGTTCTGCAAGTATTAGGTAAGATTTTCTCTTGACCTCAATAGGGTTTTATATGCTTTTCATAGGTTGATATCAATGTTATATATTTCCATTTACTATTTTAGCAATATTATCCATGCCAATGAATCTTCTTTGAGTCATATTAGCATCACAATCTCATAAAACTATGGATTACACAGTCTAACATCAATTACACAAGGTCATTTATATCATTAAATGAACAATCACTTGATATACAACACACATTTTATGAACATCATCAAGTATCACTATTTATCATTCCTCTTACAAGAGGCACAATCTTCCTTGATCAATCTTTATATGGTAACTTATTCCAATAACTGATATAGGCATGAATGGGGTTTCTATCTATAGATTGATACAAACCCTTAATCAATAATAATAAACTATACTCAAGGTATTTAGTGACTTTTTAGACTTATTTATAACCAAATACACAAGCCAAACATATATGCATCAATAAAACCTTCCTTCACTGTATGTTTTAATGAAAAACATAGAGTTGTCTATACCAATAGTTTTCTTGAATCACATCAAAATTACATGTTTTACATGATAATATTATAAATATATTTTCTAACATAAAATACATAGTGATCACATTTAGTATTCCTTAAAAATGGCATTCTTTATTGCTTTCCTTTCATACATACAATCTTGGATTGTTACATAGTCTTTCATCCCTGTTTGGGCAGACCATTCACCAATTCATCTTTCCTTGACTACCTTGTTTTCTTCACACATATGACTTATATGAAACACACACACTAAATATATATTCCTCCTACTATCAACTAAACTCCTAGAACACGCTTGATAACCATTTCTTGATCCAAGAAACTCTTAATAACTCTAAGACCCACGTAGGGTGGTGAACATTAAGACTACCACCTTACTCTTCCAACATGTTGTATGAATCTTAATCACTCTTAAGACCCTTAAAATAACTTATAGGTCTATTTTTAACATTATTCAACATGAACATACCTTCATTACTTACTTAACCCACCTAGAGCACCCTATATCCCTCACTTTCAAGTTTGAAAATTCAAATTGGAAAAAGGTGGCAAAACAAAAAATTCAAATTTGAATCATTATCATGACTCCAAATCACATCTAAGTTCATTTTTTGGGCATGATTAAGATGTTATTTCATCAAAACTACTTGCATAAAACATGGAAGAACTAAGAGAAAGCAAGGATAGATGTTAATCACTTGACCTTTCACTATACACCACTTCACACACTTAGACAAGAGAGATTATAAACTCAAAACTAGAGTGAAAATATTTATTTAAAATCCAAATACTAGTATCAAACCAGCAGGGCTTTTCCATATCAGGTGTGGATTCCATTATAAAAGCTAAAATATCTTGCATTTATAGATCATGTGAGAAAAGAGAGAAGAAGAGAAGCTCAAAGGTCATAATTCCAAAAGTCAAGACATGAAAAATAGTTAAATTATAGGATAATGGAGTGTAGAATAGACCATGAAGGCCTCCTTGCACAAGTGTCTATCTAAAGCATGAAAAACTCCTCAAACTCATGTAAGGTCCTCAAAAGGCCTGTTGACCCAATTTTGCCCCTCAGGCAAAATCTCGGTCACCTCCTACACCTGCTTTACATGGCCAGTCATTTCAGATTGCAAGGTCCATCTTCAGGGTTCGACAGCTCCGTTTCAGAGCATTGGCTCATTGGCCTAGTTCATTGGCATTCATAGTAGCAAGAGGCAGAGTCTTCAAATGTTCACAAGAAGAAGGGAAAAAATTGGGGCATTCGACACTTAGCAAAAAAAGGAAGGGCAGACAAAATGCAGAGGGCGGTAGAATCGCTGCCCACAACACGGGTGGGTAAAAAGAGACCCCCTACACACAATGCAGAGGGCAGAAAAATCACCACCCACAATGCTGGTGGAGAAAAAGAGGCCACTAACATCGGTTGACGTCGACAAAACTACCGCCATCGATAGATTACTAGGCCGATGTCAGCAAAACTGTCACGATCGGCAGCTTATCAGCCGACGTCGGCAGAAGTCCTACATGCAATCCACTGCAGTGGGCGGCAAATTCACTGCCCACAACATCAGGTGGCAAAAAACACTTGCAGAGCATAGGAAAAATCCCACCCAGCTGCCAGAGGAGAAGACCAGCATGCAAAACGAGGCAACAAGCATGGTCTTGGTAGACTTGTGATGTCATCTACAGTGTTTTCTCTCTTCCCAATGGAGACTCAAGCTACCACTTGAATCCTCTTGGCTCTTTTCTTATAAATACACAGACTTGGTCATTTGAAGGGATCTTCCCCACTTTTGTAAAGAGCATTGCTCTCCAAATTTTCCACCTGAATCAATAAAACACAGTTTTACCTCTATTTGGATAGATCTTTCTATGTATGCATTGGATGTTAATCTGTGTCCAGTCATTGTCTCTTGATGCTCTCACAGATTCAACACCAGCAAACCTGCGATCTACAAAGTGCCACTGTCTGATGCTGCCAGGAGTAGATTTCTGTTTTGGAGGTATAAAATAGGTGGGGTCACTTACAGTGTGTATTTCTTAGCACCTTGGTGAGTCCCTGTTTCTTGTGCTTTCTATAAGAACCTCCCTGTCATCCCAGAGACCTGGTCTTTCTGCCAGATCTGAGTGTATGTATGTTTTTCCCTGATCCTGAGTGTGGATGTGGAAGGTCAACCTATTTTTTATGTATCACCTCTTTTAGAGTAGGCTATTTATTTTCATGCTTTTTCTCTATCTCTTTTCATCCCCCCCAGTATACCTATATACCTATATTTTGTGCTACCTGAAACAAACAAGATACATCAGAGGGAACTAGCCCATACCTAGAGACTCTCCTCTCTTGCTTCACTATCCCACAGGCGAGAGAGGGGTTTCCATGTTGCGGGGAGAGGGCAGGAATCCGTTTTCCTGCCGCAGGGTGCACTTTCCAGTGTCAATAGTTTTGGCACGCCCGGTGGGACTGTATTTTTCAACGCAATAGTATTTCAGGATTGATGTTGGTCCTGCTACAGTCATTTCAAAGATTTTGCAGCATCTGGTGACTCCACTGGTAAGAGCTCAATTCTTTATTTTTAAGACCAGTCACTTAAACTTTTATGCCAAAGGTTACCACAAGGTCAGCTTCAAGAGGGGTCCCTTTTGTTTTCATTGAGCTGCTTTTAAACTCTGCTAAAAGGCTCAGGTTTGGAAGAACTCACCCTTATCCACTAGTAAATCCTCCTAGACTTGTTGCTAGGAACACCAACCCAGCTCAGCGACAAATATAACCTGTTCCAGCCATGGCATTGCCTTTTGCAGCTTTTCGTGGTGAGAGCCCCTTAAACCTCCCACGCTATGACCCAATTCTAGGAACAGCTTTAAAAAATGTGCCCTCTTTTGATGGAGTGGGACCTATTACGATTGTTGAGCATATCAAGAATATTACCAATCTTTGCAATATTCACAATATAACAGAAGAAAATATTGCCATCAGACTGTTAGCCTTGTCTCTAAAAGGGAAAGCTCTCGACTGGTACGGCACCTTGCTTGTGAATTCCATACATTCTTGGAATGAATTAGGCACCCATTTAACTGATCATTTTGGGGAAAAAAGTGATGGTCTCTCTCTTGTTGAGCAGCTGACAACTATAAAAAGAGCTCCGCATGAGTACATGCATGACTTCAATACGCGGTTTCAAAAGACTTGGGATAGAATTCCCATCCTGGTAAGGCTGACCCCCAGCTACGCTTTCTTGTACTATCTAAAAGCATTAAATAGTGATATTGCTGTGATGATCCAATCTATGGGGGGACACATACTGCTAGTTGCATATGACATAGCCATTGCGGCCGAAAATTGCTTGGTTCAAGCCAAAAAAATTGCCCCTAGGCCTCATATGCCACTTTTTCCAGAACTGCTGCCCCCAATTCAGGCTATCGCTCCCATAATTTCTCCCCTACCTGTCATTGAGAAGCCATCTACTTTTCCATCTAATGAATTAAATGAAGTTAAGGGCCTGTTGTAGAGCATGTCAAACGAACTTGTTTCCCTTAAAAGGCAGCAAGCTCAAAACAACAAGCCAAACCAGGGTTATCAAAATTATGGCCATGCCCCTAGACCTCCCTTTCAAAACTATAACCAAGGTCAAGGGCATCTTACTACAACCAGGCCTTATCAAAATTATAACTCAGGCCCCTCTTCGTCATCTAAAGCCATGGTGCCTACTCAGAACAATCTAGTGCAGGAGCAGCCAGGCTGTTCGACCATGGGACAAGGTCAAGAGCAAGTTGTCCATACGAATGACATGATGAATTTCTTTCAGAATTCAAAAAATTAGGCTACTAATTTTTCCTAGTTTTTTGAGTTTTCAGCCCAACCTAGCACAAGTAACAATCAAACTTAGCCGGATTCTACCCTGATAAATCACAAAGAAGGTGAGCTCTGTGCAATTAATCATGGAGGTGCCACAGACAATCAGGTTGATTGCATTACAGCCAACACGAGATTTAAAAGAAGAGCAGTTGGAGAAGCGCAAGCTTCCCCTCGGCAGCAACGAATCCTCCATCATACCCTTTTCAAAAGGCCCCAATTCCCAGACAACCATTTGCACCTCTAGCTCCCCAGTCTACAGCTCCAGCTAGAATCAGCCCAAAGGAAAGTACGAAGGGGATCAACCCCCAAGTTAATATAATTGATCAAATGAATAAATTGCATGTGAGCATTTCTCTATGGGATTCATTATCTCTTCCGGGACAAAAGGAGGTATTGAAGAAAGAATTGCATGAGCTAGATCGCCAGGCCATCCCAACAGACACTAATAATGTCTTAATGACGAATGGGCAGCCTTCTGCTTCAAGTCAGGTAAAGAAAGAAGAAAAGACTCCCCCTTTTTATGTATCTTTGATCATAAGGGATTTCTTAGTACATAATTGCATAATTGATAGTGGGGCCAGCACTTCAGTAATGCCCAAGTGCATTGCTGATAAGATGGGGTTAAAGTATGAAGCCATGAACAAGGGAGTCTTGCAACTAGATGGAACACCTACAAAGACAGTCAGGATCTTGAAAGGATTGAGTTTAACATTACATGCCTGCCTGACATTCTCAATCCCCCAAGATATAGTGGTAGCGGACGTTCCTCCATATTTTGCAATCTGTTTGTCTAGGGACTTTACATCCAAAATAGGTGGTTATCTAGCAGCGAATTGGTCATATCTAGTTTTCAGAACCAAATACGGGACCAAAGTGAAAATTGAATTTGAGCCACTCTACAAGGACCACCTAGAGCCCTATTCACCCAAGGTAGCGAATGTCAGTTACACTATCATTGATCCAGAAGACTCTCAAATGGACAAATCCTCATCTTCTGCTCTTGAAGGAGTCACAAATCTACTCTTAGATGAGTGGGGAAATGATAACTTCGAGCATGATCCTTATAAGTTTATTGAGGAGGTAGACCTTGGTGTCTATTGCTTGCATGAAGAAAGCGTCGTCATGCCTAATATAATGAAGGAGAACAAAGAAGAACTTGGCCTATGGCAGCTATACTTCGACGGTTCCAGAAGCAAACTGGGCGCTGGTGGTGGGGTAATGTTAATCTCCCCTTCTAAATAAAGGTACTTTTCAGCTTTCCATTTCCAGTTCTCTTGCACATGTAATATTGCAGAATATGAGTCTTTGATTCATGGACTTGAGTGGGCAAGAAAGAAGGGGATCAAGAAGTTGCAAATCTTAGGGGACAGTGAATTAATTGTGAATCAAATAAGAGGCCTAAACTTGACCAAGAACTCCTTACTGAAGTCTTACAAGCACAGAGTCTAGGATTTGATGGAATATTTCCTTGCTCTTAACATTACCTCAATCCCCAGAGAATAGAATAAGCAGGCTGATAGGTTGGCAGCTGTTGGTGCCCAATTTGATGTTTCAAAAGAAATAAGCAGAGGTTGTGGTTCGCGCCATTTAAAAGTGGTGGTTCGGCCTTCAATTCCAGACAATGTTAAAAATTGGCAGGTCTTCGAAAATGACCAGTAGATAGCTCTTTTCCTGCAAGAGGAAGCTGAGTTCGCGGTCCACAATCAAGCAAAATTGCAGCAGCAATATGGAAATCAGATTGTTCAATTGAAGAACAATAAACTCCCTAAGGGTCTGGTCACACTTGAAAGTATTTTCAATGGAGAGGACCAACTAAGAGATGACAAAGCATGCATCACTACCAAAGAGAAGAATTATGAAAAAGTTGAATTCTTCAAGGACAAGTTGCTAGCGCTTGGTAAGGTCTGCACGTTTCAAGAAAGGCAAGCTTTCATTCTGCTATGTCAGGAGTTCGCTGACGTCTTTGCCTGGAATTATAGCGACTTGAAAGGCTTCGATCCAAGACTCGCCCAGCACACCATTGAATTAGAGGAAGGTGCAAAACCAGTCACACAAAAATAGAGACCTGTTAATCCAATGATTGAGCTCCTTATGCAGAAAGAATTGGTCAAGTTGATTGAGTCTGGCATTATATTTCCAATCAAACATTCCTCATGGTTGGCCAATTTGGTTCCAATTAGAAAGAAAAATGGGGAGATCAGGCTGTGCGTCGACTTCAGAGACCTTAATAAAGTCTCTTTAAAAGATCATTATCCCCTTCTGAACATGGAGCAGATCCTCCAAAAGGTAACTAGTTCTGAACGTTTCTCCCTCCTGGATGGTTATTCGAGATATAATCAGATTTTGGCACGGGGCTACGACCAATACAAAACAACCTTCACCACTAAATGGGGAACGTTCACCTACCAAAAAATGCCTTTCAGGCTATCCAATGCTGGTGCTACTTTCTAGCGAGCCATGGACATGGCTTTTAGTGGTTTGATAAATAAGAACATGCTGGTGTACCTCGATGATATAACGGTTTTCTCCAAGGAGGTGGGACAGCATATGAAACACCTTAGGCAGATTTTTGACAGGTGTAGGGAATTTGGCATCTCCCTAAATCCAAAGAAATGTGTATTTGAGGTTCATGAGGGGAAACTTCTTGGCCACATTATGTCCAAGGAAGGTTTGTCTATTGACCCCGAAAGAGTCCGCTCCATCTTGGAGATGTCCCTACCAAAGCACAAGAAAGGCCTGCAGAGTTTCTTTGGCTGGATAAATTTCATTCGGAGGTTCATTCTGGATTTTGCTGAAATAGTTAAACCCCTAACCTCCTTGCTGAGGAAGGGTGAAGAATTCAAATGGACAATGCCAAGAAAAGATAGCTTTGAAGCTATCAAACAGGCTTTGACCCAAGCTCCCGCTCTAATCAGCCCTAACTTCAATAAAGACCTCAATCTCTATACCTTCAGCAATGGAGAAGTAATATCTACTATGCTTACTCAAGAAAATAGTGATAACCTCGAACAACCACTCGCCTTCTTCAGCCAAGGGTTAGAGGACTTTGAAATCAGGTACACTTATGTAGAGAAGCAAGTCCTGGCAGTGGTGCACAGCTTGAAGAAATTTAGATCTATGTTATCAAACAGCAGGATCCATCTCATGGTTCCACATCCTGGCGTCAAGGATTTCTTGACCAATCGAGACTTAAACAAGAAAAGAGCAAGATGGATCACCAAGGTAATGGAGTACAACATAGACATCAAAATTGCCAGGTTGGTGAGAAGAAGGGGCCTGTGTGAACAACTAGCAGCAGATTTGAGGCAAAGGAGTGAAGACAGCTTACTGATCCATGACGCAGCCACTGTATAAGAACCAGCTATTGTAAGAGATTAGACGTTGGACATGAGGCATTTCCTTCTTACGGGAAAATGTCCATAGGGTCTTGGTAAGGTCGGAAGAAGGTATTTTAAACTTCAGTCCCTTCCCTGTGTTTTGATTGATGGAGTATTATTTAGGAAGGATCTCTCTGGGGTTCTCTTGAGATGCATTGACTCCAGTCAGGCTAACAAGGTATTGGCTGAGTTTCACGATGGGCCAGCAGGCGGCCATTTTGCCCCTAAGACTACAGCAGCAAAAATAATGAGAGCTAGCTATTTTTGGCCCACTCTTTTCAAGGATACCCACGCCTAGGAAAGAAAGTGCCAGAAGTGTGCACTTTTTGATAGAAAATAGCGATTGGCTACCATGCCCCTACAACCCATTCAAGTTGAACAACCATTCATGCAGTGGGGCCTGGATTTCATAAGGATGATCAATCCTCCCTCTAGTGCCAGACACAAATGGGTCCTAACTGCTACAGATTATTTCACCAGGTGGGTGGAAGCCATTGCTTTGAAGGAAGCAAATGAAAGCACAGTCCTGGATTTCTATGAGGACTTAGTGACACATTTTGGGGTCCCAGCCACTATAATTTCAGACAATGCCTTGGCTTTTTTGGGAACCAAAACTAGTGAATGGGCGCTAAGGTATGGTATATACCTCAGCACTTCATCAAATTACTACCCACAGGGAAATGGGCTAGCTGAGTCCACTAACAAAAATTTGATCAAGATTATAAAGAGGACCATGGAAGAAAATCAAAAAACTTGCCATGCCAAGCTGAAGACAGCTTTATGGGCCGATCGAATCACTCTGAAAAAATAAATCAGAAATTATCCATATACGCTTGTGTATGGAAGGGAAGCAAGGCTTCCTATCTCACTCGAATTGCCAGCACTGGACTCGCTCATTCGCTGCAGCTAGAAGAAGGAAGCAGCATGGATGTCAGATTGTGTGAACTAATGGAGCTCTAGGAGGTAAGGAATCGGGCCGTGGTCTCTATGGTCAGTCGCCAATAGCAGGTGAAAGGACATTTTGATAAGAAGTCTTCATCAAAAAGTTTTATTGAAGGAGACATTGTTCTAAAATGGGATGAAGATAGAGCTAATCCTGGAAAACATGCAAAATTTGATGCCCTCTGGAGTGGTCCTTACATCATTACTCAGTGCAAGCAGCATAACACGTTCCAGCTCTCCAAGTTGGATGGTGAAGAATTGTGTATCCCAGTCAACGGGATACATTTGAAGCACTGCCACTGAATTTTGGTTTGACTGTACATAATTTTCCCTATTTTCCCTAAGTGCAGTTTGCATAGTTAGTTGTTTTTAGCATTGTGTGTTTCCCTTCATTTTGGGGGTAAATTTTGTGTATTTTGATTTTGGGATTATCAAGCTATGGAGAACTCTCTCCAAAATTCACCATCTGACTCTGCACCTAATGGAATGTAAGGCAACTGAGTTCTAAGCCTAGCAGGCATGCTTCCCCTGTGAGTCACCAATTTGTTGACCCAATTTTACCCCTCAGGCAAAATCCTAGTCACCTCCTACACCTGCTTTACATGGCCAGTCATTTTGGGTTGCAAGGTCCATCTTCAGGGTTCGACAGCTCCATTTCAGAGCATTGGCTCATTGGCCTAGTTCATTGGCATTCACAGTAGCAAGAGGTAGAGTCTTCAAACGTTCACAAGAAGAAGGGAAAAAATCAGGGCGTTCGACACTTAGCAAAAAAAGGAAGGGTAGACAAAATGCAGAGGGTGGTAGAATCACCACCCACAACATGGGTGGGTAAAAAGAGACCCCCTACATGAAATGCAAAGGGCAGAAAAATCACCGCCCACAATGCCGGTAGAGAAAAAGAGGCCACTAACATCGGCTGACATTGGCAAAACTGCCACCATCGATAGATTACTAGGCTGACATCGGCAAACCTGCCATGGTCGATAGCTTATCGGCTGACATCAACAGAAGTCCTACATGCAATCCACTGCAGCGGGCGGCAAATTCACCACCCACAACATCAGGCGGCAAAAAACACTTGCAGAGCACAGGAAAAAGCCCACCCAGCCGCCAGAGGAGAAGACCAGCATGCAAAACGAGGCAACAAGCATGGTCTTGGCAGACTTGTGATGTCATCTACAGTGTTTTCTCTCTTCCTAATGGAGACTCAAGCTACCACTTGACTCCTCTTGGCTCTTTTCTTATAGATACACAGACTTGGTCATTTGAAGGGATCTTCCCCACTTTTGTAAAGAGCATTGCTCTCCAAATTTTCCACCTGAATCAATAAAAGATAGTTTTACCTCTATTTGGATGGATCTTTCTGTGTATGCATTGGATGTTAATCTATGTCCAGTCATTGTCTCTTGATGCTCTCACAAGTTCAACACCAGTAAACCTACGATCTAAAAAGTGCCACTGTTTGTTGCTACCAGCAGTAGAGTTCTGTTTTGGAGGTATAAAATAGGTGAGGTCACTTACAGTGTGTATTTCTCAGCACCTTGGTGAGTCCCTGTTTCTTGTGATTTCCATAAGAACCACCCTGTCATCCCAGAGACCTGGTCTTTTCTGCCAAATCTGAGTGTATGTATGTTTTTCCCTGATCTTGAGTGTGGATGTGGAAGGTCAACCTATTTTTGGTGTATCACTTATTTTAGAGTAGGCTGTTTGTTTTCATGCTTTTTCTCTATCTCTTTTCATCCCCCCAGTATACCTATATACCTATATTTTGTGCTACCTAAAACAAACAAGATACATCAGAGGGAACTAGCCCATACCTAGAGACTCTCCTCTCCTACTTCGTCGTCCCACAGGTGAGAGAGGGGTTTCCATGTTGCGGGGAGAGGGCAGGAATCCATTTTCCTGCCGCAGGGTGCACTTTCCAGCATCAACAAGGCCTTCTTGAAAACTACCTTCATGATGAGCCATCTCTTGATTTCTCAAAATTGGAATAGGAATACTTGACACATATGAATTTTCTTAAGGAGGTTATAAATAAGATGTAATAGCCATCAGATGCCTCTCTAACTGACATCCTTCTTCATGACACTTTTACTCACCATCTACAGTCATTCATTAGTCTTCTAAGCCTTATTATTCACATTTGTCATCAATGTGACCTTTAGTTGCTTAACCACATCCATAGAAGAGGTGTTAGGACACCTATTCAAAGTCCCTTTTCCTTGCATTCCATGAATTAGACCTTAAAAAAATCCATAATCAGACTTCACATCTTCTCACTAGGTAGTCACTCGTCATCTTCATTATCTGTCTAGGAATACATGTAGTGAAATATGTAGTAGATATATTTATAAGATTATTTATGGTGATAAATTAATATTATAAGTGGGAATAAGTCTCTACAGACTTACCCAAATAATTTTCATTCTTCAAAACTCCTCTTTACCTATGAAACACTCAAAAACTTGTAACAAACATTATGTTAGGCTTGTCCATATAAGTATGGTGAAGACAAAATTCATGTCATGGATCCTAAGAGATTACTCCATAATTAAAAAACACTTTCCTAACCAACTTACCCATTTTTAATGCATTCACACTCATTTATTTCCAATTAGGTCTGTATAAGGGTTTTGAGAGGGTTTTTATTACCTTGGATTGTTAAGGATTGTTCATAAAATATTGACAGTAAAACTCCAAAAAAATATCATTGAGTTTGATATAGATACCCCCTTAAATAATCCCCAACTCCTTGGGTCATCATTCAATCCCTCCATATAGGTGTGAGCATAAGAAGTTAGCATTTTGATCTTTTCTATGTAATTTGAGAACCCCTGAGAGAGGTTTCGGTCAAAATGACCAATTTGGCATTGTTTTAATTAGATTGATAGATATAAAATGTCTTAAAATTTCCATTAATTTTTATCAAATTTCTTAGGAAGGTAATATAGTCTTCTATATGAGTTTACGCCCTTGTAGGGTTTAGGCCTAGTTTAGGCCTAATAGGCCTGATTGTGTGTAATCAATTATATCACCCACATGTAGGTTTATAAGGGATACAAAGGCATATAGAATATTTATTAATATTTATATCAACCTAATAAATCATCTCACCATGTTATTTTACTCTTTATCTCATCCTTCCATCATGGATGCAAAGGTCTGTAGATTAGCTTGCAATTAGAGTGCCCCCTATCTGAGATAGAATAGAGGGAATCTCCCCTATTTGTATAGATGAAATAAAATCATGGGTATATTTCCAAGGTCATGACCATAATTTATATAAATTACCAAATCTTGATCATACTCAAATAGTATTCAACATCAAATTATCTAAAGACTAGCTTTTTATACATGTGATTGTACAAGACTGTATGCAGTATTCTAACTAGACTGAGTTTGAGGTTCAATACTATAGGATAGGGTCCATACATATTGAGAACACTTGGATGTTTATCATCACCAATTTTATAATGTTTCCTACTATATCCATCCATCACACACTCTTGTATACTTCCAAACTATAGTTATCTATAAGCTAGTACTAGTTTGCACTCAGACAATAAGTGCACTTCAAGAGAAACAAAGAGTTCCTTAAGGGGATTATTAGTGTTATAGGCCTATATTTCACTCCTATTATTGGTTATTACATCATTTGGATCATATTATTCCATACCTCTATTCATCACCCAACTATCATCCTCCCTTATTTAGGCTAGTCCACTATTTGTATGACTATGTCACTTATAGGTGACCATTAGGGAAGGAAAGAATATTCTTGTAGGTGTCAATTGGGTTTGAACACTGTATTTCACACATAATATATTATTTAGTTCATTAATATCTTTCCTCATTTAGTGAACTCATCTCATACTTGCAGACCATACTTTAATATCTACATCGTCAATGCATCATAAGTTTGCAAGTCATAGGCTTATTTGAGCTCAAAACATTATGTATCACTGAATACCTACAGTGAACACTTGCCTAACTTGGGAGTCACTCAATATTATTTTATTCTTGATTTGACCACTTCCACTCATGATAATAAGTTACTTTTAGGCTCAGTCCACTATCATGAACAACTAGATCCACTCAGTCATCAAGAAATTTCACCAACATAGCTTAAAATGTGATGCAGGATCCCTTAAAGAAATTATGGTAAATGTTCCCTTTGAGCAACTTTATCAACTTTTCACCTATATACATTATTTTTAGGGGTCTTATAACTAGTATATGAACTTTTAGTGATCTGATAATCACTTCCAAGTCTTGAGATTGAATATAACATGTGCCTTGGGTGTTGAAGGACCTTCCATGTTCCGTATATGACTACATATGACTGTATATTATGGAGTTCTAATCAGTTTCTACCTATGGTCTTGAGAAACTCAATTTAAAACAACCTCCCAGTCTTTCAATGCCAATCTACCATGGATAAATTGACTTTCCATGATTTAATAAGAGAGACACATTGATGTACTACCTTTTATATGAATACATCTACACAAAGACAACTCTGCAACTATGAAAACATACCCTACAAACCATTGTCTGCACTTCCAACACAATGAGAGTGATATAATTGCATCTCCATTTCCACATTTTCATATCAACTTTAAATCCATATGAGGATTAATAATATGAGCTAAAATAATTCTTTCAACACTTGGAAACATCATATCATGCAAAAAGAAGAGGAAACCTGCAAGTGTTGGGAATGCACAATCAACTAGGAGTCATTGTCATTATTAGAGATGGTTCATGAAGTATAATCCATAAATATTCAATATATTTATATGGAATTAAATCTCCAAAGGATTACTTTAATCCTTCAAATTCATTCTTCTCAACTCTACCCTTCTAATCCATACCAATAGAAAACCTGATGACCTATTTGGCCTTACAAGAGAGAGTGATGGAGAAGGTAAATTGGTTTTGGTATTTTTAGAGTTTTCAAATAAATATAAACATGTAAAATATTTTTTGGGAGCTGAAGGGACACTACAAAAGCTTCCACATATTCCAAGAATGTTGTACAGTCTATACAAGTTTAGAAACTCCCTTTTTTATAGTTATCTCCTTTTTTCAATGTGGAACCTACAATTATCAGTTACAAAACTACCTATATGACCAAATCTAACATATTGGACATTTAATGACATTTTGACTTACTGTTCCCCTTGAGTAAATTGTACAAGCTCATTAAATGACCTAAAATGTGACCTTAGAATGACATAAGACAAAATATACAAATGTGACAAGGGTGAAAACATAATGTTTGACCTCTTTAAGACCATGGCGCACATTTTAGGACCTAGAGGGGGCCTATAATAAGTTTGAATATATATGGGATTGGCCTAATTTGACTTGGGGTTAAATTATTCAACATTTTGGTAATTTCCTAGGGGTGACAAGCCATTTATGCCAAAGACCAATAGCCTTCTTCTATCCATTGGGTTATAGAGTCACCTATACACTATATTGACACTAAATTACCTTTGGAACCACACTAAAAATAGAAACAAACACACAATACAACACACCAAAGAAAAATAACACTTGTGTTATTAAGAACACTTAGGTAAAACACCAACTAATTTAAACAAACTAACTTATGTACAAAGTAATCTAAATGTAACTCTTACTCTTGGATTAAAAGGGAAGCTTGAAACATTTATTGCTCTATGAAGTGAAATAATACATAAGCATGTTTCCATTTAAACTTTGGCATTTGTATCTCTAACTCCTTCATAATGTTTTCCAATCTCCTTGGTAGGATCCTCAATGCAACAATGATAGATGTAAACATATCACCTATAAAGGTGAATTATTCTTGCATTTCAATAGCCTCAATCTTCTCATGGTACTCCTTAACTACAACCTCCAATGATTTTTCAATAAAACATACCTCCTAGACTTCCATGGTACTTTGAGAGAGATCAAATTGCTTACCAACTACAAGTTCCTCAAGCTCATCAAGGAGCTTTGTATATTCCATCTAATCTTGGTCATTGTCCTTTATGAGGACCTCTTTCTCTATCTTCTGATGCACTTGACCCTCAACTTTAAAAATTTCTTCAAGTTCTTGGAAAATCCTCATCTATTGTTATCAATCATCCTTTCTCTCTTTCTCTTTGAGAAATACCACCTATTTAACTTTATCTTCTTGGTCCTTGAGTACTTGATCAAATTCAAAGATGACTACAACTTCAACAATTTGGGATGGCATAATATCTTCTTTTGAGAGCACACCACCAAGATTTAAGGTAGCTTCAAGAGTTTCTTCTAATTGACCTACAAGGTGTGTATCCTTTTTAAGATCTTCAAACTCCTCACATATGTGATTGAACCTCTGCCACATATCATCTTGTATCATGGTGTGAACAAAAGCTTCTTATTCAATGGTATTTTTAGATTCAAGTTCTTGATCATTCCCATGAATATCTTCCAACTTATTAGATATAGATTCTTTCTCAAGCACCTCTTCTTTCATGCCTTGACTACACTCCTTGTTGACAATTGCAACATGACCTTTAAATTTTTATCCTTCACTCAAGAAGATTAAATCACACTTGTCTTCTCCAAGGATAATCCCTATGGTGATATTTTCATCATAGATGTTCATGTCATCTTATTTATCATCTATAACTTGAGTTTTATCTTCTTCACTTGCCTCCCATAAGATAGGTTATCCTTCAACAAGGGATGAGGTAGGAGGTTAATGGTTAGGTTCATGGGTTAGAGAGTGAGTATGAGCTGTGATAGATGGTTCATGAATCGGTTTAGGAATGGGTATTCTTGAATTAACTCATGGGGAGATGATAAGTTGGGTTGGTCAATAGGAAAGATGCCTTCTTCAATAAGAGTTTCACTTTACTCATAGACTTATTGAGGCTCTTCGATAGCTGTAGGATCACTTTTAAGCTATTGGTTTTTCCACATTTTTAGTCTATCTATTTATCATTGGATAGAACTTTTTTCCATGTATATTTTCTCATTGATATCATATTGGGTTTCCTCTTCAACTTCATTCCACACATCCATCAACTTTTGAACTAAATCTCTCAACTACTCACATCAAACTTTTCATCCCATGTTTTCATCTCTTGTTCATTATCTATTAGACTTGGCATGAGTGCCAATAAGGATTTGGCATGAAATGGGGTTAAAGTAAGAGGAGGAGGGTAATATTGGGGATTATGATGAGCTTCAATTTTTTGAAATAGTTACCTATCTTGAGCCTATAGGAATTCATATCTTATTTTAAAATATATTGATTTATAATCAATGGGATCATCTGATCCCTCATGATAATACTAATAAGAATCAAATTGAGGTTGATATACATCATGATAAGACTAGTAGGAATCATGTTTATATTGATAGGAAGGCACTTCTTGATACTCTTCTTGATAGCCTTCCTCATAGGCTTCTTCATAAGGTTGTTTAAGAATATCATATTCATATGGAGAAGGAATAGGATGATCACAGGGCTAAAATGGCTCTAATAATTGATAATAACCTTGGTAGGGCTATTGAGGGGTATAACATGGGTCATAACAAGGTTGATAGGGAGGTGCATAGTAGAGATTCTCAACATAACCATAAATATCAACTTCATTAGTTATATGAAACACAAAAATTAATCAAAATATTCAACAATAGATACATGGGCTGATTATAACCAGATGATTTCATTCAGATTCACCATTATTTCTTGCTTGAATGCTTCCAAAAGTTGATAAGAGGAAGGACACACCAATCATTCTTCCGCTCTTTTGGACTTTGGTCCCATCGAGTGTGATATAATTATTGTCACTAAATATTGCATGATATAGATGGTTTCTCAAGACTACTCTAAGATTTGGGAAACATTGGATTACCTCTAGGCCTATGGGTTGCTTATAGTAGAGGTAAACCTTTAGGTTTAAGGGGTAGCTCCCTAAATTTCTCTTTGCTTGTTTATCACCTAAACTACATAATTTATTAGATGAAAAGAGATAGAAGTGAACATGAAAATAAGTTAATCTAATTAGGTGATACACCATAATTATCTCCACTAGACTACCATACACTTGCACTAAGAAACATGACTCAAAACACTAGTCTTGACATCATAGATTTCTCTAACATTAGTATTTCAAATATGGAGTTGATATGCATTATACTACTCAAGATGACTAAAATAGAGGTTAGATTGTAAACATTAAGTCTAATCTCTACACTTAAAGATATAAAAATTAACTTGACTATACTTCATGTGACCTGTTAGAGTAGAAACTACTTTCATCAAACATGGAAGAGCTAAGATAAAGCAAGGATAGATACTAATCACTTGACCTTTCACTATACACCACTTCACACACTTAGACAAGATAACTTACACACTCAAAACTAGATTGAAAATATTTATTTATAAGGCAAAATATAGTATCAAACTAATAGGGATTCACCATACTAGGTGTGGACTCTATTACAAAATCCAAAATGGCTTGTATTTATAGATCATGTGAGAAAAGAAAGAAGAGAAGTTCAAGGGTCATAATGCCAAACTTCAAGGTATGAAAACTAGTTCCATTTTAGGATAATGGAGTGTAGAATAGACCATGAATGTCTCCTTAGACAAGTGTGTATTTAAATCATGAAAAACTCCTTAAACTGGGATAGGCTCCTCAAATGACCTTCTTAAAAATTGCCTTCATGATGAGGCATCTCTTAACTACTAAAAACTAGAATAAGAAGACTTTAAACATATGTATTATCTTAGTAAGGTTGTAAAAAATATATAATAGTCATCAGATACCTCCCTAACTGATAGCCTTCTTCATGACACTTGTACTCACCATCTTCAATCATTCATTGGTCTTATAAGCCTCAATCTTCATATTTATGATCAAGGTGACCTTCAGTTACTCAAAAAAATCCATGGAAGAGATGTTAAGACCCCTGATCAAAGTGAATTTTCCTTATATTCCATGAATTATACCTTTAAAATATCCAAAATTGGACTTCTCATCTTCTCACTAGGTAGTCACTTATCATCTTCATTATCTATCTAAGACTGCCTAGAGTGAACTATGTAGCAGAGATGTTTCTAACCTTATATATGGTGATAAATGAATAAAATAAGTGGGAATAATTCTATAAAAACTTCCCCAAATAATTCTCATTCTTAAAATCTCCTTTGTACCTGTAAAACACTCAAAAACTTGAAAAAAACCTTGTGAGTTCATACAAGTATGGTACAAATCAAATACGTGTCATGGATCTTGAGAGAGTCATCCATAAGTAAAAAAACATTTTCCTAACCAAATGGCCCCTTTTTAATGAATTCCCACTCTTTTCTTTCCAAATAGGTTTGCATAAGGGTTTTGAAAGGGTTTTTAGTGCCTTAGATTGTTAAAGATTGTTCATAAAATCATAACATTGACACTAAAAAAAAATCTCACTAAGTTTGAGATATAGACCCCATTAAACCATACCCAACTCCTTGGGTCATAATTTAGTCCCTTCGTATAGGTGTGAGCATAATAAGTTAGCCTTTTGAGCTTTTTTATGCAATTTGAGTACCCCTAAGAGAGGTTTGCATCAAAATGACCAATATGGGGTTGTTCTCTATAGACTGATAGATCTAACATGTCTTCAACTTTACCTTAAATGTTATCAAAGTAGGTAATAAGTTCATATAGTCTTCTATATGATTTTAGGCCTTTGTAGGATTTAGGCCTAATAGGCCTAACTGTGTGTAACTAAGTATATCACCCACCTATAGGTTTTGAAAGGCTACAAAGGCCTCTCAAACATTTATTCATCTTTATTCCAACCTCATAAATCATCTCATCCTTCCATCATGGATGCAAAGGTTTGTAGATTAGCTTGCAATTAGAGTTCCCTCTATCTAAGATAAAATAGAGGGAATCTCCCCTATTTGTACAAATAAACTAAAATCATAGATAGATTACCTAGGTCATGAACATAATCTATATAAATTCCCAAATCCTAATCATACTCTAATAGTATTCAACATCAAATTATCTAAATATTGGCTTTTTATACATGTGACTATGCAGGACTATATGCAGTATTCTAATTAGATTGAGTTTGAGGCTTGGTATTATAGGATAGGGTACCTACATCTTAATAACAACTAGAGATGTATCATCACCATTTTGGGAGTGTTTACCACTATATCCATACATCGCATACTCTTGCATACTTCCACATTATAGTTATCCATGAGCTGGTACTAGTTTGCACTCAGATAGTAGGTGCACTTCAAGAGAAACAAAGAGTTCCTTAAGGTGATTATTAGTGTTAGAGGCTTGTATTTTAATCCTATACTTGGTTCTTAATTTATTGGGATCATCTTATTCCATACATATATTCATCATCCAACTAGAATCCTTCCTTATTTAGGCTAGTCTACTATTTGTATGATTGTGTCACCTGTAGGTGACCATTAGGGAAGAAAAGAATATTATTATAGGTGTCAATTGGGTTTGAAAATTTTATTTCACACCTAAGCTATTATTGAGGTCATTAGACCACTCATTAAACTCATATCATACTTTCAGACCATATGTTCATATCTACACTGTCAATGCATCAAAAGTTTGAAAGTCATAAGCTTTTTTGAGATCAAAACACTGTGTATCATTGAATACCTACAATGAACACTTGCCTAACTTGGGAGCAGTTCAATATTATTTTCTTCTTAATTTGACCACTTCTCTTCATGTTAATAATTTACTTCTAGGATTAATCCACTAGCATTAAACAACTAGATCCACTCAGTCCTCAAGAAACTTCACCAATAGAGCTTAAAATGTGATGTAGGATCCCTTAGAGAAATTAAGGTAAATGTTCCCTTTGAGCAACTTTCTCAACTTTGCACCTGCATACATAGTTTTTGGGGGTCTTATAACCCATTTATGAACTTTGAGTGATTTTATAATCACATTCAAGTCTTGATATTGAATAACACATATGCATTGGGTGTTGAATGACCTTCCTTGTTCCATACATAACTGCATATGATTGTATATTGTGGAGTTCTAATTAGTTTATGCATAAGGTCTTGATAAAATAATTTTAAAACAATCTCCAAATATTCCAATGCTAAGACACCATGAATAAATTGAATTTCCATGTTTTAATAAGAGATAAATAGGGGTGTAATACCTTTTATATGAATATATCTACACAAAGACAATTCTACAACTGTGGAACCATACCCTGCAGACCACTGTATGCACTTCCAACACAATGAGAGTGATCTACTTGAATCTCCATATCCACATGTGTAAACCAACTTAAAAAACATATGAGGATGAATAAAATGCCTTGAAATAATGCTTTCAATAGTTGGAAACTCATATCATGAAAATAGAAGAGGAAACTTGCAAGTCTTGGGAATGCACAGTCAACTAAGAGTCACTGTCATTATTATAGATTATTCATGAAGTAAAATCCATAAATATATAATATATTTATATGGAATTTAATATTAAAATTATTAATCCAATCCCTCAAATTCATTATTCTCAACTCTACTCCTCTAATCCATACTAGCAAAAAACCTGATGACCTATTTGACCTTGCATGAGAGAGTGATGGAGAAAGTAAATTGGTTTTTGTCTTTTTTGGAGTTAAGTTAATATGAACATGAAAATGATTTTTAGGGAGATTAAATGATTCTATAAAATCTTTCACATGTGCCAGGAATGTTTTATAGTCTATACAAGTTCATAAACTCCCCTTTCTTACAGTTATCTCCTTGTTTTCAACATGGAACCTGCAATTATTAATTACAACACTACCTATCTGACCAACTATAACATATTATATGTTTAATAAAATTTTGACATAATTTTACCCTTGAGGAAACCCTACAAGTTTATTAAATGACCCAAAATGTGACCTTAGAATGATATAAGACAAAATATACAAATGTGACAAGGGTGAAAATATAATGTTTAACCTTTTTAAGACAATGGTACACATTTTAGGACCTAGGGGGGCCATATAACAAGTTTTAATATATAGGGGGTTGACCTAATTTGACTTGTGGTTAAATTAGTCAATAATAAAGTGAGTCACTTTAGCATAATTCATTTTTTGTTAATTTAATATGTATATAGAAACACTAATTTGGCAAAAATGTGTTACAAAGTTGGTGATAATTATGATGTTATTTGCACCAAATTTGTGTCATAATATTAAAATAAAATTTTAGAGAACTTGATTTCCCTATGTGTATAATACAAAATTAGGGCATGTCACTTATTCACTTTACAATTTCTATACAAGATAGTTTGTAGAGGAGTTGTGAAAGCAATTTATATGGAGGATAAGATTTTTTTTAATTCAAATTGAAAAGAAGCGGGTAACTCAAGTTGATTTTTTGGATAATAAGGTGAGTGTTTTTTTTTACATGATTTGTTTAACTATTTTTTAAATATATTAGTTTTTTAGTGCATTAGTTTTTTTTATTGTTAATTTGGTGGTGTCGACACCCAAATTTGGTCATTCACATTTGGCAACATCAATTTGACATATTTAGACAATGTGCATATATCTGAATCTTGAGCACACTTTCTCTCTATTAGACTACCCATACATTATCTTAGCCACATTTATTTACCAAACATATTTTTTTAGGATTGTATTGGTTTACACATGTACACATACAAAATATTAGGTAGACATTATCCATACCTTAATTACTCATTTTCACTTCCAATACATTACCAAAAAATATGGAAAGTGTCAACTATTACATATGTCTCCCTCTACCAATAATGTCTGTAATTTGGCATTGAAAGATTGGGAAGTTGTTTGAAAGTGAGTTTCTCAATATCTTATTGAATTGTGCACTATAGAGTTAATATATGAAAAACTAGAAAATGGAAATAAATTTTGAAAAATAAATCCAATTGATCTAAAATTTGAATGGAAGATTACTTAAATGATTTCTCACCTCAAATAAGAAAATTGAGGATAAATTTGCAACCATTTGTGACATATAGCCAAATTATAAGATCTAGGTGTCTCCCTCTACCAACAATGTCAAAAACCTTAGATATTATAATTTGGATATATCTCAAAAATGGTTATGAATTTATCTTCGATTTTTTCAATTGATGTGATAAATCATTCAAGTAAGATTTCATTCAAATTTTATCTCAATTGGATCTATTTTTCAAAATTTATTACCATTTTATGGTTTTTCATAAACTGACATTATAGTGCATCATTCAAGAAATTTTTCATATTTATTTACATTTTTATAAATATTATAAAAATATAGTTGGTGTATGTTCTTTATAGTTTCTTATTTGAGTCTGACATAAGTACATAATTACTTGGTCAAAGCTAGGTCAAAAGTGCCAATCAGGGTTGATATTGTTAAGCCCTTTTATGGTAGGACCACAAACTAAGGGCTGAGGAAAGGGTTCCTAAACTCAAGGTAAAAATACTAAAAATGAAGAGATGTATTTATAAGAGGGTGTCATTTGATTATTTATACCAAGGTTCTCTAAGATAGATCACAAAGTGAGCCAACTTGACTACAATGTGCAAGGTATTCAAAGTGAGATACAAGGCATACAATATGATATGAAATATATACAATATAGTTTGGTAAATATCATGATGGATTTAAATCATAATTATCCAAATAATCCATATATCACTATTACACAACCCAACTAAGTTGGATATCCTAACCAGTCTAATCCTCCAAGTACCTTGCCATAACAAAACCTGTTACCAAAGGTAGATATGCATAAATTTGATGGAAAGGATCCACTCAATTATATCAATCAAATGGATAATTTTTTTGATCTACATCATATCCCATGTCGATAGAATTTTACCATGGTATCCTTGTATCCAGAACCTAAACAATTCATTTAGTATCGATGGTTGTGTGCTTAAAATAAAAAAGATGACTCTTAGTATCACCTGGTCAGTTTTTATAGGGAGATATAATTACATTATAAAAATAGTGTGAAAAATAATTAATTTATCCAATTAGCATAATTGTGACATGCTGGTTCAATCAAGGATTATATTCATAATTTTCAAAACCTATCTTTATGTGTGGAGACAATTTTTGATGAGAACTTGAATGACCTATTTTTGGGAGGCCTCAAGGACCACATTTAACATGAGGTATGCATGTTTAATCCAATTAAGGTTTATAATTATATTATCAAGACATGTAAGGATGAGGAAAAATTCATAGCTAACAAGAAGCAGCCATTCACTCACTTTAGAGATCATAGTATATCAACACCATCATTTCCTCCACCTACTAGATTGGCCGCTCAACAAACTGAAGAGATGCATGAAAAAGGATTATGTTTTAGCTATGATATAAAGTGGATAAAAGGAAATAGATGTTCTAAGAAGAATCTATTCTACATTGAGGGATCCAATGAATATGATGAAGAGGATGATGCCTCTAATGATGATGATGAAGAGATAAGGGAGGTACCTTAAGATTTAAAATCTACAATATCTTGTTATGTAATTTTGAGTATTAACACTCCTCAAACACTTAAGGTGGTGGGTTTCCTCAAGAAATAGAAGGTGATAGTATTTATTGACTTAGGGAACACATATAATTTCATCAACCATAAGTTTGCCACTCAATTAAATTGTTTCATTTACGTAGCACTAGAATTTTAGGTCATGATTGTAGATGGTGGCATAGTTAATTTTTCAAGGAAATGACATATTATTAAGCATTATATTGGAAAGTACAATCTTGATTCTCCTATGTTTTCTATTCCCATGGGTGGTGTAGACATTATTTTAGGTGTCCAATGCCTCATAAACTTGGGTAAAATTGAGATGAACTTCCAAGAACTATTCATGTGCTTTCATTTAGAATGTATAAAATTTGAACAAAGGGGATTACAAGAAAAATATCCACAATTGGTTAGTTCACATCAAATGACAAAAATGCTTAAAAAGGAGGAAGAAGGATTTATAGCACATATATGTTCCATATAATTTCAACCCATAAAGGCATCTACACATCCTGGTCTATAGATGATTCTTGATGACCACCCATCTATTTTTGAGGCCATGACAAAAATACTACCACAAAAAAGAGAACATGATCATGTTATTCAACTACTTTTATGGAGTTAGCCACCAAATATCAGACCATATAAATATCCATATGTGTAAAAGAGTTCAATAAAAAAGATGGTCCATGAGATGCTGGAGATAGGGATCATTAGGCATATCCAGAGTGGATATTCATCACTAGTGGTCATGGTGTGTAAAAAGGATGACACATGGAGGATGTGCCCAGATTACATGGAACTCAACAAGTATACCATCATAGATAAGTTTATTATTCCATTGATTGATGATTTAATTGATGAGTTATGTGGTGTTGTTTATTTTATGAAATTGGATCTTCATTTGAGGTACCATCAAATTAGAATCAAGGATGAAGATATTCATAAAACCACTTTTAGAACTCATGAGGGACATTATGAGTTTCTAGTAATGCCCTTTGGTCTTACAAATGCACCATCTACTTTTCATAGCTTGATGAACATTATTTTTAGGCCTTTTTTAAGGAAGTTTGTGTTGGTTTTCTTTGATGACATCTTGATTTACAATAAGACATGTGGAAGAACACTAGAAACAGGTGAAACAAGTGTTAATAGTTTTATAACAACATCAACTTTATGCAAAGCCATCCAAATGTGCTTTTAGAGTACAAGAGGTAGAGTACTTGGGTCACATTATATCCCATGAAGGTGTCAAATTTGATCTTCATAAGATAAAAGTTATGGTGGATTGGCCAATGTCCAAAACTCTCAAAAACCTCTAAGGGTTCTTAGGACTAATAGGTTACTACCAAAGATTCATGAAAGGTTATGGTAGAATAGTAGCTCCACTCACTGCATTGCTAAATAAGTATTCCTTCCACTAGAATAATTAAGCCATCAAAGCATTTGAGCAATTGAAAATAGATATGTGTACTAACCTAGTTTTGGCTACTCTAGATTTCTCAAAGACATTCTTTATTGAATGTGATGCTTTCACATCAGGTTAGCAGTACTACTAATGCAATAAATAATACCCCTTGCATTTGAGAGTGATTGATTCAAAGGTAATAATCTCCAAAAACCTATCTATGAGAAGTAAATGATGGTTTTTCTTCATGCAGTAAAAAAATGGAGGCTCTATTTGATGGGTAGACATTTTAAGGTGAAAATAGATCATGATAATCTCAAATACTTTTTGGAGCAAAGATTATCATCTAAAGAACAACAAAAGTGGGTAAAAAAGTTTAGGTTATGATTTTGAAATATAATATAAGAAGGTTAAATATAATGTAATCATAAATGCACTATCTAGATGAGATACATACATAGAAAAATTATTTTTTTGAATGTCTATGTTTTAAGTAGATTAGGTAGATGAAGCTAAGTTAGATTCAGGGTAGGACAAGGATACATAGGTTTAATTTCAAAATATCTAGCAAGGTTCTATATCCTATGACAAATTTGAATGAAAAGGTAATGCCCTATGGTATAAGGATAGGTTATACTTATACAAAGACTCAGAGTTGAAGCATAAGATTCTTACAGAGTTGCATGCATCTCCAATTGGGGGATGTTATGGGTTCTTGAAAACTTATCACAGAATCAAGAGAGAATTATTTTGGGAAGGACTCAATGGAGATGTACAAAATGTTGTGGTAGAATGCTTGATATTCCAATTGAAAAAAGGTGTGGTAATTAAGACCCTAGGTATGTTAAAACCTTTAGAAATTCCTAGTCAAATGTGGGAGGGAGGTTTTCATGGATTTCATCATTGGGTTGCCTTGTTCTAAAGGTAATAATGTTATATTGGTAATTTTGGATAGGCTTATAAAATATGCCCATTTTTGTGCCCTCTCACACCATTTATAGCATGTACAATAGTGTGTACTTTTTTGGAGGTAGTTCTAAACTTACATGAAACCCCAAAAATAATTGTAGGTAATCATGATCTTATTTTCACTAGTAATTTTTGGACTGAACAATTTTCCTATTTGGGTACTTAGCTAGCTCATATCTCATCTTACCACCCCAAATCTAATGGATAAATAAATGTGGTCAACAAATGTTTAGATGGATATCTCTATTTTTTTGTATCAAATAAAAAAGAACATTTGGTTAAATAGCTACCACTTGTAGAATGGTGGTATAACACATCTTTCCATACCTCTTCTAAAATGTCCCCATTTATAGCACTATATGGTTACCATCCACTTTCCATCACTTCTTCCTTAAGGATGTAAAACAAGGTTCAAGATGTGGAGGATCACATTCAACATTAACAAGAAGATTTGGCTAGTTTAAGAGAGAATTTGGCATTAGCACAAAATAGGATGTAGCAACAAGCAAATCAACACCATAGTGAGCAACATTTTGATGTGGGTGAATGGATATTTATATGTTTGCATCCTTACAAGTAGATGTCCTTAAAGCAACACAAAAATCATAATAAAATTGCTCCTAAGTATTATGTCCCTTATCAAGTTTTGCAAAAAATTGGAAGTGTGGATTACAAGCTGGAGTTGCCTCATTCATTTCGCATACACCTAGTATTTCATGTTTAGTGCTTGAACAAGGTCATTGGACAAAAAAATTAGCCCAAATAGAGCTAACATAGCTAGATGAAGAAGGATGGGTCATTCTGGAACTAGAGAAGATCCTAAAAACACATACTTACAGGTTGATAACCAAAGAGATTAAGGAATATATGATCAAGTGGAATAAATTGAGTAGTGAGGATGAAACTTAAGAGGGTGAATATTTTCTACAATGCATCCAAAGTTGTTCAACATTGAGGATAACATTGGTTCAAAGGGGAAGGTCATACTACACCCCTAACCTATTATATGTATCAGGTTATGAATCATTGACTTATGAGTTACTTATCCCTATTTGATGTTATATCACATTTCTCTATGCTTTCATTGGGTTAGTAGGTTGGCCTATGGAGTAACCATGGATAGGGTAGACTATATATAAGAGGTATTGGGTAGTTTTTTATCATCATATTATGAATTCTTCTCTTATTAAAGCTTGTGGAGGTTTCCCCCTCAAAATGGCTTGTCCTTGATTCATATATTCTAATATATTTTAGTCATATTATGATCAATTGTTGTTATTCTCCTTTATTTTTGAAGTAATTTCATTACATTTTCAAATTTTTAAATCTCCAATAAGTTAGCCTAGGCACATTCATGGGTCAGTTATAGAAAGAAATTAATGAAGATCTTTTTTTATATACAAATCATTCCTAAGATTATCATTGACATAAGAATCACCTAACAAGACCTTAGATCTTCCCTCACTCTTTGGGAACATTATTCAAAATGCATACACACATCTCAAATATTTAAGGAGAATCCCTAAAGTAGTGTATATATCCAAATATGAATACAAAGATGTCAGAGTTGCATGGTGTCAAATGCCAAAGATCAAATACAGAACTACAATCTAGATTGTTGGTGATTTTACACATTCACAAACTCATCAAGTGTGAAAAATATTTGTGGTTTGATCCCTTTTTAAAGTATAATAATGTAGGAAACACTCTATCATTCAATAGTGAGTGGTTATGGAAGTTAAACCTATAGTACTAACCCATTTTTTAGTTATCTTGTGATCAATTAAGCATAATTAGGGTTTTGGACAAAAGAAATAGAAAACATGCATTATCACATAGGATCGAAGAGTTTGCAACCATAGAAATAGATTATAGGTATATTCATAGGGATCCAAGAAGTTATAAACCCCCATGATACTTAGATATATTACCTATAAACCCTGACATTGATATTTTTCATACGCATCTGACTTTGCCATCAACATCCAAATAGATTTTAAGGCCCTATTTTTTATCTGAGAACTTGGTAAAGCATATCTTGAGCATTTTCAAATCATGTGACATATTTTATAAGTGACATATAGTCATAATTATGTAATTAACTCATGCTTATATTGGTTGGTCAATTCTAAATTATGTGGATGCAATATCTTATAACCCCTTCAAATTTATATTATCATGTTTATTTCCATTATTTATATAATATGAATTAATGTATAATTTCAATAATTTTATATCTCTTATGTGTAAAATAATAAATACATTTTGGTGACACCCACTATTTATTTGAACACAAAAAGCTTAGGTTTCATTTTACATTAGGTTTTATTTTTATTAAGGTCCTATCTACTCTCATTCTCTTATGGGTGAAAATTGTTATGAATTTAAATGCAATAAATGTAGGGATGTTATTATACAGGATGAAATATTAACCTCTCTTATTAATAAAAATTTCAAAAATTTTGAATCTAAAATGATTCCAATTATTAATCAAATGTAGTGAACATGTCTATAACCTTTCACCCCTCCTTCCTTAATACCTTATAAAGGCAACCAACACCTTTCAACTATTATCCACCCTAGGCTTATATTACACATGGAGGTCACTGTTATCATAACACAAAGAGGTAAGATACATAATTTTGTAGTGGAAATCAAGGGCAATAAAAATATCCCTCATAATATTCTTCCACAACCTAAAGTACCATCCAATACAACTATATATTATGACATCAAAGATCAACTTAAGAATACTCTTGCAAAAATTTTAACCTAGAGTTACTCAAAAAAATCATTGTTTATAAGGATAATATTTATATAGCATTATGTGATACTAGTTAACCAAATGATACATATATCACTTATTTTTATCCATTTTCAATACATTAAAAGGAAGCAATGATATAATTTATTTTGAAAAATAAGGTTAACCCACCTAAAAAATAATAGATCAAAATCTCCCACTATATTTACAAGTATAGATCTTGAATAAGAGAGTATAGATCTTGAATAGGAGAGTCATATAGTTAATGTTACATAATGAGTTAAGATTGAAAATTTGTGGAATCACATTTATCATATCACTTGGTATCACTATATATTCTCTCAATGAATTAGGTATGAACATCAAGGGTTTTGATAACATAACTTGCCAAGTTCTAGGAACAATTACATGTGATATAAAATTGGGCCTAAAACGTTGTTCACTACATTTCAAGTGATGTCAAACCTTTTGAATTATAACTTCCTACTTAGTAAACCTTGTATTTATGCTATGGAAACTATCTCATCCACTCTGCATTGATGCTTAAAATTCATACATGATGGATGTTTGCATACATGTATTATGGATAACATACCTTTCAAATATTGTAAAGTAGTGAAACCAAAGGATTTATACCACAATGAGACTCTACTCAATCATCCATATTAATATACTACAATTTATACCAATATAATAAATGAATACTTATAATATAGGGGGAAACAACAAGACTAATGAAAATAAATATTCGTCTCCATCAACTCTATTACCTAAGCAAGATAAGGTAGAAAGGGAATAACGTGTATATAAAATAGATCAAAGATAAATACTAGATATTTTGTTAGTGATTAATTATTAGACCCAAAATTTAGATAATAATGGTGAATATAGTGATGATGATGACAATTGTGTTCACAAGAGCATAGACAAATACTTGTCTCATCTAAAATTTATGCCTATAGCACCATGGGAATATCAAGACAACTCAACTGTAGTGGGCATTCATGAATAATGATTTCTTCTCCATACTTAACCTTATCCATATAAAAAAAATTGAAATCACTCCTTTAAGATAACCATAAGGATATAAATGGTGTAAGCATGTCTCCCAAGAAATATTGACAAGAAAACTAATTTAAAATTGGATATTCTATGGTATATCATGTCCAATATAAAATAGATCACAATCCATATTATAATGAGAACATGAACATAAATTTATATGTTTGTTGTAATATCACTTGAAAATGAGAATCTCTCATAATAGGTACTCCATTAAATAATACTTTGTCAAATATAGCATGAATTGATTACAAGAAGCATTACACATAGCACAATGTGAAGCTATAAGCATCTAGTATCATTTAACAATATATATCCCATAGAATCACAACCTCTGTGACCAATTTAAAATAAAATTTAATGACAAATAATTTATTTTTAACCACATGCATAAATGATTCAGATACCTCAAAAATTGTTTCATTATACAATGATTGATTTTTGAGTTTCACCTATGCTAGCTAGTTTGTCATGTCCTATGATAGTCTTCTAGTAGCCTTGTGAGTGTGTTCCACAAAGATCACTAATGTATTTGTATAAAATACAATGTATTCCACATGTTACTATGAACACTAGAGATATTAATCATGTACATTATCATATCAACCATATTGATGACTCTAAATATTATATAACTCATCACAATTTTTTAGATTTAGATAGTGATATGAGTGAAGCTCCTTACCCATGGTATGTGAATTTTTCATTTTTTGATACAATACATACACTAGGGAATCCCATTGATAGGATCATAAATTAACACTCATAACCTATATTCATATGCCAGCTCAGACAAAGTTTATTATGTGTAGCTTCTTGTTGATTGTTTGAACCTTGATCACCCTCTCTTGAGTTGACTAATTGATTCCTCTAATTTTCTATTTTGATGTGTACATATGTTTTTTCGTTGACTATTTTTTTATCCTTTCAGTTTGAATTCATCATTGTGTTACAGTAGCCCTTATCATCTAATTATTTATCTTGATTAGGACATTCATGCTAGCTATCCTATAATGATGCCTGCATACATGCCATTTTACAACATCCTAATCTAATTACATATTATTTGAGGTACGTTACAGTTTGATGCATCATATAACTTTCCCACCTCTCCATAATGAAAATCTATGCTTATTTTTTTCATGGTACACATTGATCTTACAATATCACAATATTTTTTGCCTACACATCTTATGAGAATTGCATGATTACTCTTATCAACTGTGGGTATGTCCCTATAATTATTTATTTCACATATTATTTTAAGACATGAATTTACTATATAGTTGGGGTATATCACTTGATCCTTTTTTAGACTAATTCACTATTTCATTTGGTGCACAGTATGTGTTGAAATATATTATTGATTATCTAAATATCTCCTATTATTATATTTTTTATCCATATCCCTTGGCCTTTATTTATCAACTAAGTGTTTGACTATGGTGATATTTTAAAAAAGTAATAAATCATTCAAATATTTAAAAATATAAAATTATGACCTATGTTTGAATTGCCCTGATGGTACATAGTTTTTTGATGTCATATGTTGGATACATGATATATATAAAAAACCTCAAAAATTCTATTTATACATTCTTCATACGTCAAATTTTCATTTACACTACCAAGTTAGTATTGGTAAACCTAGATAGTGTCACCTACCATAGATGTTTCCCTTTGTCAGTAGTGTGGAGGAGCCTTCAACAACTATTTTTCAAATTTGGAAATATCCATTAGGTTAGCATAGATATATTTCATGGGTTGATTATAGTAGTAAATTAACAAAGAGTTGCATATAAATGCAAATCATCACTAAGTTTATTATTGACCTAAGAATCACCTAACATACCTTGGATCATATCTCTCTCTTGGAACATTATTAAAAAGGCATGTACACATCTCAAATATTCAAGGATTAGTCCATAGATACAAATTTGAATACAAATAGATCAAATTCTCATGGTGTTAAATTTAAAATATCAAATACTGGACTACATTATAGATTGTTCATGATTTTAAACATTCACACACTTGCACACTTAAATGGGATAACTAGATATTGTTTGAGTCCTCTTTAGAATATTATAATTTATAGAATACTCATCCATTTAAAAGGATTTATTGGGTTAGTCCAAACCATAATACTAACCCATTTAAAGTTATCTTGTGATCAATCAAATATAATTAGTGTTTTGGACAAAAGATATATAAAAAACTAAAATCATCACACAAGATCAAAGAGTTCACATCCAAAAAAGTAGATTGCAGGTGCATGTGTAAGGTTCCCATAAGTTGTATACCCCCAATATGTATAGAGACACTATCTATAAACCTTGATAGTGTCAGTTGTTTTAAAGATTTGACTTTACCAGCTATGTCTAGATAGTCTGTCAACCCCTATTTCAAATTTGAGCACCTAACATAACATATCTTCAATATTTCCTTATCCTATGACATCTTATATGAGTAAAAGATATTCAAAATTATCCAAGTAACTAATCTTTTTATTATTTAGTAAATTCTAAATCAAGTGATTATAATATCTATTATCTCCTTTAAATTCATGTTATTGTTTTTATTGCCATTATTTTTTTAATTTGAATTAGTACATAGTTTCAATTATTTTATATCTCTTAGGAGTAAAATAATAAAAATATGTAGTAATTTATTTTTTTAAATATTTTAAATTTAAATATCTAGATAGAGATATAATTTTTCTGTAAACCATAATTTATTTAAATAATTTGTCTTTTGTCTCTTATATTAATATTATGTCATTGTCAAGTAGGTATCATTCATCCCATATGCAAAGCTCTTCTTTGCCTGTGTAGAGAACTAGTTTATAAGAATAAATATCTTCATCATTGGGTGTATGTACAACACACAAGTTTTTATGTAATACTAATATTGCATAGAAAATTTAAATTTTTTGTTAATATTTATTTCAATTTTTTTGTAAATAATTAAAAACTATTTTTTTCCATTTTATTATAGGGAGATTCATCACAAACTCATCGTGAAGTTATGGATCAAAATAAAAGAATTGAAATAGGAGGATGCATTGGAAAAGTACCTCATCCACTAGATAATACTTTATTTGAGGTGAATCAAAAAAATTATATGGTGTCCTCAAATGAAGCCATCTTAATGTTGATGTGTATGGAAATTATGTTAATATGCAAGTATCTAATACTAAATATTCAAATAGTGACTCTAATGTTAAACTTCCTCAACCAATAAAAAATATAATGTACATCTTCCCTTTGTGCCATCTTTACAATGACATGCATCTTAAAAAAATCACAAGGAATCATAGAGATCATCTTAAAATAATTTATTCAAAATAAATGTTAGAGCTAGAAGAAACAACCTTTTCATGGAACTTATGGTGAAGACATTTTAGTACAGGAGAGAATTAAACATCAAAATATGGTACATCATTTATTTTACATTGTTCATGATGGCCATGATGATGATGATGATGTGGAGGATCAATGTGATGATGATTATCAAAAAGAACCTAATAAGGATGATAAACCCAAGTAAATTGAACAAGATGGGAATTTTTTCAAATTTACTCAAACTCCTTTGTTTACATTAGGAGAGTCCAAAACATCAATGTTGGGTGTTATATTATTATTGGTTGACTTAAAAGCAAGGTTTGGTTGGTCAAACATTAGTGCCAATACTTTATTAAGGTTAGATGACAGTTTAATAACTATATATTATGTCCAATATATATTATATTTATCTTATATTATGTCTGATTTATCTTATATTTTTGTATTTTTAAGTGCAACCTATTAAAAACTAGTTTGTTGCTTGAAAATAACACACTTCCATCCTCATATTAGGAGGTACAATAAATATCATTAAATTTTGGGATTATCTATGTCAATTATGATACATGCATGAATGATTTCATTATATTTAGGAAATAATATGAGAATACCATGATTTTTCCTAAATGTTGCTCACTATAATTTCAATGAGTTACAATTGATACCATTCCAAATAAGGTTTTGTGACATTTTCAAATAATTCCTAGACTTTGGCATCCTTTCTATTGTAAGTCACTCATAAATTTAATGTTGTGACATTAAAATAATAGAAGTAGAGATGGATTTTGGCATATTCTTTCAAATTCAAATGTAATTAAGCATATTGATCAGTTGTGGCATCAAAAATTCATATACAGGTCACACAGTGTACAATTTAGTTTGGAAATGGATAATGTTGATCCATTTTCCAACTTTTCAAGTAGGTGTTATGTGCATCCAATAGTTTTGATAAATTATATTATTCCTCAATGGTTGATGATTAGTAAGGAGCATGTAATGTTGTCATTATTGGTGCCTAGTAAATGTTAAGTAAAAAATATGAATGTATGCCTTGAACCTCTAATTGATGATTTGAAAGCGTTATGGTATTGCATTGAAATGTATAAACTTTCAAAATTCATTGCTCAAAGGTATTTCACTAGTTATGGTATATTATGTTGGACTATTCATGATTTTATTGGGATGGTTATTTGTTTAGGTATTTATCATATATTTTAAAATTTTAAATAGTAAGATCATATGCATTTGTGTTTATTTTCATTATATACTAATTTTGTAAATTATTTCTATATGCAGGTCTTTCAACAAAAGGAAAGCATGCATGTCCAAGTTGCGGTGATCTAAATATATAAAAAAATGTTTTATAAAAAAACCTTAAAAGGTTCTTATATATGGCCATGACTACTATGTAAAAAATAAATTAATTTCTATGGAAAATCTAATATTAGACTATCTCCAAAGAATATGTTTCCTAGGGATCAGTACCAAGTACTCACATAAGAATGAAAAACATCAATTTTTGTTATTCCTCAATATTGGAAAAGAGATTGGTTAAGGATATAAAACATTAGTGAAAAGGTTGAAATTTCAATAGGTATAAATAAATTATATATATTCTAGAGTATCCCATATTGGAAGAGTTTATTATTTGAGAATATTTTGGATCCAATGCACATATTTAAGAATGTAGCAGTTTTTATATGGAATCACATCTCTAGTATATAAAAACCCATTTCAAGTAGTCAAGTAGATCTAAAATCCATTAGAATAAAGAGGATTATAAAAATTTAAAAAAATTGCTCCATGGATATTAACAAGATATGAATTCAATTTGGTGAATCAAACAATGTGAGTGATTCAAACACTAAATGGCTATGGGTCCTCCATGAAGCATGCATTTACCACTGATGGACATGTAGTAGACCTCAAAACACATGATTGGGATAACATTTTTAATTTAATTCACATGTTTTGATACTTAAATTATATATTTAATTTTAAAACTTTAAATTATTATTTTTTAATATATGTAGCATATATTTATCTTGGGATTAAGGGGCAATATTATGATTTTCTGCATAATCTAAAAAATAATATTATTATTTTTTAAATTTCAAACTTAAATAATTATATGAGAAACATTATAATAAATTGCATGACTAACATTATCTATAAAATAGGTTTATGTCTTCAAAAGATATATTTTAATCAAGTATTTAGCATGATGATGATGATGATGATGATGATGATGATGATGGTGGTGGTGGTGGTGGTGGTGGTGGTGGTGATGGTGATGTGTGTGTGTATTACTAACTATAAAATGAACTACCTAGCTCATTTATAAACTCTAAAATCCATATATTAGTGCACTTGGTTAATGATATTAATATGTTAGGTGTATATAACATGTGATGGATGTTTCACCAAAGAGATACATGAAAAACCTTAAGAGGATTTTGAAATAGTTAGCACATATAGAGGGCTCTATGACAAAAAGATAAATTATTCAAGAAACTTTTATCTACTTGTTAGAATATCTTGGAGAGGATTTTCCACAAATAAAATACCTCTCTAATATTATTTTATGCATTTTAAAGCTATTTTTTTTAAATAAAAATGAAAGGAAAACCTTCTTGTAAACAAAAAATGCATGAAACTCAGTATATATTCAAATTCATAACAAAATATAAGATGAATTATAAATATATGTTTAAAAAAAATTATTTAAATTTTTTATTACCAAGTCATGTTGAGAAAGATTCCATAGATTAGTTCATAATCTTCAATACTTCAAAAATTGGTTACGTGGCTTGAAAAATATTAAAAAGAGAAGGCTAGCCACCAAAGTCTAAGGATTGATTTCAAATAAAATCATCCACACAAACCACTACCACCTGAACTATGCAAACAATTTCTATAGCAACCTAATATAGAATGAATGTGTTCACATTTAAATAATCTTCATGTTAAAAATCTAAAGGTAACAACAAATGAATAATTAGGCATAGTACGAAGATGTGAAGGTTTGGTAAGTTTTAAAATTTATATTTATATAAGTGCATAACATTATTTTGTAATTATATTAAATACTTTTTAAATTATATGATATATTGAAGGTGAGTAAGCATTCTAAAATATGGTAAATGACATATTTTTAGGGAAAACATTGACAAGAGAATGGACACTTTTTATTGCAGAGGTGTAGATTATTTTGAATAAGATAGTCAATCAAGTGAAAATGACAAGAATTTTGTCCAAGGTCAATTGGATGGTGAGGCAAAATAGAAGGGACAATACAAATTTATTATTGAATTTTTTGAAGTTATGATATTTAAGTGTGAATTTTACACTTATATTGATTATAAATATTTTAAAATGGAGATTGACATTGGATTTGAATGAGTTGAATTTAGTGGACCATTACCTAAGTGGAAAGTGCCATATGTGTTTCCTCAAAAATATGATCATTTATTAATTTGTGTAAATATCCTATGTAGGTCTTCTCCTTTTTTCATGTGCACATTTTCATATGTAAGTCTTCTTTTTTATTAAATTTTTTATATTTAGGTCTATATGAGGTATTAACATTAATGATAACTATGTTTATATATGTCTTCTTCTATCTTGATATAGAGAGGCAAGGTAATTGGTAGTTTGTATTTCATTGTAGTCAAGGATGAGACATGTTGTTGATGCTAACAATATTTTATCACCACAATCATGGAGGAGGAGTAATATCATTAACATAAATGATTAAAATGACTCTAGTGATAAAGATGACCTTAAAAATAATGATCAATTTCTTCAAAATGATGAATTTGATGAAATTGGATACAACAATGATCAACTTTGTGAAGTTGATTATGAATATGATACAATAGATGAAAGTGAAACTAATAAAATTGGAAAACTTATAGATAATGAAAAGGATAATGAATGAAACATCCCAACAAGGAAATATTCTAAGAATGAATGGGATGCTAAAATTTCTAGATATATAAAGAGGAAGAGAAAGGCGAACTTAGTATTTACTTCAAATCAAAGTCATGTAACCATTGAAGAGTTGGGGGAAAAGAATAAATATCAAAATGAATTATTTCATATTAATAACAATTTGTTTTAAAAATGATGTTAGACATATTTATTCAATGTATAACTTATTTATTTTGACCATTTTAAAAGATATAGACATTAAAATCTAGTATTAGACACTTGGAAAATGTCAATTTAACTTATCCATACCCTACATGACTTGTGCATACACATATGCTCATACACACCCTTATCCTCTATTCACATGTTTTTTGTGGGTCTGACATTCATGTTTTGGTATCAAACACCTATAGGGACTCCATAATTTATGTGAAACCTCTTCATTATCATACTTATATTATCTCCAAATCATCATATCAATATTCCTATCTCTCAGATAAATTCATCAGACTTAAAATATTCTAAAATTCTAGAATCATCCAATCTTGATGATTTATTCCACACTAATTAGTGGTCATTTTTAAAATTTAAATTATTATTATGGGTCAATCTATGAATTTTTCATGTTAGTGGCATGATAAAGTACCCAAAGAGTCTCATATAAATACATAATATGTCTAAGCTTATTTCCTATCTAACACTCATCAAATATACATATTTACATTTTTTCACATTCAATAGGACTTCCCTAAACTTCCAAAATTAGGTATCAATCAATAATATCAGGTCCAAGCCAATTAAAAGACGTAAGCCATGACAATTTTACCATTTACCAAGTGTTGAAATCTAGATCATAGGTTGCATTCATTAAAGAATCACCATTACACACATATACCTAACATGGATAATTATTTGTAGTTTGAATTCCTCTTTAAAGTATTCAATATGTAATCAGCACTCAAATATTCATTTTGAAGTTGTTAATATCAGCTCACCCACTTTTTCCCCCATTTTTAAAGTTAGCCTAGTGTCAAACATGAACCTAGGTTTTTGACAAAACTATAATAAAATAGGTGTCATCCTAGAGGTTTAGAGGGTGCATTTACATAAAAATCCATGTTTTAGACATATTTTAAGGTCTTTATGAAGATTCAATCCATAAAACCCTTAGATAAAAATCCATTTAAAGTGGACACCTTCAAATTTCCTATAGTATCTAACTTTTTATAGTGTCTAGGTAGTTCTCAAACCTGATTTTCACTAACCAACTTGGAGACACTATTCATAAACATTTGTAAACCATGTGCCAACCTTTATGACTGATAAATTGATAATGAAAGCTAATTACATATTTCTCCTACATTGTTTAGGTCATTTATTTTTATATCGAGTGCAATTTTTCAAGTTTATTATGCCTTTTACATTCAGATTCATATACCACTATCATATTATATTCAATATAAATTAGTGAAAAGTTTTATACTTATTAGGTTCATATAATTAAAAATAAGTTAAAATATATCATTGAACCCATTTATATAGTGATCAAGTCAAACCCTATTTTTCTATTAAGGTTTTTTCATTTTTTCTAGGGTTTAATATGCCTCACCTAGGGTTTATTCTTTTGACCTTGTTTATATTGTTTTCATCTTCATAGGTGTAAATCTCATGTTTTTACTCTTTTCCCCTATATTTTCATGCTTATTATCCTATTAGGGTTTTCTCTAGTAGGTTTGTTACTTATTTGATTGATATCTTATTCAAAATAACCATATTTTCAAAACACTCATAATTTTTTTTTGGTAGTATTGTTTGGATCAAAAACTATTTTTTTCACCAAAATTATATATGGATTTTACATTTTTATCATTTTACTATTTTTAGTAAATTTAGCATGGAGGGTGAATGGTGTATCTATTTTCAAAATAATTTATAAGTTCATTTATCTATTTTTTTAATCAAAACCCTCTTTTTATTTCCAAAAATTCCTTATGTTTTTATTAGAGTGGTAAATTATATATTTAACCCTTATCAAGTCATCTTTTTTTATATATTAACCTTTCAAGTTTTATACTTTCTTAAGCATTTCAAATTTTTATACCTAAAACTATTTTTATGCGTAATTTCAAATCCCCCTTCTTCTATAATTTTTCTTATCTTAGGGGTGGGATTTGTGCTTGTGTTTATTTATACCTTAGGATTTTTAAATTTTAAAATAAGTGACTAATATAAACCTTAATAAACATCACCATTTGCATTTCCTATTTTATAATCATTCCATGCCCTATGCTTATAATAATGAATCGACTAATGAACAATTTTGTATGATCAATGATGCTACTTATATGAATGAAGATTTTAATGATTATTGTTATTATTATAAATATTATTGGTATAAAAGTGATGAATATGGTGAAGAATAATAATATGATGATGATATTAAAATCAATTTTCTTAATTTTGTACAGTCTAACACACTAGAACAAGAAGAAAGAAGAAATAAATTACACAATGCTTATATACTTTTAATTTAAAAAGAAGATATAATAAAACCATATATAAATTATACACATTTATATGATCATGATTCCTTGCCTTTCAATGATATTTGTAAATACAATGATGCTTCTATTAATACAAAATATATTTAGGACATTCCATTTTCTCAACTAGAATGCAATATTATCACTTCTCTTGGAATGACAAATGATGTTATTATTGTAACTTAATGTGATGTTACTTCGCCTTCTCTCCAAATTAAAAATGATTTTATTACTTCAAAATAAAGTGTCATTCCTTTCTCTTATCTTCAAGTGACAAATGATGTAAATGAATTTGGTATTTCTCTCTCTTCCCTTGAAATTAAATGTGATAGTATTTTATCTTATCCTAAAATAAATGTGAAAATATCAATTTACATGAAGCTATTGATGTGGGTTTTATGCACACAAAATATTCTTACATGAAGGTCCCTAATGTTTTAGGATCAATGAAAAATTAACTCCTAAGCACAAGTTGTGGATCTCAATTTTATAAATAACTAGGTGGTGAAACAACAGTGATCAAAATGGTTATATACCTTGGATGGTTATTATATGATGAATTTCAACACTCAATATAAAATCTCCTTGATGTGGATGGATGGATCTAAACTAAGGTGAATCTAAACAAAAAAATTCAAAAGGAGGGGAAGGTAGGGTAGAAAATAAGGGGATCTATGATTTAGTTGAAGTTTAAACCCTTTCAAGCTAACTAACTACCATAGGTTTAGCATGTATCATGAACCAATGTTTGATTTGGGTTAGTTTTAATAACATAACACAATAAAACATAGTAAATAGTCTAATAAAATAATTATATAATAATTCACTAATTACAATCAAAGACGTTAGTACCAAATTACTATGCATATCCAATGTCACTAACAAATTGAAATTATGATATATAAACAAAGAATTTATTAAGAATAATATAATGTTAAATCTAATCCCTGCAAGTAAAACACATACACATCCCACTATAGGTTTGTAAACTTAATGGAAATTCTTTGATAAAAACACAAAAAGTTAGAAGAGACAACACATTCATACAAACTCACAAAATAATTACTGAACTTTCTTCACTTACTTTAATTGATAAATTATAATCCCTTTACAATGATGAAAATACATGTATATTTAACTACAGATGGGGTCACCTCATTTTTTTTTAAATTAATTATACAAGTTTTATAATAATATTGACTTTCAATTTGGCATGCAAAATTTGCATGATGTACAATGTTTATAAATAAAGGAATCCTAATTTAACTCTATAGTTTGTATATTCATGCATATAAATGATCCTATCAAAATTAGACTTTAGTGGTCACTTTATTGAGTCTAAGTAGAATTGGTAGTTAGGACTGCACTCAAATTGGATTAAACTGTAGTTAGAAATAGTTAAGTATAAGTATAGAAATCAAAACATGCTAATGTACAACTCATTGTGGGTGGTATTTTCATTATTATGGTGAATAGATTACTTGAATATATCACTGGAGTTTACACTATATTTAGTCCTAATTAAGTTTGTAAAGGAGGTGTAGTGAACATAAGTTTGATAAATATAAGCTTTGTTGGAGTATAGATTGTAGTATATTTAAGAGAACGGGATGTAATTGTTGAATTTCAAGCTCATGAGGATAAATATCCCACCTAGATGGCCAAATAATATTTCTCATTTATCTTCTTATATTTAGTCATACATGCAACAAAATCCAACTCTATGGCTTCAAAATTCATAATTGGTAGTTTGAACAGCAATAATGGTTTTCCCATCAATTTCATGTGCACCACCATAAGAGTCTTGAAATAATAATTTAATTCATCAAATTTTTCTACTTTATCCCTATCAAAAATGATCATTTAGATCACTTGATCACTACTTGCAAAAAATATACTTTCAACTTCTGCCTTAAAATTATTGGTACTAATTTGAAGTAAATTATCTAAATTTGGCATGGTCACTACTTACCTAAGTGGTGTACATATTCCATTTATGTGCATATCCCCAAGTATTTGGATGTAATTTTTCTCCTGGCTCATCATTGTTTGACCAAATCCTACATCTGTATATGTCACTTCATTAGATGAGCCCTCTTATTAGTAGCATAATTTTTTTCCAAAGTGACATCTGGAAGTTGTAGTAGATTGAGATGTTGATATGAATTTTGTCTAACTTCCTTACTAATGAAGTGAAAATTGGCATCCTGGCTCTTTATGGACTTATAAAATCTCACCATGTTTTCCCATAGTGGTTGTGACTATGCTCTTGATTTTCAGATAAACATACAATTTTATAAAGGGTCTTATCAAAACTCTATATATTATCAATATATCTTTTGAGGGATTTATTATACCTTGTGCGTCCAATATTTTTTTATTTTTTTGTATTCCATTAAATATATTCTTTAGGACTACTCTAGTGACATTAACCATATAAATATGGTCCTCTTGGATCTCATTTTCTTCTCCAAACCTAGCTTTCCTCTTCTTTATTAGTGAGAAGAGCTCTTATTCTCTTATAAACTCAGTTGGTTTCCATTTTTTTGGTATTATCCTCTCCTTAATATTTTTATTTTGTTTGATTTATCATCAAATTATATATTTAACTTGGGTTCCTCATTTATAACCAAGTCTTTTCTGGATGACTGCTCTGATTGCATTTGTTATATCCTATGGGAGTCACTAACAATTCTTAAGAAGAGGTCTGATTGGGAGACTAAGTAATAAGGGGTGAAGTGATTTATGGTGGAGGAATGAAGATAGATAGATATAATAGGGGTTATAAATATAAGATGTGGATGGTGAAGGGAAATTTGGGATAACCATCTTTTCTTTGGACATCTTGGTTTTTGGAGGAGTCTTGAGCACATATATGGTGAGGTTGGGAGACTCATAAATTAAGACTGTTGATGACTCTGTTTGAACACCTTGTTTTATTAGAAACCCTAATTAGGTATAAAGGTTTACATGTAGATGAAATATGACAAAAATTGACTGAGACACTATATTTTCATAAAACTTAGTTCTTAAGTTAAGCATAAAAAATAGGTTGTGTAATAGTAGTCTGTGTTACACCTTGCAAGAATTATACAATAGGCATATAGGTGACAGTCATTGGGTTAGTAGTGGAAGTATTAACTATATTAACTATAGAGTCTAAAAATGAAGTATTTTCAAGAGTGTAGAGATCATAAATAACAGTTGAGTCTAATGAAGTAATGGAAATTGGAGGGATAATTGGAGTAATTTGAGTTATGAATGAAATAGGGGAGGTAGTTATCTATTTTAAATCCTATGAGGTGACCATAAGAGAAAAAAATAGAATGGATGATGTAATTATTGAAGTGTCAATTATTTTACATTTTTGGTTTGTAGCCTTTTTTAATGAAGGATTTTGGTATGTCTTCCCAATTTGCACTTGTTTTGTACTCTGAGTGTGAAGAGGATTAGCACTTGAAATCCCAAAGGTTCCTTATAGAGGCACCTTCTATGAAATATCAAATGTATCTTATATTTATGGGTCATCTTCATATCTCTCCTATAAATTTTCTTATTTTTTAGACTCATCTAAATTCTCTTCTAATAAATATTCCTCTAAATAGTCATCTTCTATGTCGAAGTAAACAATGCATTGGGATATGCCTGAGTAGGGATATGGTCTCTATTATTCTTATACAACCCTAGGGAATTGTAAATTATTATTATAGTACCTTCTTACATAAGTTACCATAGGAGTGGTAATTGATATAGTTATATGTGTATGAAATAGGATAAATCAATAACTAACCATTGGATCTTGAGGTGGTAGAGTTATGGCAACCATCGGTGTGAAAGCAAAGATGAATCTTGGTACTAAAGATGTAATTCTATCTAGAGTATATTTATGTGTATAATTTGAATTTGTAACATTATTAAGGATATTTTATTTCTATTTTTCATTAATTTATTCCTATGTTTCCTCCTCTACCTAGGGTTACTCAGCTTTCTCAATGGGTTTTCCCCTTACTCTATTCTGATTGAATTCTCTCTTATAATAGAGGGGTTATATTATATCATCTGAGCAATCCTCATGGACATTTCACCATTATTAATTCTTATATAAACTTCAGAATCATCTTCAAGATTCAAAAATATCAAATCATGTTCATACTCATGATGTCCAAAGTTTTGTTTGAATTATCTTTGAATCATGTTTATTTATTGCATGATTACCCTCCTAGGGTCCCAAAATCTAAATTCAGCCAACAAAAATTGAAATAACCTTTTTTCCTTGATATTTTGGCATTTTATTCCCAATTTTATAATTGTTTCCTCCCAATGTTGAGGGGTGTCTTATGGTACTTGGCCAATCTATCCCTTCTCAAATTTTCATCCATACTATTGGATAGCTAATAAGCTATCTCCAGCTCAGATAATTTTTTAGGTAAATAGAAAGGGACTACCATTATAAATTGAACCACGATGATTGTGTGATCTAGATATAACCAATAGTTTTAAAATGACTTGAGTGGTCTCTTGATTTTTATAGACAATCTTAACATTGGGTGCAAATTTATTGCCTTATAAACCATGGAATAGAAGGTCTCTATTATCCTCTACATATGATATATGTATTTGTAGATATGAAGATGATCAAAATCATCATAGATCATTTTTATTCTTTTGAATCCCAAGGAGGGGTCCTGATAGGGTTGACAGTGTCATAGATGGCATCCACTAAATATAAAAGCATGTAGAAGTTATTATTTACTAGTTCATGCATGACCATCTAGGTTTTTTAGGTTTTTTAATTGTAACTTATGATTTTACCAATGGGTGAATTCCCTTGCCTTCCATAATTATAGACAATAAAGGGACCCAGACCTCATCCATATGATTTATAGATAGGGTTCCATATAACCTATTTAATAGGGCTTTGGCAATTCTGACACTTGAATTTGGAAATTGGGACTTTCTTCTTCATAGAAAATTTGTTGGGATTATGGTCTCATCATATTAAGGCACCCCTAACACTATTATCTTTGAACCAATCACTAATTATTTTTTGGTTATATGGTATGTTTAGTTTTAGTAGTCTATAGAACTTTTCAAAGGCTACGTTGACCATATATGCATTGGAATTATGTTATTATTCTTATGGAAAATATCTTATGATCATATGCCTATTGTAAATAGATTATAAACTAAATATACATAGGGAATTACCTCAAGTTTAGCCACCACTTTTTGAAGTCTCATAGCTTTGATTGACATCAAGTCACCTTTGTAATTCCTTTCATCAAGAGTCAAATTATCCTCATCTTTATATGGTTGAATAGCCTTAACCTCTGCATAAATGGCCAAATTTTGTTTGAATATATTTTTAAAAGTATCATAGTTGAATTATCAGTCTTTGAACTCTTGGCTAGTTCCAAAGTAGAACATTGAATGAGTTGGTTGTTGATTTTTAGCTTTCATTGTTGACTAGACTAAGCTCTATGTTTAATTTTAGATTTAGGGATTTCAATTGATATAGACCTCTAGATATTAGTTCACATATTAACAATTGTAAAATGTTATTTGATTTGAATTTGGCATAGCATATATCCCATTTTCATATCTTATGAATTTATTGCTCAAATCCTCCATGTGTGAGAATAAATTATGGAGTAATGATCTCAATTACTGGTCCATTCCAATTTTTAATTTGATTTTATTATGTAAGCTTTCATGTGTTTGTTTGACATGTCACTTCATCATTATCTTTGGTTGTTGAGTAATCCTTTTAATTTTTAATGCATAGGTTTATCTTCATAGTTTCATTATGTCACTAAATTATGGATTTTTATATATGATTGTTTCATTCTAGGATGTGTGGCACCTTTTCAATTTATCAATTGATTTATATTTAAAGTTATACCCTCAGATTGTGTTAGTTTATAGAGAATCAAGATGATGACATGTGTCATGGCACATAACATATGACTATCATAAAAGCGACACATGAAGTAATCAAAAAATGCATCATGTTGATCATGTAGAGGATAATGTGTGGTAGCCTATCATTATGTCACTTGGTCTATATATCTTATCTCTAATATTTTTTGTATTGGCATCTATGTAGTGATATGTTGACACATAATGTGATCTCACTGAGTCACTCAGTCACATGTATTTTTAAATTTGTTTTCTACCCCAAACCTTACAATCAAGTGATATAGAAGCACATATAGTAATCTCACTTGCTTGTGTGGTCACTAGTTTTTATGAATTAGAGTTTTAGACTGAGGGTCATGATACATTGATATGAAGACATGTGGATAAATAATGTGCATTCGACTGGTTATGATACCTCATTAATGAGTTTCCTTATAAATACTTGTGATGCATCAAGATGTGGATACTTGATAGGATATCACTTAAGTAACATTTTAAAAGAATTTATTGAAGTCTAAGTGCATTTTAGTGATCTTCAAATTTTTGATGAGATGTGACACTTGTACACATATCTGTATAACTTGATAGAATTGAAAATTGAATGGTCATATTGGTTAGTCAAATAAATTGATATAATCAACGTATAACCTATGAATTAACTTTGACTATGTTTTAATCCCAAACTTATGAAATTATTTTAAAAAATAGTAGCGATAAACTTTGGCTTAATGCAATTTTCTAAGATTCAAAAGTAATTCATGTCTTGATAAGGACTAAGTAAATAATATTTTTAGAATGTATGGGTTCCTATTTTTTTTTTTTTTTTTTTTTGACAATGGGGCATGTTGGTCACAATAAATGGTGTCTCAATGGGAAAATACTCTTGAGTATTTGAGAACAGAAAAAAATTATTTTAATTATAATAACATAATGTCAATTTTATAAGGAAGAAACAATCAAATCAGAGAATTGTAAAAGACTTCAAGATAGCTATGAACATACTTACCCTTCTCAAAATTCATATCATGTGTGATTATGTGGAGGTCTTTCCCTTTGTTAGGATATTTTTATTAAATATTAAATAAAATCTAAGGTCTCTTTATCTTTGCTTAGCTCAAGTTATTTTAAATTTTAAGTGTATATGTATGGGAAGCCAGTGATCGATTTGTTGTTATCTAGGCATCCATATCCCCAACAAAGATACTTATTATTCCATTATAAGCATTTCTCTATTTCCATCCAAACATCCATAGCCTCAACAAAGATTACTTGAATCACCCCTCTTCCATGAGTTTTATTGTGTTCTTTTAAGAAGGGTTGGGAATTGTATATGAATAAAATTTATTGTAAATAAAATATTTTACTCATATTTTATTTTTCTTAATGTTTATTATCTCCTAAACAAGTTCTAAGCATGTAAATGTGCAATTGGCCTTTAAAAATGATAAGTATTTTTAAAATTTGTATGAAAATATCAAATTAACTTCCAAAAATTTGATAAATTTGTTTAATCCAAATAAAAATTTCCATCCAATCATGATACATACCTTAATTCGAAGACATAAATTCATCATGATAAAATCCATGAATATCCTTAAGTGTGATTAACTACCCTTTGGGAGAAGTTTTGTCAATATATTTGCAAGTGATCAAAATGACCTTATTGAAACGCAACTAACTAAAAAAAATCTAATCTAAGAAAGTAGGAAATATAATTTACTCCTACAACTAAATGAGAACTCTTAGTCATTTTATGATGCTCCTATTTGGAGTAGCCATGAAATAATGTTTGAATAACTATCCATTATCTAAAAAATTCAGGTCATTACCTTAGAGGTCTTTAAAATAAAAGGTGTTGTTACTCAAAATTTAATAAATTTTAAATGGTCCAATTCATAATGGATTGAACTTATCATGATATCTTTTCCTCTCATGTGTTTTATCCCATAGAAGGATTAAGTCTAAAATCTTGAAAACTTTGATCTTTGATATTTTTTCAAACCATATTTTGAAAATGTCATGATGTTTCTTGAAATTTTTCAAAGCTTATGTTCTTACATCCTCCATTTAAAAAATGTCTAGTGACCTAAACTAATTTTTGTCATAGTCCTCTATATACTCCTGCATAAACTTGAATGTTGAAAATTTGAGAGTAATAGGTAAAAGAGGTTGTTGTCCATATATTAATAAGAAAGGTGAATTTTTCAAAGCTTGTTTATGTATGGTTTTGTCTACCCATAATACATACTTTAGTATTATATGTCATTCTCTTGGTTTGCTCTCTTAGATTTATTCATTGCATCAACCATATGTTTGATGGTAGATTTAGAAACTCCATTTTCTTATGGGTAATGATTTGAAGAAAAATTAATATTAATTTTATTTTTATAGGACCATTAATTAAATTTAGTATATTGAAAAGCTATACCATTATCACACATTAATAAATTGGTGTTCCAAATTAGGTCAGAATATTTTCCTGAATAAATGTTATTACATCTTATGCCCTAGAGTTCTTTGTAGCAACCACTTTAATCCATATTGTGAAATAGTCTATCATTGTTAGCACAAACTTGTGTCTAGATTATTAATTGGGAATAATGACCCATATAAAATCTATACCCCACCATGTAAAAGGGCATCCTTAAATCACAAGTTGTAGAGGCATGGCTATATGTATTTCTCTTTTCCCAAATACTTGGCATTGGTGACAAGTCCTAACATGGCTGCGTGTATCCTTAAAAATAGTAATCCAATAGTATCCCATCCTTATAATTTTATGATTTGTATCATTTCCTAAAGGATGTCCACTTCTTACCTTCTTATGAAATTTGTCTAGGATATTTGTAACTTCTTCTTTAGAAACACACCTTAAATAGATGCCTTCATAGTTATTTTGATACAACACTCCCCTTTTAATCATATAGTGTGTTGATTTGAGTCCAAGTGATATGTTTTTTTCTCTATTCAATCTAGGATAGAATGTACCTATGAGTAGATATTGAATGATCTGAGTATAGTAATCACCACCAACAATTTGTGACTGGTTAATTTTCTCAATGGAAATACATAGACCAGTCTCTATGATGAGTTGAATGGTGCCTTGTCCTCATAATATATCCAATGAATCCTAGAAGGGAGATTAGTATGGTGTTAGTCCATGAAATAAAATAAAAATAACACACTAACACTTACACCTCTAGTCTAGACACTAGGGAGATATTTGTAAAAAGAAAACACATGACAAACACAACAAAAACATAAAATAAACACTCTATTACCTTCCTAGGAGTTTCCAAATATCTTGTTGAATGTCTTGCTTGACTTATGATCAATAAATATTTATCAATGAATCTCCATTGCTCCACTTCTCCTTGTCACCTTGGCTTGGTTTTATTTGGATTGGCATGTTGGCATGGTAACACTATAATGAAACTTTTTTGGAGGTATTTTAGAATAATAATATTGCACTATTGAAACTTGGTTTAGAGGTATCTTGGCACTTGTATTTATAGGTATTAGAAGTAAATCTAACCCCAGGGAGGTCAGGTTTAGAACTAATCTTGGTTGAGTCATTTTAACCCTAATTGAGTTAGGATAACTCTAGGTTAGGTTAAAGATAATCATGAGGGCCATATGAGAGACATGGGTCAAGAATGATTGTCTCCCAACCAATTATTGATATTTTACAAGTGGATTTACAATTCATGGAAGATATTTTTGGTTGAATTTATAAATTTTCAAAAATAGAAATTCATTAATTTTCCATGATCCACTTGGCCACTTGTCATGAGAGTTGAGGAATAATTTTAATTATTGAATTTAGAAAATAGGAAATTCCAAAAGCTATGGATTTTAGATATTTATGTGATGTCATGATGATGTCATCAAATCTAGATTTATGAATTTATAAAAATAAAAATTCACTAATTATCCATGGAATTTTCAACTATAGATTTTATTAGGTTTAATAAATTAAGTAATTTTGATTAGGTTAATTGTATTTTCTAAATTTATGTAAGGTTATTCCTCACCCTTGGTTGAAAATGTCAATTTACTAGGTCATAATTTGATTGGGGATTAACTAGAGAGAGGTTATTATTACGTATAATGCATTGGCCCAAATAAGGATTCATTGATGTGATTAAGGGCACTTACATCTAATGCATGGATGAAATTAGGATGAACAATGATTTCTAGGCTTGATTTACATTATTTGGTAGAAATTAATCTAAAGTCTAGTTGGAAGCCAGTTGTGGCTAGAATGGGGTGTCTACAGTTTGCCCCTGTTTAGGAAGATGTTGTAAGCTATAAGCATATTAAAATATTTTTAAAGAATGAAAAAAAATTTAAGAAGAATAAGAAGATAATGATTGAATAATGATACTCCAAACAAAGTTTGGTAAGCCTATGATGATGCTCCCTTAAGGGAGTGGCTGACACATACAATTCATGGATGTTCCCTCAAAAATAAACAAGAAGAATAATTAAATTAACCCATGGATGAGATTAATCCAATCAAGATAATTCTTGCACACATTGATTTAAAAGTACTAATTTTCCCAAAGGCAGTTATAATTAGTAATGGAGGTTGAGACACTAATTTTACTAAAGGCAGTTATAACTAGTGGCATGTGCATGTGCCCTAGTAGGGTGGTGGGTCAAAATAATGATTTTCCCAAAGGTGGTTATAATAACTTTGATGATCAAGATTGAATAATGATTTTCCCCAATAGGGTAGATTGGTAAGCATAACTTAAGGATATAACATGTTACACAGATTAAAAATGAGTGGGCATAAATATAGATGTGATGGTCTAATAACTAAAAAATCCATAAATAACCTAGAATATAAAGATGTCAAAAGTGATGAAAGAGATGATTGGAATAAAAAGGTGGTCAAGCTGACCCAAGATATGTCATGTATCTAAGTGTTGTATACATAGTCTAAATAGACCTCAGGCCAATGTAGTTCACCCAAAAGAAGGAGAAAATGGAATGAGGGATAGAAGAATAAAAATTCATCAATGTGAATGATTTAATTATACTTGATAATGTGGAGATGCTCATCCTTATTAGCATTGATACAACTAGAATGGTCAAGTGGTTTATTTGATCAAGGAGGGTGGGAGGATTTTCCAAGGTTACCAAGGAGAAGTTTATGTGGATCCATTGCTTGTAAGATTTCCCAAGCTAATTTTTTATATAACATGTGATGTTATGCATAATGACATAAAACACCATGATAACTTAGTTGTAATGTACATAAAAACTAACTCTTGATCCAATAACTAATTGAAAATAATGCACCAATGATAAAAACCATGATGACAATGTTGACATGTGAATATGGATAGACTCAAGAATAATTCAAAAGGAATCACCCAATGAGCACATATAAACTAAGTAAAGGCACAATAATGAAAGAAAATAAACATGAAAATAAACAAATAATAAATAACTAAGTAAAAAAATAGATAGAAAGCTTGAAATAAAAAGCAACATAAAGCATCATGTCATCAACCAAGTCAATATCTATAAAGGCTTAACAAAATGATAAATGGGTGGTGCCCCTAATCATGGATACATAAAAATGGATGGTCACACCTATAATGACCATGGAATGGACTAGAACCAACAATGGATTTACCCCATTAGGACAAATCAAGGATGACTGACTAGGTTTAAACAGGATAAATGTTTTTGGATTTTTAAATTTTTGAATGTTTTTTAAATTTTGTAAGTATCTAAACTTGATTGAGAATTGACAAGATACAACTCATAAAATGGTGAGAGAATTGGCTTAGGTTTCTCAAAAAATGGTGAGATCATGGGAAAAAGGGGATTGAACTAGCCTCAACATGAATCGAGTGCCACCTACATAGTCCCATTAGGACCTCAAGTCACTATAGTTCCACCAACACAAAAGGTAGGGAGTTTCAACTAGGTCACAACAAGTTCATTAATTAAGTCAAATGGAAATAATAATGGCAAGGTTATGTGACAATTTATGGTGAAGGTTTTGTTCCTAATTTTCCCATAGGTGGTTATAATTAGGAAATAATAGCATAGGTATATGCTACTAATTTTCCCATAGGTAGTTATAATTAGTAACACAAGGTGAAATATTGATTTTCCCAAAGGTAGATATAATCAACAACACCAGTTAAGCATAAATAAAATATGTAATTACTAGATCCATTGTCATACTACTTTCATATACTGCCATTGGACCATGTAATTATAAAACTATTGAAACTGGATCAAAATCCCCTTGTGGAATATGCTAGAAGAACCAATGGAACCATGATCAAAAGGGGTAGGTAGGGAATCTAAAAATAGGTTTTGGTCACTAGTGAAGGTATAGTGAAATGGTATATGATATTTCATTATTCAAGGATGGTGATAGGATGTCAATTAGCCATAGTGGTAATAGGGTTTCCCCCAAATGATAAGGTAAGGTAAATGGTAGGATATGAAACAACGACAAGATGAATAGCAAATGAAAAAGGTAAGGTAAAAGGTAGATGAAAATGGAAAGCTAAATGTAAATTCAAATGTTTCTATTGTTCTTGTTGATGTGGAGATGCACATCTTGATTAGCATATGATATAACCAAAATAGTCAATAATGTTTAAATTATTAGCCCACACCCCTCCTAAATAGTTGCTCTATCAAGAACTTGTTATAGATTTGGACTCTGGTATTGTTGTTTTGATCTTCATTGGTCATTGATTTTGTTTCCTTCAAATGTCAAGATAAGATGCCTTTGTAGCTTCTATAAAGGAAAGTGCGACTAGGGATGGTAAATATGGATAAATGTTGGATGATAGGTTTGTTTTGGAAATTTAAATGTAGATTATAATGGAATGTATAATGGTTGGGAAAAAAATAAAGATCAAGGTTTTTAGGCACATATAATGTTGCTATTTCTAGATTTGACATAATTTTGGCTTTGGTAGGGCCGAAGACTTTCTATACATGCTCTTGATAGGACCACTAAATTTTTATGTTGTCTGGACTTGAGAGTAACTACCATCTGATTATGTTATAGATTGGAAGTTATACTAATGTTATCTTTAATAATGTCTTCATTAAGAAGTGAATAAATATTTTGCTCAGTTATTGGCACCTTGAAGAGGTTTTCACCAATGAATTTTTCTTGATTTTCCCATAGCACCTTCAAGAAGTTTTCACTAAGGAATGTTGAAATTTTACTTTTATTGTCTTCTAGCACCTCAAATAAGGTTTCACTAGGAGATGATGAGTTTGGACTTTGATTTTCTCCTAGTGCCTCTAAAAGGTTTCAATAGGAGATTTTTCTTATTTTTCATGAATGTGGTCTTGGTCCCCCTGATATTCTACAACTAATATGTCACCATGGATGCAGTTCAATAAAGTGTGATTCTGTCAGTCCAAATCAACACTTGTGGGAGGTGGTAATGGCATGTGGAATGGTAATGGAATGGAAAGAGACAGAACAATCTTTATAGAAGATTCTAGGAGAACTTGTGTCAAAGCTTAAGTACTCATCCTCAAAAACCATAGAAGGATCACAAATGTATTTAAATTGATTTGCAAGGTAAGTGTAACCAATATTGTAAAAACCATTAATGTATTCTGATTCTAAAGTTAAGTTTGACTTAAGGGAATCTAAATCTAATGTTGAGACTGATGGTGATTTTGCTTCTAATAATAAATGTGATGTCAGTTAAATAATATAATCTAACTTCAATGTTGATTCTTCATTTGGGGTAGATGTTGCTATAATGATGTCTTGTTGAATGTTTGATATTGGATATGTAATGGCTTCTGATGACATACTGGGCTCCACAAATATTGGTTTGTCAAATTTAGACTCCTCAACAAGGGGGAAAAGATCAAGATACATATCCAAATATATTGGCTTATCGAAGGGAAGTTCTTAAAAAATAGGATAATGGTCAAGATAATGATTTTCCCAAAGGTGGTTATAATCATTAATAAGTGACTCAATAAAGATTGGCTCATCAAAGTGAGACTCCTTGAAAATAGGTAAAGGATCAAAAGGTGATTCATCATAGTTTGATTTGTCACAAATAGGTGTTTTAAAAAAAACATCATAGATTGGTTGGTTCTCTTGGCCTTAGTTTACAAGTATTTGTAAACTACTAGTTTTGAACACATCTTGGTCTTTGAATGATTGGCTCTATTAGAGAGGTATTGATTAGCTCAGTTTTGGTACAATGATTAGCATAGGTTTTCTAAAGTGGTGTATGGTTAGAAATGTATGAAGAATGGCCAGTGGTTAAATAATGATAGGCTCATCTATGATGGGCTTAATAAAGGTTGGTTTCCAGCCTAAGATAGTAACTATGACTCATTGAGTTGTGATCGCACAACCTTGTTGGGATAATGAGTTACCATACTTGGAAGGGCATAGAATGGTAATGGTAGGGTGTTATGAAGTGTGGTTATTATCATGAGCCAAAGGATAAGGTCTTAGAATAGTGATGGTAAGTCATTGCAAAGCTTGGTTGTTATTGTGAGCCATAGGATGAGGTCTAAGAATGGTAATGGTAGGTCATTTGGAGCTTGGTTACTTGCATAATCCAAAGGATGAGATCCTATCATAGTGATGGTAGGGCATTGTGAATCTTGGTTACTATTGTGATCCAAAGAAAAAGGTCCTAGAATGGTAATGATAGGGAATTATGGAGCTTGATTGCTCACACAAGCCAAAGAATGAGGTTTTAGAATGGTAATACTTAGACATTGTAGAGCTTGGTTGCTCGCATAATTATGAGGGTTAATGGTATAGGTCGTGGATTGGGTACCATTATGCATGAAATGGAAAACTTGATATGTTATTCAGCCTAAAGAAGGTATCACCACATACTACTCTTGATGATATTGTCTTTGTTCCCTAGATTGAGTATTGTGAGGATAAGGATCTATCTCAAAAACCACCTCCTTACCATAGGGGTCTTGATCAAAATCAATTTGAGCAACCATGTTATCATAACTTGGATTGTACATGGCTCAATTACAAGTGTAAAAATACATATCCAAACCAATGATGAATGTTTTTCAAAATTCCTAAAGTTATACAAACTATTAAAAATAAGGTCCAAATCATAAATGGTCTAAACATAGTCTAACTTGGTCTAAGAGTGGAGCTATATCTCATAAAAGGTCTATGCTAAAACTTGGGCTAAAATAGTCTAATGTAAAATTTATAATGTTAAATGTCTTAAACAAATGGTCAATTGGATTAATAAAAACTAACATGCCAAACTTAGGTACAAAGTGTTTCAAGCAAGTCTAATCTAAAGAAAACAAAATTTTCTAGGTCTTTCAGAGAAGGCACAAAATCTAGGCTCAAAATAAGCATGTGTTAAGTCTTTTGGAAAAGGCACAAAAGTTAGACTTTAAATAAAACAAGGTATGAGATTTATTATAATAAATTTGAAACACTTTGGCATAAACTAGGCCTTCATATTTAAACAAAAACTTGGTCAGTTGGTATAAGGCATGAAAATCTAGGCATATGGAAGATAGGTCATTTCTCCCAAATCTAAGCACAAACAATAGTGTTTCAAATTGAATAAATAATTAACCTAAGTTACACAACCCAAAAGATAAATATATATTTCTAGGATAAAATTACATAAGGCATAGGTAAAAATCAATCAATGTTTGGATTTGAACTTGTCAAGGCTAATTTCAAACTCAACTTAGAAAACTAGGCTCTGTTAAATAAATAAGAAGCTAGACAAAATTAAATGGCATAACAGAACTAGGTAAATATCTCAAAGAGACACATATGGTTTGATTTTGAGATTAGCATTTATACACAAGATGACAAGTCTTTAAAATGAATGAGCAGTGTAATGGCATTATTGTGCTCTAAAAATGTGGTTAATGGTTTGTTTCAAGACTCGAAGGAAAAAAGGTTTGAAATGAATTGGGAAATGTAATGACACCCTTTTTAATCAAGTGACACATACAAACAAATTGATAAAAATGAAAAGTCACATGTATAATGTCAAATGGGTGGCATAATGATCCTCAAATAAAAGAGTAATGTATAAACAAGACTCATTTTTGGACGTGGTATGATAAACAAAAATATATAGTTTGACTCAAGACCATGCAAAAAAGGATAAAATGATATAAAAGACCTAAGGGTAATGTCCTAAATCCTAAAACTAAAAAGGTTGCATATTATTGTCAAATTCCATCAATATACTCACTCTTGATAGGATTTTAATTGTTAATCTAAAAAATAAAATCACATGAAACTTAGGATTTTTAGGCCCCCTCTTCTCTCAAGAGTTCATATGGTGACATGGAACTTTGGTCTACTCACCCTGCATCAACAATATGTATGCGGTAAGTGGGGTTTATGTAAGCTATCAATTTTTTATCTTTTCTAAATGGTCCCATATGTGTGATTAACACTAAGGCACAACACATCATTTGGATCCATGTCAATTGGCTTGTTGTGAAAAGGTCTATTATTTTTCATAACCACTACATCCATTAATTTCTTAATGTAGTGTGATGTTTGAGTTTCCTCTATGTTCTTAGGTTGAGTACCACTAATAGATCTTGTTTAAATGCTCAAATAATCATCCCAATGGGTCACCCTCAATTTATATACCCCACAATAGAGTGGGGCTATTATGATGGTAAGAGATGAATCCCCAAGTCAATGCACCCCTAAATAACTTGTGAGGGAGGAGTGAGCTCCCTCCCACAAGCCAAAGTGCATGAAATAAAAAAGAAGTGAAAAGACTCTATGGTAATTTTGGGATCACCTAAACCATATAGATTTGGGGAGGGCCTCAATGACTTTATTTTCATGCTTTTGGAATAAAGTGACAAATTTAAAGAATGAGCACTTTTAGTCACCCAATTTCCCTAAAGGGGATGGGGGAGAGTATATATGTGTCACTCATTTTGATAAAAAAAAACATTTCAATAAACAAACATAAAAATGAAACTCTTTTGAGTATTTAACAAAGGGTAATATTTCATTTTATGGCACCAAAATTAAATATGTATGAAGTTTGAGCCCCTTGGCATTTATTGTTGAAATCTTTGGAAAAGTGAAAATGACTTGAGAAAAAAGATTTTTAAAACACCAATTTGAAATGTGAAATTTTCAACTTAGAATTAAATGTCTTCCTCTTGAACTTTAGGTCCTACAAAACATGTTAAGGGGTTTTATTATTTCTTCATCTTCCTTCCTTAGAGCTTCCAAATGGATTGTTGAATGGTTTGCTTAGATTGTGCTTAATAAATATTTGTTAATGAATCTCCATTGCTCCACTTCTCCTTATCACCTTGGTTTGGCTTGACTTAGCTTGGCATGTTGGAATGGTAACACTACAATGAAGCTTTTTTGGAGGTATTTTGACATAATAATATTGCACTACTGAAACTTGGTTTAGATGTGTGTTGGCACTTGTATTTATAGGTCTCATAACTAACTCTAACCACAGAGAGGTTAGGTTTAGAACTAACCTTAGTTGAGTTAGTCTAACCCTGAGTTGAGTTAGGCTAACTCTATGTTAGGTTAAATATAATCATGAGGACCATGTGAAAGACATGGGTCAAGAATGATTATGTCCTCCAACCAATTCTTGATATTTTACAAGTGGATTGATAACTCCTGGAAGATATTTTTGGTTGAATTTATGAATATTCAAAAATATAAATTCATAATTATCCATGATCCACTTGGCCACTTGTCATGAGAGTTGAGGAATAATTTAAATTATTAAATTTAGAAAATAAGAAATTCTAAAAGCTATAGATTTTAAATATTTGTGTGATGTCATGATGATATCATAAAATCCAGATTCATGAATTTATAAAAATAAAAATTCACTAATTAGCTATGGAATTTTCAAATATGCATTTAATTGGGTGTAATCAGTTAAGTAATTTTGATCAGGTTAATTTCATTTTCTAAATTTATGTAAGGTTATCCCTCACCCTGGATTGAAAATATCAATTTTCTAGGTCACAATTTGAGTAGGGATGAATTGGAGAGAGGCTATTATTGTGTACAATGAATTTCCCCAAATAAGGATGCATTGATATGATTTAGGGCACTTACGTCCAATGCATAGATGAAATTAGGATGAATGGTGATTTTTAGGCTTCATTTGTATTATTTGGTAGAAATTAGTATGAAATCTAGTTGGAAGCTAGTTATGGCCAGAATGGGGTGTCTACACATACCATTTTGGTAGTTTTTATTTCCAAGATATATTATTATAATTTGGCCATCCATTTACCTAGCTCATTTTGTTTAAGTGTGAGATTAACCATTGGGTCTAGGATAATGACGTATGTATTTTTACATAGGATATAGTGTTTGAATTTTATTACTTCTTTGATTAGAGAATAAATCTATTTATCAATCATATAATACTTCAACTCTGCATCTTTTATATTATTATTCATGAAGGTATTATAATTCTATACATGAATGAATATAGGAATAAATCCCTGGTGAAATTTGGGCTAATTAGAACTGAATCTTACATAATGGCACTTTTGATAACTTGAAATGATTTCTTAGCTTCATCCATTCATTACACTTATGCATCATGTTTTAACATAGCATTTAATGGTTTTACAATTTTTGCAAATCCTAAAATGAATTTTCAAACAAAATGTATCTTACAAAAAATATATTTGAGATCTTTCTTAGTGTTAGGATATGGAATTTTTGAAATAGCATGAACTATTTTAATTTCAATAGAAATACTTTCCTTATTAATCACATGGCATAATAACTTACCTTTCATGACTCCAAAAATACTCTTCTTAGGATTCAATGAGATTCCATACCTTTTGCATCTATCAAATACTCTCTATAGGTGGGTCGCATGATCTACTCTATCCTTAGAGAAGATATTTAGATCATCCATGTAAATTTTGATGCACTTACCAATGAATCCTTGAAAATAAAAATCCATGGCATGTTGAAAAGTATCACCTGCATTGATTAATCCAAAAGGATTTCTATTGTACACAAAATTTCCCCATTTAGTAGTGAAATTAGTTTTCATTCAATCAAATTTTTCTATTAATAGTTGATTATAGCCTGAGAATCCATCATAAATACATCATTTCAATCCTACTAACTATCTGGATTACTTCATATAGAGAAGGTAATAGATAATTATCCTTTTCTAAAGCACAATCAAGATTCTAAAATCTACACAAAGTCTATTTTCACCATTATTTTTTCTCATGGGAGATAGGTTAGCCACCCAATTATAATATCTTATGGGAAATATGATTTTGGCATCTAATAGTTTCTAGACTTCTTTTTGGATGACGGGTTCCAGAATGGGATTAACTAGTCTTTTCCTTTTCCTAAAAGTTTTATGTCCCTCTCTAAGTAGTATTATGTGTGAGATAACCTTGGGATCAAAAATATTTAAGTCCTCATAAGTACACATCTTTGTATTTTATCAATCATTATTTAAATTTATAATTTTCTTGCTCAAAATAGCTCAATATAATATTGACATGCTATGGATATTCCTTATTTCATAAATTCACCTTAGCAACATCATATTCAACTATTTTTTTATTGCTTCTACGTTTTAACTTGATGTTCTCTGTTAAATAATCATTCTAATGATACCATACCTTTAGGTATCCTATTTTTTTTTAGCTAAATAATATCATCATCTTCAATTTCTTCTTTGTTCATTGGATCAAAATCTCTCTCATCAACAATTAGAGACTCAAAATCACTAAAATTTCCCATGAGTTGTATGATATATGGTCATCATAAAATACCTTAAACAATGAAATTATAAAGGATTTAATGACATGATACTAACTCCATAGAAAATTTATGTATTTTAGACTCCTAAAGTGGGGCCAAATGTGTTGTTGAAGTAGCCAGATAATCTGATGTCTGATTTCACTCTCTTGGGATTGATTTTATATTAAAATCTTTGAATGATTCAATTAAATCCTAAGATATATATTTATATTTATTTATATATTATAACTTACATTAGTATCTACTCCTAACTTGGTTGACAACTAAATCTGAGTATCAAATCATTAGCAATTATTTGAAACTATGCTTTAATGTAAATTATAACCCTTAAATCAAAGATTCATACTCTACATGGTTTTTAGTGCATGAGAAATATAACCTGAAAGTAGTAAGGTATTACTTATTATCATGGTCAATCAGAGTTATGCCTACACCTGAGCCTTGTTTGAAGTGAGCCTAGTCAAAATTTAAGGTTCACAACTATGAGGGACCTTCAAATTTTGATTAATTATTCTCAAGATTCATTGTGAAAGTGTAAACTCCTACATGTAATGAAGAAAAATTAACTCTCATTTTTAGCATTATATTCTTTGATTTCATATTTCATCATCAGTTCTCTATCAACACTAATTAGATTGTCCACTGCTTTCCAAGATAACCACATAGGAAAAAAAAATTGTTGCCACATGTCCATTTGATTTTTTTGACCAATCTCAGCTAAAGAGTAAACCATAACACATGGGAATATCAAATACGAGTATGTCAATGTATTTATAGACATATGGTGTATGAAATCAAAAATGTATCATGTCTATAAATCAATCCTAACTCAGAGAATATAGATCATACCATACACTTTTGATTGGGGATACATTTGCTAAGTGGGATCATGACCAATATGGGGATCCACTAGACCTGATTAGGGGATCTCTTACTACAATACATTTCTAGGGAGGGTTCCAAAGCCTCTAATCAATCACAACCATGCAATAACTCTAAAGGGGTCCTAAGTTTTTATATTTCATGTATGCTAATAACAAGCAAAGTAAATCTAATCTAGTTCTCATCAAAGTTTATCCCACAATATGAGGGGTTAGTAAACAATCAAAACATGTATAGGAGAATCTCAATTAAGCTGAGTATGAGTAAGACCCTAATAAATAGAATATGAAGAGTAATATTATTCTAAGCCAATACTTATGCTACTTCTATCTACTAAAGAGAGGAGAAAATTTAGAGAATACTTACCTGAATGTGAACCCATCGAGACTCAATCTCTCCCTTGCCCAATGGGGCTTCACAAGAGGTTTTATGGTTTGTAAGGATCACTAAAAAAAGGCCAAAGTATCCAAGACTTATCCATAATACTAAATTTTCCAAGTAGAAACCTTAAGCTAAGACTCCTCAAGTAGAATGGTGGAAGATCAAATTATAAATAAGCATGAGTGAATAATAACTCTTGATTGCATATTAAAATAATGATGAAATGATCTTGTATATATAGGTGGATTTGAGCCTAAACCCTTCCAAAAATCTTGACCAATAGGGTTGACCTAGTCAAACTAGTACAATTTTGAATAATTATTCACTCGGTCCTGAGCTAGGTCAATTAAAGGCTAACCTAATTCCTAAGTAAAAATATCTTGAAACTGTACAGGGTCAACCTAGTTGACCTAGCATAGTTGACTGATAAAAAGGTATTTAGGTGAGGAAAAGAGGGATGGAAATTGGGAAAAGATTGGAGGAGTGTGAAAAGGAAGAATAATAGCTTAGGAAATGATTTTAGGAACTGGTTAGATTGGTAATAATGTGAAAATAAAGGATAATAATCTTGTGAAGCACCAATGATCTACCCACCCCATTCCTGATGTACCCTTTAAGGTGTACACTCAAAGAGATTGAGTCTCAAAGGGTTCCTACAAGATGTAAATCATCAATATTTGATAAAAGTTGAAAATATTATATGTATACATATGCCCCATTTGAAGCTCATCACATGTCACTAAGGTGAAATAGGGGATGGTGCTTTGAGAAAGAACATAAGAACACATAATTTTGATGCTAAAAAAAGTTTTAGTATTTTAAATCATAAAATAACTGAAAGTAAATGGCATAAAAGGAAACAACTAAAAAAGTAAATGTAATGCATACCTTGACTTACCTTTATTTCTAGATGGTTGTCTATTGTGTTAGTTTTGATTGTGTAGGGTATAGAGACTGTTTTTAACAAACCCAAGAATACAAAACTAAAGAGAAAAAACAAATAAACACAAGAAAGCCAAGATAATTGGTGCTATGAGGATGGGACATACTTGGGAATTTTACAAGTTGGGGTGACAAGTGCTATGTTAGACTAAATGACTAAGTCAAAAACAAGAGTAAAATGGGTAACCAAAAATCCAAGGCTACTAAAGACTAAAAAACTCAAACAAGTAAACCCTAAGTAAGAAAAGCAAACTCACCAAGTCAAACCAAAGATACACATCAAAAATGATGGTAATCAAATATCAATGTAAAATCAATAACAATCCTTACTTAAACAAAGATGGATAAATGAAAAACAAAATGGTAAAACAACATTGATGACTAAGCAGTAACAATTCTTATTTCACACAATAATGTAAAAAGGTGCATAAAAGTGGGAAATAACATTATAGGTGATAAGTAACAATCCAACCTCATACAACAATGGAAAAAAGGTACAAACTCATGTGGCCATAATAGAAGGGTAGTAAAACAAATGACAAATTGTAAAAACAAGCAAAATAAGTCTAGGAATGTAGTTTTATGGTATAAAGAAGGTAATCCATAGTTACTCAAATGTGTTATTTTGATTCTAAGGATAGATAAAACTAAAATAAAGTAGTGCTAGCATATTTTTAAGAGGTGAAGAAGATGTGAATAAAGAAGAGGGGGAAACATATTTAGAATCACAATTTTCCTATCAAGGGGGGAAATGAATTGGGTGGAGGGGATAATGAAGGAAAAACCAAGGTAGAGGAACTCTTTATCATAGTCAAGACACTCAAATTAGTTTTGTCAAAATAATAGGATGTTTGACCTTAAGGACTCTAAATAATTTCTCTTAACCACACAAGTCTTAGGTCAACAAATTAAATATATAGATCATCTTATGAAGGCTATATGCATGAAAGGTAAAATAGACCTACCTTCCCACAACATGTTCTTCATTTTTTAGGACACTTTATAGAGTCATCAGTCTACTATGAATATTGGGTACTTGCGTGAGAAAGTAGGTATCACCATAGAGTTTGTTTAATTCTCATATTCCAATCTATTAGCCTACTATACCCCAATGGACCTTAGCTCTATGTGAAGACAACTGTGGAGTTTGAACTTTGATTAGAGATAGGATATGTGCTTGGGATCACATATTTTGGTGTGATTTTAACTTTTGAAATTTGTATATTGCCTTTTGTATATCATTTCCATTTATTTCAAATGATTTAGATTTTAAATTTTTTTATGGCTTTTTCTATTCCTCCTCCATACAGATTTGGAAAACCAAATATGGGTGCTAAAGATGACTTTTATTTGAATACTTGGGACTTGGTTGCTAAGAGAGAGAGATTCAAAGAGCATGGGGTTTAAGAGTCTCATAAATCTAGGTGAAATAAAAGTGTTATCTTGATTTTGACCTTATTTTATCCAATGTGGAGTGAAAGGAAAGGAAATCAAAAGGAATGAAACATGAAACAATTTGAATTACTTCAAATCACAAAAAATGTGACAAAAGGGAGAAAAGGAATACAATGATATAAAATTGTGATTTTTTATCATAAGAATGAGGGAAATGGAGGAAAACATGCTAACATAGATTGTTGTGCAAATTCCATCTACCAAAAGAAATAAAAACTAAAGATGAGAACAAGGATCAATAACATTTTCTTATAAAATTAATAACACAATATGGTAATTTTTTTAGGAAGGCCAGGTCTTATCTATGGTATTACACTGCAACTCATAAAATAAAAACCCATGAGGGTGCTAAAAAGCATGTGAAAAATAAATGGGATAAGAAGTATGGTATTTTTTTAGGAAGGTCAGGTCATATCCATGGTCTTACAATGAAATTCATAAAAGAGAAATCCAATGAATGCCAAAAAGTGTATAAAAAGAGTATGAAAATAAATAATACTATGGTACATCATGATGAATATCAGGTCCTATCCATGGTCTTACAATGTAACTCATGAGAGAAAGGGGAAACCAAAAGACCAAAAAGGAAGGATTAATAGTTTGTGAAAAGAGAGAAACTACTATAGAGGGAGAGACATGTGTAAGTAACCTAAAAAAAGTGTTAGATAGATGGCATATATAAATCATTTAAAGAAGGGAAGGAATATATCTTAATGGCTATATCAATGATGAGCATGTGAGATACAAGCTTGTGTCTTGGAAGGTCTCTTGAAGTTGAATTAGTTTGGTAACATGCCAGGTAGAATAAGAGTGTGCATCATAATATGCCCCAAAGGGTAATTGTATGTATGGTTGGGCATCACAATATGCCCTAAAGTCTAAAATGATATGTGCATGGGAATCTAAAGATTCTCCAAAGGCAAGAGTAATGTGTGGATGGGTATCGCAAGATGCCCCACAAGCTAGAAATAGGAAGAAAAGATAATAAGCAAAGAGAACCCCATATGGTGTTTAAATGGATTCAAGTTATCTAAGAAGATTTTGATAGGGGACATGATGCTTGAGAGAAATTAACAAAATTCTAAGAAGAATAAATAGATAACTAGATTGGCAAATAAATAAAGCAAAAAATGGTACAGAGTTGACTAGGTCAACCTATTATAGACAATAAGATCTAAAAACTATATAGAGTTGACAAGGTCAACCTAATACAAAAAAGCAAGGGTTAGAAACTATACATAGTTGATAGGCTTGACCTAGTATAGAAAATAGGGACTAAAAATTGTATAGAGTCGACAAGGTCGACCTAGTACAGTAAGTAGGGGGAAAATATATAGTATAAAAATGAAATGATAAAATGATGAAATAAGTGAAACAAAACTTGCAAGGGTTAGATTCACATTTGGTTCACTATAATGTATTATGAAGGTGAATCCAAATTGAATAAAATACTAATAAGAAAGTGGAAACATGAAGACAATCCAATTAGTGGTGGGATAGGATTCATGTCAGGTTCACCAAAATGTATGCAATCATAAATGCATAATGTCTATAAATCAATCCTAACTCAGAGAAGATAGATCATACCATACACTTTTTATTGGGGATACATTTATTAAGTGGGATCACGACCAATATGAGGATTTGTTAAACCCGATTAAGGGATCTCTTAGCATAATACACTATGTTAGGGAGGGTTCTACAGCCTCCAATCAAACATAAGCATGCAATAACCCTAAGGGGGTCCTGAGTTTTGATATTTCATGTATACTAATAACAAGTAAATTAAATCTAATCTAGTGCTCACCAAATCTTTTGGCACAACATGAGGGGTTAGTAAATAATCAAAACATGTATAGGAGAATCTTAATTAAGTGAAGTATGAGTAAGACCTTAATACATGCATTATGAAGAGTAATATTATTCAAAGCCAATACTTATGCTACTTATATCTACTAAAGAGAGGAGCAAAGTTATATAATACTTTCTTGAATATGAACCCATCAAAACTCAATCTCTCCCTTGGCCAATGGGGCTTTGCAAGAGGTTGTTATGGTTTGTAAGGATCACTAAGAAAGGCCAAAGCATCCAAGACTTATCCACAAGACTAGATTTTCTAAGTAGAAACCTTAAGCTAAGACTCCTCAAGTTGAATGGTGGAAGATAATATTGTAAAGAAGCACAAAAAAATAATAACTCTTGATTTCATATTGAAATAATGATGAAATGATCTTGTATATATAGACAGATTTGACCCTAAACCCTTCCAAAAATCCTAGTCAACAGGGTTGACCTAGTCAACCTAGCATAATCTTGGACAATTATTCACTAGGTCCCAAGCTTGGTTGGCTAAAGGCTAACCTAATTCCTAAGTGAAAATATCCCTAAATTGTACAGGGTTGACCTAGTCGACCTAGCATAGTTGACTGACAAAAATGGATTTAGGTGAGGAAAAGAGGGATGGAAAGTGAGAAAAGACTGGAGGAGTGTGCAAAGGAGAATTAACATTTTAGGGAATGGTTTTAGGATCTGGTTGAATTGGTAATAATGTGGAAATAAGGGACAATAATCATGCAAAGCACCAATGGTCTACCAACCCCTTTCCCAGTGCACCCTTTAAGGTGTGCACTTAGAGAGATTGAATCTCGATGGGTTGCTACAAGATGTAAAGCATTAGTACTTGATAAAAGTTGAAAATATTATGTGTGTACACATGGATTAGAATAAATTTACATGTGAACATTCAATAATTCCCCAACAACTGGGACATAAGACTTTTCTAATTATAAGACCACTCATTTGGACTTGTCTGGGACCAAACTTAGTATTCTAGTGGGCATCACATTGGCTGAAGAACCTAAGTCAATTAAGAATTTATTTACATTTTTTATAATATTTTGATAGCTATTAATAAATGTGGGAAATCATTTTTATCTTTATAAATTACCATATTTGCATGTGTAGCCTTTGACTTATTAGTAGATGGTTTGGTATTTAATGCTTTAAGTAGATGTTCTATTTATTTAGTAATTTGAGCGAAGTAGTAAAGGGTAATGTTTGTATTTATTTTATTCATCTCCTAAAATATATTTTATCCACTCTTATTAGGTATATTATCATGTTGGTGTTTATCATTTCCTTTTATAGGAGGTGGATTATTATTGGCCTTTAGATTAGAAGGATTAATTATGTTGTTAGAGGCATGGAGGTAGTAGTATGCTAAGGATTCTTTATCAGATTGTAATTATTTATTTTTAATTTATCAAAAGTATTAATATTATGTGTGTTGTATTAGTTTCATTCTCATCCTTAATAGGGAATGGGAAGTTGTATGTCGTAAACATCATTACAGTATTGGAAGAACTAGGTGCACCTAATGTGGACTAATCAAACTAATTAGGAAAAATCCCATACCCCTCCATCTCCTTTTTAAATATCTTATAGGCATTCCAAAATTATATATGTATAATCACCATGTTGTGTGATGTTATAAATACTACACTAGTTAGGAAAAGTTACTTTATAAATGTTTGTTTCAGGGAGCTTTTTGGGTGATGGCTCTAGATTTTTACTAGGCCTATTAAATTGTCTATTATATCTTTGGAAATTAATCCTATTGGTTGTTACCCCTATTATTTTCCATGATCACTTATGCATACAAATAAATTCATTTCTAAGTTTATGCACCATTTTTTGAATAACATCTAACTCTATTTTGGTGGAGTCAGAAGTTGTACCTTGTGTGGTAGAGATGTTAACCATAACTAGGGATTCATTATGATTTTGTTGATTAAGAATGGGTACATAATTATTCAAAAAAAATAGATTGTAGTTTGACACAACATGTGCCAAAGGTAATTGAGTAAACACCTAGTTTTAATTGTTGCCATGACATTCTGATTGGCATTTGGAATGGGGTTTAAAGCTAATAAATTCAAATTGATGTCAGGTATGGCCACAACTTGCAATTGAGGGTTCAATTTTTGATCAACATTGATGGCTTCATCATAAGCCTCAAGTAATGTATTGATATTATGAGCCTTACATGGGAACACTATAGTCATTGAATCTAAGGTGTTTTTATACATATGTCTATATAAAATGTCTATAAACTATACATATTTTGTAATCTTTCATTGAAAGCTATAATTTGTTCATTAAATTCCCTTTTCATACTATCAAAATTTATAATTACTACACTAGGGTTGGTAACCTTCCCAAATTGTGAAATAAATGTATTATGATATTGATCCTATGAGGTTATTGAATTCTCTAGAAGATTAAGGAGCATCCATAAGAAGCATCTTATAAGTAAATGAATTAATATGCATGTAATGTCTTCATGAATCACATTCAATAATACTAAATAATTATTGAAGGCTTTCATATGTTCCTATATAATTCACCCCCTAAAAAAATAAAATGAAGGAAGGTACTTTTCAAGATTCTTAGGTATGTCATGGGTGTCACCAGCTATAGCTATGGTGAACTAACTAACCATGCCATATGTAAGTGTTGAGGTTGGTTCTCTTAGGTTGGTGAATTTGGTTGATTAATAGTTCTCCTAGGGATACCTCTATCTGATATGGATCTTTGATGAACCTATAGAGGTGATAATAGTAGCAAACAAGAATTAGAGTTGGACCTTGTTAACCTTACTGGTGGATCTAGTGTACACAACTCAAGTGAATTTTAATAATTCAAATGTTATGGCCCTCATTATAGTGCCAAATAAAACTTGTTAATGTGGTTTTTATGCACACCTAATATTATTATGCCAAGGTCCCTAATATTTTAGGATTGGTAAAAATTTCACTCCAAATCACAAGGTGTAGGTCTTAGCTTTATAAATAACCACATGGTGTAATAACAATGAGCGAAATGGTTATTTACCACAAATGGTTCAGATATAACAAATGTCTAAAACTCAATATAAACTCTACTTGAGGTGGATGGATGGATATAAACTAAGGTGAATCTGACCAAAAAATTAAAAAAGAGGGGAAGGTAGGGTAGAAAATAAGGATCTCTATGATCTAGCTTAATATTAAACCCTTCCAAGCTGATAACTAACCTAAGATAAGCATGCATCACAAACCAATGTTTATTGTGGGTTAGCTTTAAGTAAACACATAATCAAGCACAATAAATATTCTAAGGAAATAATATCATAATAATTCACTTATTACAATCAAAGATGTTAGTACTAGATTGGTATGCATATCCAATGTCACTAATAAGTTTTAATTATGATATATAACTAAATAATTGATTAAGACTAACATAATGTTCAATCTAATTCCTTCAAGTAATACACATACACAACCCAGTATAGGTTTGTCAACTTATTGGAAATTCTTCAATCAAAACATAGAAAATTAGAAGAGATGACACATTTATACAAACTCATAGAATAGTTGTAGAACTTCTTCACTTGCATTAATTTTCAAATTCTTCTCCCTTTATAGTGAGTAAAATACATGTATATAACTTTTGATGGGGTCACCTCATCTTCAAAAAATTTCCAATTTTACAAGTTCTAAAATAAGACTGACTTTTAATTTGGTATGTAAACTCTGAATGATGTACAATGTTTATAAATAAAAGAGTCTTATTTTAACTATATATTTTATATATGCATGTATATAAATAATTATGTCAAAATTAGATTTCGGTGATCACTTTAATGAAAGTAGAACTGGTAGTTGGGACTACACTCAAATTAGATTGGACTACAGTTGAAAATAGTTGACTATAAATACTGGAAGCAGAGATTTCTAAGGTGTAACTCATCATGAGTGGTCTTTGCATTACTGTGGTGACTATATTACTTGAATATGTCACTAGATTTTCCACTACAGTTGGTCCTAACTAAACCTATAAAGGAGGTGTAGTGAATGAAAGTGTGATAAATACATACCCTATTGGAGTATAGATTATAGTATATTTAGGATAGGGGGATGTAGTTGTCTAAGTTTAAACTCAAGAGGATAAAGTTCCCACTTGGGTTACCAACCACTCTTGATCCCTTATCTTCTCATATTCATTCATACATGCAATAAAATCCAACTCTATAGCTTCAAATTTTATAATTAGTTTTTTGAACAATAATAATAGTTTTCCCATCAATTTCTTGTGCACTACCATAGAAACCTGAAGGAAACATTTAGTGTTTCAACATATGCTACTTTATTCTTAGATAAAGTGATCAATTGGATCACTTAATTGCTACTTTTTAAAACTATACTTTTAACTTCTACCTTGAAACTATCAATAGCAATATAAAGCAAATTATCAAAAAATGGCCTAGTCACTACCTACCCAAATGGTGTATATATGTCATTGATGCACATATCCCCAAGTATTTAGATGGCCTTCTTCTCCTAGATCATTAATTTTTAAATCAACTCTTGCCTCTTTTTATGCCATTCCATTAGATGAGCCCTCTTATTAGTCACATTATTTTGTGCCAAAGTGATGTCTAGAAGTTGCAATAAATTGAGATTTTGATATGACTTTCATCTTACTGCCTTATTAATGAAGTGAAACTTGACATCTTGACTCTTTATGGACTCATAAAATCTCATTGCATTTCCCCATTGTGGTTGTGACTCTACCCTTGATTTTCATATAGAACATATAATGTTATAAAGGGTCTTAGTATAAATTTATACATTATTCAATATATCTTTTGGGGGATTTATTTTGCCTTGTGCCTCCAATAGTTTTTTACAAGCCATGAAATATCTTCTTTATGACTCCTCTAGTGGAATCAACCATATAAATAGGGTTTTATTTGATCTCATCTTCTTCTCAAGGGCTAGATTTCCTCTTCTTTGTTAATGAGAAGAGCTCTTATTCTCTTATAAACTTAGTTGGTTTCCCTCATGTTTTTATCATCCTACTCCTCACTCTTTTTAGTTTTTTTGAGGCATCATAAAATTTTATAGTCAACTTGGGCTCCTCGGTGATAAGCAATTTTTTTCTAGATGACTGCTCTACTTGCATTTGTTATATCCATGTGGAAGTCACTAAAAAATCTTGAGAAGAGGTCTAAGTGGAAAAGTGATAATAAGGGGTGAATTATTTTTTTTGTGCAAACATGAGGATGTATATATCTAATGGGGGATTAGAACTGATAGATGTGTATGGTGAAGGGAAAGGTGAGATAACCATATTCTCTTTGGACATTATGGTTTTTAGAGGAGTATTGAGCACATATTTAGTGAGGTTTGAAGACTCATAAACTGATAATATTGATGACTCTATGTGAAAACCTTGGGTTATTGGTAACCCTGATTAGGTATAAAGCTCTACCTATAGAGGAACTATGACAAGAATTGATTGTGACACTAGACTTTTAAAATATGGGCTATTCAATGTAGTTCATAAGCCAAGTGTATAAAAAATATGTTGTGTAATAGTATCAGGTGTTAGTCCTTGTAATAATTATGCAATAGGCATATAGGTGACAATCATGGGGTTATTAGTGCAAGTATTAACTTGATTGACTAAAGATTTCAAAATTAAAATACTTTAAAGAGTGGAGAGATCATAAATACTAGTGGAGTCCAATGAAGTAATATAAATTAGCGGGATGACTAAAGTAATTGGAGTAACAAATAAAATAAAGGAGGTAGTTACCTATGTTAAATCCTATGAGGTGACCATAAGAGAGAACTAAAATAAATGGTTTAATAAATAAAGTGTCAACTATTGTACCTATTTGGTCCATACCTTTATTCATAGAAGGAGATTGGTGTGTCTTTATTAGTCCACACTTTTTATGTACTCTAAGTGTGAGGAGGACTAGGGCTTAAAACCTAAGGGTTTCTTATGTAGGTACCTTCCAAGAAATATCAAATGTAGATTCTCCTTCTGGGTCATCTTCATATATCTCCTTTAAATCCCATTCTTCGACAAACTCACCTAATTGCTCTTCTAATAAATATTCCTCCACATAGTCATCTTTTATGTTAAAGTAAGGAATGATTTGGGATGTGCTTGAGTAGAGAGATGGTCTATCTTATTCTTATACAATTATAGGGGCTTAAAGAATAGTATGAGAAGAACTTCTTACATAAGTTACCATAAGAGGGGTAATTGAGATAGTTGTAATGTGTATTATAGGGGTAGAAAGTGAATAACTAACCACTGAAGCTTGAGGTGGTAAATTTGTGGCAACCACCGATGTAAAAGCAAAGGTGAATTTTTATACTAAAGGTGTATTTGTTATAGCTTAAATTTTCACCCTTTTAGAGGGTATTTCAAATCCACTCATCTAAGCTACACATGGGAATAATACTATGTTGTGGGTGACCTCAAGAATGGATTGAACCTCTAAATAAAGAGTAACTCCCTTTATGCATCACTTAAGATCAATCACTAATATACTAACTTGGAATTAAAAGAGAGAAATAAACTATGAACTAAGGGGGTGATACACCAAATTTAATGCCCACTACCATTGATTTGAATGTGCACTAAGACCTATAAGACTATAAGAAACATACACTTCTCCTAAAATAACCTATCACATCAATGATTTGCAAAGAGGTAAGGTAGTAAGAGACTAGGAGGGAAGATACTTTACACTTCTATATCTCATATAACTTTTGATGACACTCTCCAAAAATTGTAATAAATAATCAAGCTACATAAAGGCAAGGTGAATAGGAAAACAAACCAAGGTGAGTTAAGTCTACACTTGATTAGATCAACCATTCAAGACTCTGCACTACATACAACTATAGAATGAGGTAAACATCAGTAATTTATTGATCAAAAGCATAAAAAAGAGTAGGGATTCTCCATACTCAAGTGGAAGGATCCATTACAATTCCAAACAAGGTAATACATATAGGAAAAAGAAGAAAAGAGAGAGAAGAGAGTTGTCAAAAACCAATTATGGTTTCCAATCACTCATGAAACTAGTTACAAATAAGAAAAATGTCCCAAAGACATTTATTAAATCTCTTTTAAACTTGTGTGCACTTCATTTGATGATGATCTTCTCAAGGTGGAGTAGGAGTTTTGTCTTGCATGATGACTCATCTTTGAGCTCTTGAAATTGCCCTTTATGATTGATTAAGAAGTGACAAGTCATCACTTTGATGTCTAACTTCTTATCCTTATCTTGTACACCTATTTAATATTTATAACCCATCATCTTTCCACCTTTATATTGTAATTTCATTCATAACTTTCACATTTGCTCCCTTTGAAGCATATCTTTTATAGCCCTATTTTGACACAAAGCTCCTAGATTTGAATTATATACAAAAATTTTATGAAAAAAAGGAATATTTTTGTACCCTTTATCCCATTTCAGCTTCACCCAGAATTCCATGGCCCAACTCCCGATGCAAACATTCTAACTCAACACCCTCCTTCACAATTTAGGCTTCGAGAAACCCTAAATTGGCTTCAAAGATCAAAATTGAGTTTTAAGGCTCACCTAGATCTAATATTTGGTTAATTGTAAATTTATCAATGTTTCAAACCTGTGGAATTTTAAAAAGTCAAATCATTCATAAAACTCCCAAACAAAAAATCTTTCTAAACTACCTGTTTATTGCCCTGTAGGGGAGTATATACCTATTTTTAGATATTTATCTCTCATAATGACTATTAATGACCTAAAAAAACTTTTAAATCTTTTTATATGTTTCTCCCAACCTTTAAGTAAAATTTCATGAGTTTTGGATCTCTAAAACTCAAGTTATGGCCTTTTTAGTGTTGCCTCACCTTGCCTTTTTTTCATTTGCATGACTTTAGGTCTATATTTTGGTATTTTATTTAGGTATGTGAGATATAAATCCCTAATTAATTTTTAATTACAACCTATATGAACCTATATAACCATTACAATCATTTATTTTTCATTATCAATCAATAAGAGCACCTAAAAACACCCTTTTCTAAATGTAATAACCTATAAATTGAGAACAATAACACCTAGGAAAAGAGAAATGAGAATATCTTGGGTTTTATGAGATATAAATACCTCATTATTTTTTAATTATGACTTTTATTAACTAATTTAACCATTAAAATCATTTTTTTCATTGAATCAATCAATAAAACTTCATAAAAAACACCCTTTTCTTACTATAACAACCCAAAATTCAAGAACAATAGAGAAATCCTCTTTAATGGGTCAGTGACTTCTTGATTTGATTTGTTTGGGTGATGATAAATTATTGGTAGGATGTTAATATGTAATTATTTATTTTTTTAGGCCATTTTTTTTTATTATTTAGTTTTTATATTCTCTAAAATGCATTCCCACTTGAAAACCTTTTGTGGTCAAACCCGCAACCTATCCAATATGGATATTTTTTTCCTATTCAATTCCTACATGTGCCAAATGAATATTGTAAAATGGTTTCATACGTATGATAATACCTTTAAATAACTCACATAACCTTTATTTTTCAATAAAGAGTTCATAAGTGCTTGTAAATTGACAAAATTGAGACTAGAAGTTTTAGAAGGGTTTTAGAATAGCCAGTCTTCTTAGTGATTATTCATAAATGACATAGACTCTTACTTATAACTATTTCCACAATTTTTTATGGCATATGGGTTACCTAAAACCCATAATATCATTTTTCATCACACTTATCCTCTATCATTAAATAACCTCATGAAAACAACTCTTCTTGATTTGTTAATGACCCAATGGAGATGTTGAATGGTTTTATGCATTATTTAGACCTGTAACACCTTCTTGGGCATGAATATACCTTTGTGAGGATGGACGATATTTTTAATAATATTACCACCTGGTTACATGATATTTTTGGTTGAATATGTTGTATTCTAGTATGAAAACATGTAAAAACTCATTAAAATATCCTCTTCATGCAATGAAAGTTGATCACTTAAACTAGTGTCTTGTTAAATCCCTATATGAGATGCTCATGGAGCTTTCCCTAACATGCCTGATGTAGATTTAACATACAATCTTTATTCAACCTACCTTTTTTCTTGTTACATTATATTTTAAAGGTAAAATAATGAGACAAAAAGGTTTTATGAGTGGGTTGTACATTAGAGGAGAAGTTTTTTTCCTCCTTGACAAGGGGAATGTGCAAGGGGAAGAAAATATGTTCTTTAAAAAGTGTACATGACATAAAATACCTTCCTTTAATTCTAAACCAACTTTAAACATGTCACCTTTTCATTTGAGATGTCTAAACAAACATAAGACAATTATATCAATTCCATTAACTTTTCCAAAATTACATTAAAACATGTTAAACACCTTATAAAGGGTCAAACAATGGATATTGGTTAATCATTTGAGGAACATGACTTCTAATTTTGACTATAAAACTTTATAATACCTTAATCAACACCACTCTTCACCATGACAAGACAAGTTAGGAACAAGACAAGAACCTTTAAAGGTTATCAATGAAGTTAAACAAATCTAAATAGCAAGTTTTTAATGTTACTCACCTATGGTAGCCAATTTTGGCTAACAGTACCTATGTCTAGATTATGTTTCCCTACATCCTTTTACTTTGAAACATTCTTATGGATCCTTACTTTCAATTGTTCATTAGTTTTTTATTTAGTTTTCTCCTATGACTGGGTCCGCGCAACTTACTTGGTGGATTTTCCCCCTTGCTCTATTTTTATTGCATCCTCCCTTGTAATGGATGGGTAATATTGTATCATCTAAGTAATCCTCATGAACATTTTAGAATTATTCATTCTTATATTAACTTCAAGATCATATTTAGGACTCATAAAGACCAAATCTTGTTCATATTCATGATGTCCATAGTTTTATTTGAATTGTATGTGAAACCTATTTATTTTCTACATGATTACCCTCCTGGGGTACCAGAATCTGAATTCAACCATTCTAAACTTGAAATAAATTTTGGTCCTTGAGGTTTTGGCTAATTTTTCCCAATTTTGGAATTGTTACCTCCTAATTTTGAGGGGTGTCTTATGATACTTGTCCAATTTGGCCCTTCTCAAAATTTCATCCACACTATTTGATACTTGATAAGCTATTTCCATCTCATCTAATTTTTCAATTACATGCTCTGGTAAATAGAAAGAGGCCATCAATTTAGCTTCAACCTTGGTGATTATGTGATCTAGATAGAACCAATATTCATCTAATGACTTGAGTGATCTCTTGATATTTATTGACAATATTGGCATTGGTGTCCATTTATTGCCTTATAAACCATGAGATAGAATGTGTTTGTTATCCTCTACTTATAATATCTATATTTGTAGATATGAATATGATCAAAGTAATCATAGATCCTGTTTTATCCTTATATCTCCCAAGGAGGGGTCCTAACAGTGATGAGAGTGACATGAATGGTGTCCACTAAAAATGAAAGCATGTAAAAGTTACTATCTACTCGATCATGCATGGCCATCTAGGTTTTATAATTGTAACTTATGATTTCCCAAAATGGGTGAATGCCCTTTCTTTTCAAAATTATAGACAATGAAGGCACCTAAACCTCATCCACATGAGTTATAAATAGGGTTCCATCTAACCTATTTAACAAGGCCATGTCAATTCTGACATTGGGTCTAAATTAGGCAATAGGGACTTTCTTCTTCATAGAAAAATTTTTAGGTTTATGGGCCTATCCTATTAAGGCACCCCTGATATTGTTATCTTTGAATTAGACACTAACTATTTTTTAGTTATAAGGTATGTCTAGTTTTGGTAGTCTATAAAACTTTTAAAGGCTAAGTTGGCCACATATGTTACTGGTGTTATATTATTACTCATATCAAAATTATATTTTATGCACGTGATTATTGTAAAAATATTATAAATTAAATATACATAGGGAAATACCTTAGGTTTAGCCATCACTTTGTGAAGTCTGATAGCAAGTCATTTCTCTAATCCCTTTCATTAAGAGGTAGATTGTCCTCATCTTTGTATGGTCAAATGGCCTCAACCTCTACATAAATGGTTGTAAAATGTTTGAATTCATTGTTAAAATAAATCTGATTGAATTCTATGTCTTTAAACTCTTGGTTGGTTCTAAATTAGAACATTTAAGGAGTTGGTTGTTTATTTTTGGCTTTCATTGTTGATTGGATTAAGCTATATGCTTAATTTCAGATTTGGGGCTTTCATTCAATATAGATCTCTAGATATTAGTTCATATATCAACAATTGTAAAATGTAATTTGATTTGACTTTGGGACATAACATATAGTCCATTTACTTATTCTATGAATTCATTACTTGAATACTCCATACATGAGAATTAATTATAGAGTAATAGCCTCAATCACCCATTCATTCCAATTTTGAATTCAATTTTATGATGTAAGTTTTCACAAGTTAATTTGACACATGGTACTTTATCGTATCTTTGGTTGTTGAGTCATCCCTTTAATTTGTAATGTGTTGATATGTGTTCACAGTTGTCATTGTGTCACTAAATTGTGGCTTTTTGTAGCTAACTATGTCATTATAGGATGTATGGTGCCTTTTCAATTTATCACTTGATTTACACGTCTTTGTGTCCTTGGGTTGTGTTAGTATACAAATCAATGAGATGATGACATGTGGTATGGCACATGGTAGATGATTTTCATGAAAGGGACCCATGGATAAATTTATAGATGACATGTGATCATTGACCATGCAGAGGATAACATGTGGTAGCCTATCATTGCATTGTTTGGTTTATATAGCTAAGCTCAACCATTTTATGCATTGGCCTCTATGTAGTGAGATGTTTACATTTGGTGTGATCTCACTAATTTTATTGGTCTCATTTCTTTGTAAATTAGTTTTATACCATAGATCATGTGATCAATAAAGATTGAGACACGTAGAATAATCTTTCTTCCTTGAATTGTTGCCAATTTTTGTGACTCAAAATTCTGGATTGAGGGTCATGATGCATCAAGATGAAGACATGTGGTCAAATCTCACATAGTTAGTTGGTCATGATAATTTATAATTGATTTTTGCAAGATCTCACTTAAGAAACATGCCAAAATAATTTTTTAAAGTCTAAGTGCATTTTGGTGATCCTCTTAATTTTAATGAGTGAACAATACCTATCCACATACTTATAATCTGGTCAGTTTGGTTAGTCAAATAAAGTGATATTATCAACATATAGTCTCTAAAATAACTTTGATCATGTTTTAATCCCAAACATATGAAATAATAAAAAATGAATAGCTATAAACTTTGACTTAATATGATTTTCTAAGTTTCAAAAGTAATTCATGTTTTGATAAGGACTAAGTATATAATATTTTTAAAATGCAAGGGTCCCTATTTTAATTTTTGAAAATGGGTCATGTTGGTCAAAACATAAGCTTCTATTGAAACATAATGTGATGCAATTTTTACTCTTTATATAGAACCAAGATGTGATGACAATTCCAAGTTATGCAATGATGTTTCCATAGACTGTGATTCCAATTTATGTAATGATATTTTTTATGAATATATTTTACCTATGCTTAGGATAGAGATTTATTTAATACCAATGAATGAATATTTCTAAACCATTACTATTCCTACTAGCCTCATTTATATGATGTATTCCATAGGTGACCTCCAAAAGCAAGTGTTTTCTCTAATTTTATATTCTACATCATGTGGTGCTAATATGAATAATAATGTCATCTTATGATAAATTATAACACGACTCATATTCAATTTTAATTATCCAAAAAAAATTCACATGCCTAAGTTTTAATTTTTCATGGCCATGGAGATCCTAGTAGTCACTCAACTTAACTAAGTATATACTTTATTTTGTGAAATGTTTAAATAATGGACAAATACTATTAAAATATTTTCATAAAATTTTATAAGGAGAGGCCTTATATTGATTTTTTAGTATTCCTAATGTCTCTTTACCTTACTTTAATATGTTAGAAGAGGTTTTATTATCTAACTTTAATAAGTAAAGGTTACTATATTCATATTGGAACATCTCCAAAGTCTAAAGCAAGGTCATGATGAGCTCATTGAATATTATATTTTACAATTTAATAATACATTAGATTATTTAATATATCAACCCTCAGATTTAGAAAATAAATTTATCTTTATCAAGGGTCTTTTGTCTCCACTTAAGGAAAGACCACTTTATAATTTGTGTCCTTCCTTTGAGAGACTTTATATGGTTTTTTTCACATATGCCTCTAATCTCACATGTGAAGCACATAAGGCAACAAGATCAAGTGATGCAAGACCACCTTACCTTAATAATTAAATTACACATAAGGAATTAGAACCAAATACATCATCTTCTACATCAAAGAGTCTAGTTAATGTCCTTAATAAAAGGAATGATTCAAAGGATACAATTTACAAGGCAAAACCTCATATGAGTGCACCTTTTACAAATAAGAATTAATCACTTAAGCTTGACAATTTAAAATATCAACCAAGTGTTAATTTACAGACATTACTTGATGATACTATAATCAAATTTCCTCTTAATTATTATCACATTCCCCATCACCTTGAATGAGTGGGGTCAAGACTATTTTTAAACTAATCATCATATCAATAGAGATAGAGATAACAATTATTATGTTTTGCAACAAAATATTGGGAAATTTTTAGATGAAGGAGTTATTACATTTTTTATAGTTAAAAAATGTCCCATTATCCATCTTATTATACTACTCATTGTAGGAAGACTGAGATATCCTCTGATGTTCCTACCAATATGAAAAGTAGTACTAGGAGAAGATCTTTTTCTAGTTCACATTCTAAAAGATCAATATTTTTCTAAGAAGTTTCAATCAAGTAACCATGGTCAATCAAGCTATTATTAGAGATGAATATAGATAAATAATTGTCTTAAATGACAAGTAACAATGTAACACATGTACAACTAGATTTATTAAGGACTCAGGATACATCGATAAAGATTTATAACATACACATAGAATAATGTCATGGGGCATGTTATTATACCAATTTATCTTGGGAATAAGATAGTAAATGCATTATTATATGTACAGATGAATATTCCATAAGTCAATAACACATTATCACATCATTGTTACAAAAAATTGGATAATATTTTGATAACAATAACATGACTATCTCCTTTACCTTCCAAGATGGTTTACATACATTTTATAAATATAGAGAAAGAACAAATAAGGATACACTTATATAATCTCCAATCACGAGTGTGACTTCCAAAGACAAATCAAAAAGTTAAATATCAAGGAATGAAATGAGTAAATAACATTACACAATAAGAGCATGAAAAGGAATCATTCAAAATTGTCATGGGATAAATACATCAATTAGTTTCAAATATTTCCTCAGATGATTATTGCACATAATTATTATTTTCAAGTGGTTAGTCAAATAAATTTTATATAACCCATATGATTATTATTTTTATTGGTAAAATATGGGTTTTGAAAGGGCCTATTCCCTTATACAAATATCATAAAATATAAAACATGATAGTAAAAACAATAAGAAATAGACAACAAACAAGCTCGGGTAAAGCCAAAGAGGCTAAACTATAGTAGAACATCAGCATAAAAATCCCCACTGGTTAGTGAATCATCAACAAAAGTGCCAAAACCTAGAGAGAAGTTGAAGAGAAACTAGTGGCCATCAAGGTTACAAAGGTTCTCCACTACCTCACAATCTTCTTTAAGCACTTCAAACAAGTTTTCAAATAAAGATTCCTTAGTCATATTTGTCTCCTCTTCCATCTTCCTTTTCTTACCCCTTATTTTTTTCTAGGACCTTTTTGAATGTAATTTTCTTTCTTTGTCTTGAAATTATCCTATAGGGTCATGATGATAGATGTGTAATTTTTAATGGTATCTTTACTAATAGATATCACCTACTCCACTTTCCCTTTGATAGACTACACTTCCTCTTTTACTCTCCATCTTTTTATTACCATTTTCCATGTCTTCTTTAATCTAGAAAATGTCTTGGAATAAGTCTCAATAAACAACATATTTCTAAGGTTCCATATTTTGGTGGTTTTTTCCATAGTCATCTACAATTACATGTCCTTAAAGTATTTTTTTTAGCTTTTTGTTTTCATTACACATACACTTTATTATACCCATTTGTATTCTAAAGGATTTTTCCTGCTTTTCAATTCTCTCTACCTAGTTTATTTCTCTCCCCTTCTTCTTCTTCCCCTTAGGTCTAGGTGTGGACTTCCTTGATTCAAATTTATCTCCCTCCATATCTACATCACTAAAATATGATGTATGAAGGTCCGATGGAGTGTTGGGAAAACAATCATCAACTTGTATGAGTGCAAGTTGAGGATTTTATTCTTTCACTTTCCCTTTGAATGACTTATACCTAGGTTCCAAACTAGAGGGTGGCACATATTTTAAATTTTGTCTTGGGTCTAGAGACTTCAAAACATCAATTGTATTGGAGAGCCTAACTAGATGGCAAGGGAGAATTCTTGTGGCCATTTCTTTCCATAGGGGGACTTTAATGGAAATAGTTGTAGGAGCCCTTAAATGATAAGGACATTTTTCCCCATAATGGTTTATGGATGGTTTCACCATACCACTATTTGATAAATCTAGGAGGGTAAGACAGGGCATGAGATCCATAAAAATGATAGTTGATTATGCATTTTACATAAAAATAAGGATCAAGGCTTGGTGAATAGGAGACTCATTTTTCCCTTTTTGGAATTTAAAGACAAAGTTCTTTAAGGATAAAAAGAAGAATAATTGAATGCTCATTAATTTGTTGTGCCTAAAATGATTAAGCAAATAAAAATGGTAAGATTAATTTTTTTTTTATTCTACCTTTAAAAGTCACATATTTCATTATGTGATTACAAACATCTCCCCATTAAGTAGGAAATGAGGTCCTAAGTATTCCATTGTCCAACATGTGAATCCTTTCATTCTCCTTAAAAAAATTATTGATCTCCTCATTCGTGTGTCATATATCCTTATAAATTTTAAGGCCATCAATAGCCATACCTATCACCTTCGATATAATTTCTTCATAAATCATAATGGAAATGCCTCTCATTCTAAAGCTATCACAAAGTCCATATAGATCCCTAGGTTATGTCCCTTGATCCTTTAAATGTAGTTTCCCAAGCCTCATCTCTTTAGAATGTTCTAGCTAGTAGCATTATGTTTAACACCTTTTTTGGATGAATTTTCCACCCTTACATTATCCCCTCCCATAGTTTATTCAAGAAATAGTGTATGTTTTCCTCCTCCTTTGTACTCCTTGATAATAGGATAACTAAACTGGGTTTAAATGAGAAGATTTTAGAAATAAAATGGTAATTAACACCCATAAAATGTTTAGGAGGCCAAAACTTAAAATAATGTCTCATAATGTGGTGATTATTTCAATATACTTCCTTCCTTGTTAAATTTTGAGCGGTTTTCACATGAGCCAATCTATCAAACCTAGTCCTCCCTTGTTTGGAAATGATTAACCCTTTGATTTCCTCATTGAGAATTCATAAGAAATTAGTTATGATTAACATTTTTTGGAATTATATATCCCTCTATCTTGATAGGATATTCTAAGATCTTCACAAGGCCCTAAGTATTGAAGGACTAAGCTTAGATTTATTGTTTAAAATAATATTTATAGAGGGAGAAATATCTTTAACCATGGTTCATTTAATAAGGTTTAATCTAGAGACATCCAGGTTGGAAAACCAATGTGCCCCTTTATTACCTCATTTATATACATATTTTATGGAGGTCTCCTCGAAACTATGTTAGAGGCTTAATTCTTCAAGGATCAGGTTCTTGATGGTCTAACTAGGGTTAGAGGTTTCTTTGAGATAGTTTATTATGTTTTAGAATTTCCCTTCAATGAACAATAATTTAATATCTTTTCTTTATCAACCTAGATGCCCCATAAGGCCACACTTACTTCTTTCACATGGTTATTAAAAATTCCCAAAGGTCTACATAGGTTACTATGAGCTCTCCATTGTTGTCCCTAATTACTCCTCTATCTAATCTACCTAGCTTACCTTTTGACACTCCATCAAAGTTAAGCTTGACCCATGGAGTGAGAGGTTTTATCCAATTAATCAAGTTTATGGTCACGTTTATATTATTTTTATTAAATACTTTCAGTATGAAGAGCTCCCATTTTTTAATAATTTTTTGCTTAGAGTTTGTCACCTTAGAAAAATCACTCCTTTTGATGGAGGACATGTTCTCCTTCATAGCAGTTGCAATAGAAGAACTCACTCTCATGGCATAATTTTTCATATTCTAAAAAATCCTAGAGTTCCTCTCTTTCTAAATGCCTTAAAAAAAATGGGGGAGAAAAAACTTCCACAACTTCTTGAAGATGGGAGGATAAAAAGGATTACACCATTGAATAATCACCCATATGAGTAATTATTAGTTATTCTATAGATATTTATTATATTACCTCTAAAGTTATACCCCAAAGTAGTTGTTATTTTATTCTTAGTCTTACTAAGTATAGGGGTATTTGAAATGTTGTTAAGACACCCTTGGATACATAATATTCATGCATTACCATATTCATTACATATATGTGTCAAGCATATATATGTAAACTGGGTGGCCATAATTTGGGGTGTTCCATGTAAGTATTTTATTTAGCTAGAGGCATTTCCTCCTCTACCCCCACCATCACCATAATCAATTAATCTATTTATTTAAGCTCACTCTACATAGTTGGTTATTCCACTTACTCATGTTCATTCTACAAAATCAATTTTACAATCTAATAAGGTTTGTTCTATATAAATTGTTCAAAGTAAAGTAGTTGACTTTCCTAGATGACTAGTTCTTCAATGCCCATTACATCAAATAGTTATTTAGGACTTCCAACATCCATTATATATTCTATCACATCATATGGTAGTGTTATATATAGTTCATCATATTTCACAATAAATAAAGGAAAATGGTTTTCCTACTATACATATGATTACATTGGATACTATACTACCTAGAGTTACTCATCATACATAGGATCCTATGAGTTATGATGTTAGTTATATTACAACATTAGATCATTCCTCAGCTCATATATAGTTACATATAATACTACTCACTCACAATAGGTTAAAATTCCCATGTTAGATATAAGACCAATACATAATCATCCCCTCAATAGGATCATTGGTTATCATTTTTACATTTGTTCAAAATATTTTGAAAATCCCAAAAAAAAAATTCTAAAAACACAAAATCAATACCTAAGCATGACATGTTGTTAGTTTTCATTATTCATTTATGTCATTTATCACATTATTGATAGATTACATATCTTTTTTCATATACGTATGCTTTTTGTATATAAAGGAAAATATAGTTGACCTATTAATCAATCTTATCTTAGAAAAGATAAATCCTACTTACACTTACGTTTGTTGATATATTAGATATTTCATGTAGATGGATCTGTTAGACCTAACTAAGGGGTATATTACCACAATAATATCACTATAGAGGGTTCCAAATCCTCTAGTCAAGAAACACTATGTAATAACCTTAGCTAGGTCCTATGTTTTCATATTCACTAAGTAAATGCAAAGTAAAGTAAAATCTAATATAGTGCTCACCAAAGTCTGTGGCACAAAGTTGGGTTAATAGACGTAAAAATTAAATATGCATAGAAGTTCTATACTCAATTCAATGTATAATAAATCCTAATGCATAGGAGAGAAATACAAATGTAAATATATCTACTCTTACAAAGGAGGAACAAAGTTATGAATACTTACCTTTAATGATAAACCCGTCTAGCCTTAGTCTCTCCCTTGGCCAAGGTGATTTGTAAGAGGTTATTATGGTATGTAAGGATAACAAGCATAAGTCAAATCTAGGATACATAACTTATCTACGCATCCAAAATACTTCTCCACAAGACAAGATCTGTATCTCCAAATAAAGTATTGAAACCCTAAGTAATGTTCCTCAAATGGAATGGTGGATAAGCAGATGCACAATATAATATTCTTCTTCTTCTCTTCTCTCTAAATGATGGAAATGGATGCGTATATATAGTTTAATCTACCCCTAAACTTTTTGAAAGTTTAGCCAACAAGGTCTTCACAATTTGACTTTGTATCATTAATTGATAAAAATAATTTAGGTCTCGGTCTAAGTCCGCCAAGGCTGACCTAGAATCATAACATGTTTTTATCAATTTGAATATAGGGTTAGCCCAGGATGATAGTGTATAGTAAATATCAAAAAGGGTTTTAGGATTAGAAAAGGTGTAAAGTAAGGTGGTGAATTTATTGGAGGAGTGTGAAAGATAGGAAGCAAAGCTTAGGTAAGTGTATATGAGAAGGTTGTGTAGATAATAAGTGGTGGTAAAGGGGATAATAATCCTTTAAAGCACCAATGGTCTGCCCATCCCTTTCTCGATGCACCCTTTAAGGCATGCATTCAAAGAGATTGAAAATTGATGGGTTCCTACAAGGGATAAAGCATCAGTAATTGATAAAGTTTGAAAATATATTATGTATACATATGCCCCACTTGAAGCTCATCATGTGTCATGTAGGTGTAACAGGGGATGGTGATTTGGAAAAAGAACATAGCAACACATAATGTTGAAGTTGAATAAATTATAGTAAGAATCAAAATAAGATAAATGAAAGGATGGGATTGAAAAACACACACCTTTACTTACCTTAGTGTTGTAGATAAGGAATGAAGTGAAATAAATATGAAGGTGTTCAATGTAAGGAACATTAGAAGAACCTATATAAATTAGAAAAAAAGAGTGAAAAAATGAAATTTTTGCAAAATATACATGTAATATATCAAAATATTCTTTATAATGTCAAGATTTTAGAACATCTTTTGGTTTGGAAAAAGAGCTAGTGAAAATAAAGATATGATCAAAAAATAGAATCTAGTTGTAAATATTTGACATGTAAATAATTTTGAATAGTAAATATAAATAGGGTAAAAAACAATCTATTTATTACTTTTACTATTTTTGAGAAAATAGTGCTCTAAGAGACCCATTTTGAGCCTAGAGAGTGACCATGGTGAGGAGATAACAACTACGATGTGGAGGATGCATAGCTACTGAAATGAGTGTAGCACAAGTAAGAAAACATGAATTTCAAAATTTTGAGCAATTTTATTTGAAATTAAGCCAAATATTTAAAATTGATTTTTAGGCAAGATCTAGATACTAAAACTGACACTAAGAATTTTTTAAGTAAACTAGGGTAGAACAAGGTACTAGGTAGGAAAAGATCAAACCAATAAATGCCTAAGATATTTATGGTAAATGGTCAAAAAGCCACCGTAGACAAAGAATAGAGTCAACCCTATCAACTTAGTTTATAAGGTGAGAGATAAATAGGGGGTCGACTACATAGTAGTTAGCTGACATAGTATTTTTAAAGGTGGCCGATTGCATACTAGTAGGCTGACATAGTTTGAAACAAGAAGATGGTCAACATAGTACCCTTCAGCTGATGCAATTGGTAATATGTGATTGATACAATTTGCTAAAGTGGGGCCAACTGTGTACTAGAGGGCTAATGAAGTATGCTAAAGTTGGGAAAGGTCTAATTTAGTATCAAATATGCCAATACATTTTGAAATAAAAGGGGATAACTATGTACCAGTAGGCTGATGCAGTATAATATGACTGATTTAGGATTGATTTAGTATCAAATGGGCCAATTGTGTAAAAAAATAAGAAAACTAGAAAAGTAAATCAAGCAAGTTGATGAAGTAGTTAATTTGTAATTTATTGAGAATGTATTTTAATTATTATGATGTTGAGATATGATACATCTTTTGTTGTTTGATATTTTGTAGAGACGTCAAAGATTTTGGCACCTAGTGGATGCATCATGGCTACCAAATTTATTAGAATGATTATCTAACATGGATAGGGTTTGACTAGTCGAATACAACTTTGATAGCATTATCAAATGAGACAAATCCCTCTAAGTGTTGATCTCATTATCATGTTCCTAGGAGAATGATAATGGTTGACCAACACTTTTTGATGGGAGGTGGAGGGGAAACCATTAAGGTGGTTATCACTTTAGAATATGTCCATGTGTTGTTTGGACTTTTATTAGGCTATATACTAGTGATTATTGATACTTTGGTGATTACTAAGACACCAGATGATACACTGGTGGATACACCAGTGGGCTATAATCTTAGATAGGATCTACCCTAGATTATGGGTGAGCTTGTTTGATGTTTACCTTGTATCCATTCTAGACATCTAGAAGGCTATGATAGGACTTATGACAACATGAGAGTTGTATCACAAGTTAGACAATAAGGTATCGATGTATATAATAGCTTTGTACTATTCAATATTAGATCAAGGAGTGTTGTATGATTTTGTTTATATAATTTGGGTCCAATTCATGTATGATATGTATGGGATGATGTCCAAGGGATAGAAGATGATGGGACCTATTATAATTTTGAGTGCATGGATATATGAGAGATTATCTATGTATCAGTTAGTTAAGTTGACCCATACAATTGATGATAAGTTGTCTCAAGTCAAGCAATAGAGGCAAGACCATGTAGCATGGGCCATGCCCCATATGCTAACGATATAGACTATCACATAAGGAAAGATAGTGTATCAATTGTACACTCATATAGTTATTATATGGCCTAGTTGGTCCATCATTACTATAGGGTTGGCATAGGTGTGGATCACAAGCCATTACACTTCATGGGTGGATCCTCATCCAATGGATCACATACTTGAATTGTTGGGACTTCCCCATCTAGTGGATCCTCTAGTAGTACCTGATTAATGGGCATAACATGCTAAAGATATTAGAGGGAGAGGAGCTAGAGGGGTACCTATAGAGATATCGATGATTATGCTTTAGGATGTTAGACCATGGGTTGGTTGAGCATGGTATCAGGAGGTAATAGGACTAGAGGAGATGGTATGGATTTAGATTTAAGGAAGGAGGGAGCATAAGAGGCACCATAACAAAGGTGATAGTCACCACCACAAACTCATTGGAGATGGAGAAACCATTGATGCAATGAGGCACAGGGACTAGTTATTACATAGGGGGATCTAGAAATGATTCTAGGACATAGTTGGTCCATAAAGATACCAATGGGGATATGACCATGGTGGGCTTAGGTGGTGACTCCAATATTTTCCCTAGTATAGAGGCAGTTGATGGAAGAGGTGCTTAGTGGATGAGTAGATGGTGAAAATATGGTTAGTAATACTAGCACTAGCAAGAAATGTTTTAAATTTGTCTTAAGTTTTGAATATATAACATTAGTTTCAGTGGTGATTATGATAGATAAATGATTTGAGATGTATATATATGTAATCTAATGCTAATCTAGTTTTTGGTTTTATAGATCCTAAAATAGAGGAGGTTAGATAGGAAGCCCTGGTTATGGCCGCATATCATGACATTTTGGATGGGGTGATGGAACCATATGATCCTACCACATTGGATGACCATATGGTTCTATCTTCCCCATCCTAATTAGGTTAGTTTAGATTGGTGGGAGAGGTTTCAAGATAGCTATAGGTGTGGAGTGATGGATTACAATAACTAGCAAAGGTTGGAGCTAGAAAGGCACATGATTGGTAGGCCTTAGCATAGGAATGACCCACACACATGGTGACTACCATCTAGCTAGGATAGGTATAGGCCTAGGTGGCAAACTTACATAGATAAGTGTTTGGATTGAGATCTTAGACTATCTATTTATAGTATACTATTCATAGAGGTCAGTCATAGGCATCCATGGGTAGTGTGGCTAGGCCATAGGATGGACATGATGGGGCACAGCCTTAGAGCTATAGCTATTTTATTTTTACTTTGTATTGTATAAAACACATGATATATATATATATATATATATATATATATATATATATATATATTTTTGATAATTTCATTGATCTCATGAGTTGTATTTGGATTTGGATGTGGATGCATGGATATATTTCCTTTCTAGCCATGTATTTTAACATTTGTTGTATATGTTATGGTAAATATGTGATTTGTGTTTTTTTCCTAGCATTATGTGATACATATGCATGGTTAAAAATAAAAAGGTAAAAATGATTTGGAAAAGTATAAGTAATCAAAACAAATGTAATACACACTATATCATGATGGAAAATGTGTAAAAATAAAAGATGAATAAATACAATAAACCAAAGATGGCAAACGGGATAACAAATGTTTTCAAACCATGTAAAAAATTTGCACCAAATTAAAACAAATAGAAATCACACTCTATCACATTGAGAATTATGAAAATTTGTAATAAAATGGAAGATACACAAAAAACCAATGGTATAAAAAACAAAAACAATTATGTCAATCAATCATACTAAATCAAGATGGGAATTATAAAAATAAATACAAAATGTAAAAGTAAATTAAACTAATCACACTAATTTAAGTTAGGAAGTATTAAAATTTTAATAAAATGGTTGTAAGCCTAGACATAATCAAAAAATAAGAATATAAAAGTGAAAGACATATGAAGTATAAAACATACTAAATCAAGATGGGAAGTGTGTCAATGATGTGTAACTCATAATTGCACACTAGTTATCTCAAATTTGACTTGTGTAATTTCATTGTGACTTGGGTATTGAAAAATTTTGTGAGGAGGGCTTACTCGTATCCATGGTATTACACTACAACTCACAAAGGAAACACCAATGAGATGGAAGCAATTTTGGGAATAATTTTAAAAGATGTTTTTAATGTGGTAATCTATGAGGAGGGCCTGGTCTTATCCAATTCATGGTCTTACACTATAAATCACAAGGGGAACACCAATGAGGAGAATGTTAATAAGGAAATGTTTTATTATGGTAATTTGTGAGGAGAGTCTGGTCCTATCCATGGTCTTACACTACAACTCACAAAGGGAAACCCTAGGAGGAAATGATCAGCTAACAAAATAATATTTATCAAGGGGAAATATTATAAATTTTTTAATGAAGGAGGGAATGTAAAAATCATGGCATAGGCATCTATGAGAAGACCTTATGAAACATGAAGCATACTAGGTATAAAGGAGAGACACTAAGAGTCTAGTGTCCATCGAAATATAGAGGATACTTGCTTACAATAAACACAAAGCTATATATACAAATAAGTGAGATACTAAGATAAATTCATGTTGGTTATACAAACAAGTAAACTGGACCTACATTCCCACAACATGTTCCTCATTCCTCAGGACTACTTATAGAGTTGTTTATCTGCTATGAAGATTAGGTACTTGTGTGAGAAAGTAGGTAGCACTAAAAGATTTTTTTATTCTCCTTTCCCAATCTACTAGCCTATTGCACTCCAATGGACCTTGTTTCTATCATGAGGCCAACTGTGGAGTTTAAGATTTGATTGAAAATAGGAGAGGTGATATGAATCACATCTTTTAGTATGATTTGACTTTTGAATTTGTTTGTTTCCTTTTATATCATTTCTTTTTGTTTAGATGATTTGGATTTTAGCTTTTTTATTGATTTTATGATTCTTCCTCCATATAGATTTGGAATAACCAACATGAGTGATAGAATTGATACACGTAAATGAGCTTTAGAATTTGGTTAAAAGAAGCCAAGTATCCAAAGATATGACTAACTAAACACTTAGGCTTACCTATGAACCAGTATTTAATCTCAAGTTTCAATTGTATGTATGCTTAGTATGTGAAATGAATATAAAGGAATAAGGAGAGATCCAAAGTAGATCAGTAAATAGGAGTATAGTGAGATGCCTTGTTTTCTAATTGATCATATGGTAAATAAATATTACTAAGGGGATCAAGGTTTGTATAACCAAATCACAATAATAATTATCTGAATTTTTAATGAGATAAGATTGCAAACAATCATTTGACAAGAAAAAGAATAAATTAAATAAGTGAACTTATAAACATAAGTGTGCAATCATTAAAAGAATTATAAGAAGCCATAGGAAATATGAAAGTAAATGAAGCCATATAAAACACATAAATCATAATATAAAGATCCATTTAAAATAGATAGGTGAAACCAAATTTGATACATAGTCGAATGTATAGATATATAAAATTTGATCACAAGTCCAATCCAAAATCATATTGAAGAACAAAGTAAAAAACACCATGTTGTGTTCATAAATAATGATAAATTTTTCCATAAATATTATCCATGACATCTAAAACATCTCTATGAAGCTAGATCCTAACGGCATCTAGAGTCTCATCAATCCTTATGAAAAATTGTCTAAAGACTTCTTGAATAGGAATCGTATCTTTGGTGTGTGAATGAAGCACCAATAGTGGAGAAGAATAAGTCATGGGTGAGGAAGGAACCATAGGTAAGGAAGAAACCATGGGTGGATAAGGAGGTAACACAGGAAAATGAGGAGATTTCTTGCATGGGAGACCTATGGAAGGAGGAAAAATTGGTGCAAGTATTGACTGAAGGTGATCACAAAGGTGCTTCTAGAGACTATGTAAATGATTAGTATGATGGGTACCACACTGGTGCCAAAGATAGTATACCTCCCCATATTTATGGATATACTTAGGTAATAACTTGGAGGAGGTATAGTCTTGTCTTTGGGATAAATAATGGTGGGATGCAATGTGTCAATATATTGCTAAAGCTTTCAATAATAAGTGGAAGAGTGATTATTTATTCCATGGAAGTAATAGATACACTTGTTATTAGACTTTGTGGCCCTACTAATAGAAGAGGTATAAGGAGAGGCTAGGGAGGGTTGATATAACTAGGAGTCTCTACGCTAATGATTGGAAACTTTGTAGATATCACATAAGCTTGATCAGCCCATTCGGTGGGCATGGGATCAAACTACAAAAAAGGAATAAGGCCATCACCAAGGGAATGTGGGGATAGATTATAAACTAAAATAGGCTCATCTAAAGGTAAAGCAGGATCAAAAACAAGATGACATTTAACTAAAGGTAGAGTGGGAGTATAAACTAGACTAGGCTCAGTTAAAGGTGAGGCTGGTCATGTAAAAGGCTTAAGAGTATTAACTAGCATATCTGGGGGAAGTAAAATATAAGGATCCTAGTATTTATAAAAATGATAAGGACCAATCATGGAATTATCCATGAGCATGCTCCTAAGAGGCTATGCTGAAATTGGAGGTGTATTATGTGATCATTCAATTCTCTACACTACGAAAAATAGGAATAAAACTAGAATTAGGCACTAGAAAGGAAGGAATGCTAAAAGATGAATGAAAATATTTAAATAAAGAAGTATGATATCAAATAATCTTGGCATCTCTAGCCTAGACAAGTCCACCTAAAAATGGGTCATTTAAAGCATAACCATATTCATAATTAGCTATGTGTAAATGGATGTTACATGTAGGTATGACCTTATCATCAGAAGTCACATGATGAATAGAATGTCTAGTCTTGGTTAATACCATAGGTATATCATTGATAAGAGGTTGACGGGATTGAGGTTACAAAGAGGGAATAATTTGGATGATGATATGAGGGGAGAGATTACAGGTTTTGATCTTGAGGCTAATATCATGTGGTTCATCATCATCAAAATCTATGAGGTTAGGTGGTATGTTCCCAATGATTTTAGGGTGACCATTATAACCTTGGGTAGAATTGATAGAGTAATTAAAGAGTTGAGATTCCCTAAATGGGATATTAGGCAAAGGATCAAGGGTAGGAATTTTAAAGACACCATGTTCTTGGAATTGTTCAAAATTGTAAGGGTTTGTGTCTCATTGAATCTTATAAATAGTACCATTATGGGGGAATTTTATGCATTGGCATGCAGATGATGTGATAACCCTCATACGATTAGTCTAAGTCCTACCAAGCAGGATGTTACAAGAGAGGGGAATGTTAAAGATCATAACTTTCACATGGATGGTGACATGAGGGATGGTGTAACCTAGAGGAGGCATTTACCTTCTATCATAGCCTTAACACGTGTTATGTATGGACTTGAGATTGCATTCAGAATATCCAAGCATTTTAATTAAATCAAGGGAAGCAGCGCAAGTACCAAAACCCTCATCAATTAAGACATCCTTAACTTGGATATCATTGATTTAGATGCTAATGAATAAAGGAGGATCATCTCCATGAAGAAAAATATCATCTGGAATCATGAAAGTGATAGGAAACTTAAGGGAAAGATAAGTGTCCACTATTTCATCAACATGTATGGACATCTCTTTGCATTGTTGAAGGATATTATCTTTAGATCCGGACAAGGTAGCTTTGTGTCCTGCTAGAGGAGGATGAGGGATGTTCATTTCAAATAGTAATTACATTAGATGGTTTTGATGATGGGGGAAGTTTGTATTAATTTGAGGAAAGGGATTTGAGATGGGAGATGAGAAATTTTTACAATGGTGTCCTATTCATCATAATCCATGTGGGGTTTGCTAGATATAAGCACATAATGTTGCAAGAGATCATGTGAAGGAGGATTGGAAGTGCAATTAAATTTATGTTGGTAAAGCATAGTTGATTTGGGTTTAAGATAATTAGGTTGATTGAATTTAGGTGGTGGGATGGTTGATAGAGCTATTTCTTGTGGTGGGTTGAAGAAATACTATTAGAAGGTTGGGAAATGTTGACTTGGTGTGTAGATGCGGGGGGGAAAGTAGAGATAGTGTGAGAGGTATGATCAAGTTGAGTCATTGAAATTGGTTCTTGGAAGGTTATAAGGTCCTCTTTCCTCAACTCCATGAGATGAGATGGAGAAGTGTCTTGAATGATGTGAAATGTTTACAAATTTTAGTAAATGGGTGTCAGATTGAGATCAATAAAAATAACTACTCTTCACATGTTAGTCAAATTTACCACATTTTTTTCATTATTATGGAGGTCTATAAGACTTTTAACATTATTTGTAGGAGTAGGCTTATTGTTTCTATCTTGATGGTTGGGAAGAGGATCTTTGTATATAGCAAGATGAGCATTAGGTTGATTTAAAGCTTGTTTTTTGATTTGCATTGCATGGACTTTAAAAGTTATGTCATATGATTATTGACATTTGTGAATGAGTGATTCATGATCAAAATTTGGAAAAAGAATAAAATCCATAGCTATATTATACAATTATCTACAAGACTCGTGAGAATGTTCATAACTAGAATGAAACCAACAAAATTTATTTGGATCATACCATTATTTCATTAGATTAGTGGGGTCAAGATCTCATGGTAGAGTCCTTGAAAGATGCTTTTGAAACTTAGAAAAGGATAATGGTTTATGGACATTAGTATTGTTTGTTTGTGAATATGTAGGATTAGAAGTGTTGTTTGGAATGGGATCATGATCCATATCATTGTTTGGAGCAATTCTTGATGTTGTGAATAGTATCATAACTATCAGTAATGTCATCATTAGCTACATGATAATTTTTATTTTTAATAAGCATATGAGTGCCTATTGAAGGTTGAGATTATTAGATGTGGAGCCTGATTGTCTTCCAAGATTAGAGGTTAAAATTATGATGTTATTTTATATGGATTTGGATCTTATTCTTTACATCTCTGATGCCACAGGGGGTTGCAAGGGGGGGAACCCCCCTTTTAGGGTTTGAGGGAGATGACCCCCCTGATGGGGGGGTCTGAGGGCCATGCACCCTAGAGAAAAATTTTATTAAAATTGCCTTATTAAATTATAATTTTATAATCAATTTGGGTTATTAATTAAATGTTTTCAGATCTGACAGTAGAGGTTATGTTTAGGAATTTTTACCCTAAAATGTATTGATATATGGTTGAGATGTATGAGTGAAAAATATTATGAAATATTGTACACAGAGAGGAGGCAAGAAAAGTAGAGAGGTGTAACAAGGTTTGTTACAGGATTTTGTTTCTCCCTTGTATTGTTGGAAATAATATATTGGACAAGTTTGGTAGATTTAGCCCATCTTGGGTGAACCATGTTAAATTTGGGATTTCCTATTATGTGCATGTTTATGTTTATTTTTGAATGTTTAATTTATTTATTTCATAGTTTTTCTTGTATGCGGTTTGGGGATAGATCTGGGTTTTAATTTATCCTAATAGAGATGGTTCAAATTGGTGCATGAGAAAGTCTTGTCACTTAGCTTGGTCAAGGGCTTCTTCCAAAGTTCTTGGAGAGAGAGTCCTAACCTGATATTGTAACTTAGGGTAGAGAGAATTATTGAATAGGTAGAACATATTATCATCTACCATAATTTTCACATTTGTTAGACAAGTTCTTCCATCATTTGATAAAAGCTTGTGTCATTTTAGTTTCAAGTTGTTTACAATTTATAAAGTGAGCTAAGTTATTCTTGGGAATATCACTAGTTTGAAATTCTTGTACTAGTGAGTTAACCAAATCATCAAGGCTAGTGATAGAATGGGTTTTTAGTTGATTATACCAATCTAAAGCATCTCCTACAAGTGTTTTATCTAATATTTTGGTAGTATCAAAGGTATTAAGTTTGACCCAATCTTTATGAAAGGTTACCAAATGTCTTTAATTGCAATGTGGGATCAGTAGCCCCATTGTAAGTGATGGTAGGTTTGATACCTCCTATGTCTATATTATCAATTTGAGGTATAATAGGTTCATTTTATAGATGTTTAATCATTTTACTAATGAGGGGTGGTTGAGGAATAAGGTTACCATGGGAATCCCTAAGGGGGGTGGGGGGCATTCAGATTTTTTACTCCCCATGAAACCTATTAGGGTTGGTTTTGAAGATTAATGAGATGGTTTTGCAACTGTATCATTTGATTAGCATTATTGGTTTGAAAAGTATGCATTTGATTGAGTGTTTATAATAAAAGTTGGTGAATTTGGGAAATATTTTGACTACTGGGCACAATATGTGATACATTGGAATTCGTATTGATCGCTTGAGTTGTAATATGAGTAGTAGCATGTGTCGTATTAGTGGCATGAAAAGCATTGGTATAAAAAGAAGCACTATTAGTATGATTGGAATTGGTATCAAAAGATTTTCTAGTGGCATGATTATCATTGGAAGAAAAAGAAGCACTAAAAGCATGATTAGCATTGGTAGCAAAAGATGCACTAGTGGCATGGTTAGAATTGGAATAAAAAGAAACACTAGTAGAATAATTAGCATTGGTATCAAAATCTATAATAGTGGCATGATTAAGGAGAAGGGTCTTTAGAAAAGGCCCACTAAAATTTGAAAACTACCATGTTATTATAGATACTTAGCATGGAGGTTAAATAAGTCATAGAATAAGATATCATGGTGTCTGAAGGAGACATAATAGAAGGAAAAGGTTGAGAAGTGAAGAAATTATTTCCCCCAAATACATGAGAGAAGGTAGGGAGGGTAAAAAAGGTTCTTATAATTGAGGACCTATCATAAGATTGTAAATGGTTGAAGGGTCCTTTCCTCTATGTTGAGGAAATTCATTAATAAAAAAGATCATTTTTGTTGTAGATTTTAAATCATGTTCATCTTCTAAGGATAACAAAGGATTAAGAACTAAGGATGAATGAGGAGTCTTATAATAGGTAGTGTAAGTGGCAACACGAATATTACTTTCATCAAAGGTGGGAACCACAAGATGTGTCTTGGGAAACCTATTAGGATGGGTAAGACTCATCATGTTTGTCAAATTTAACTCAATTTTATCCTCAAACAGGAAGTCCATTATGAGGAAAAGAGACTAAAGAGTTGATGAAAAGAAGAATCAATTGATAGGATATAAAATTGAATTGATCAACAGTGTTCTGTAACACAATAAATAGAATAGGGAATAAGAGGACATAGTTGTATAGGTCAACTGTGTATTATGAGATAGGAAATAGAATAGGAAGATAAGATACCTAGTCAGATAGGTTAATTATATATGCTAGAAAGAATAACTGAACAGGTTGACAAAGATACATAGTCAGACAGAGTGACTATGTACTAAAGGGAAACAAGATGAATAGTATGTAAGAGACTATGTTAATAGGGATGATAGTGTTCTTAAAACAGAGAAAACATTTGCAAGATAATATCTAAGCACATGAAATGAATCACACAAGCAATTGGATCAATGTGATTTATCTGATTGTAACACATAGCACAAACCTTGCACTAACGTTGGATAATTCAAGTTTTGAATATAAAATAAAATTATTAGAGAGCAAGAAGCAACTTGAATGTAAATACTAACTAATTGTTCATTCTTAAATGTTGTTAATTTATAATAACATTTTAAATTAATGTGATGGGAACTTGGATGTAAGAAGGAACTAAAAATCAATTTATGGATAATTTAAAGTAGTTTAGGATGAAATGGATTTGTATCAGTGATGGTACTAGCTTAGTATTGGAACCCACCCCATAACTTCACAATCCCATAGCAATAAGGGTGTTGGGTGATTTGTCAATATATAACATCAACCACATGTTTATATTTGTCTAGAAAACCAAGTTAGCTTCCCCCTTGATGATGAAATCTAAGTAGGTAGATCTTGGGAAGAAAAATGTTTGATGTTTTAGTGTAAATTGATTTGGAAGTGTGTGCAAAAGAGAAAATTTGTGTGACTAAATTGATAAATTTAAAAACCACCTAATTAATCTATGTTTGTTGCTCTTAAGTATGTAATCAATTGAAATAAAAAGTGAACTAATTACTAGAAAAATAGGTTAATTACTTGACTTTGAAGAGAATAGAGTTAGTTCAAGCAACACTATATGCAAATAAGATAGAATAAAGTTAACATAATCACTACTATTCTATAGAAGTAAGATCTAGAACATATTCAAATAGGTCAAGTATGTATTCTAGACAGAAGATAGGATACATAACTGTGTCGATTTAGTTGACCCAATTTGTTGTAGGATTGTAGTTTTATAGATTGTAAACTTTTGAAAAAAGTACTGTAAATGAAAAATTAAAATGATAGAGAAGGTAATAATGAACCTTAGTGGTTTTAAAGATGCTTAATTTGAAAAAAATAATGTTGTGATTCTCAAGTGATGATAAAATATTTTGTGAATAGAGTCGACTGGATTAACATAGTTTGTAAAACCTATGTGATAAAAAATAATTTGTGAATTGATTTAACTTGATCGACTATGTCTATAAACCTATATGCTGAAAAATAAGAACTGCAAATAGAGTTGACTATCTCGACTATGTATGCAATCCTAATTAAAAAATAATATTATGTCAAGCTAATCAATCTAGTCACATATATTTGGAGAATCCTTACACAAATAGAATAGAGTCATTTTAGAGTAATTATGTTGAACCTATGCATAGACTGTTAGAACTATACCAACAGATTTGATATAGTAATACAAAAATAAAAATATAATATGATTATAAAAATGAATGCTTGAAAGAAAACTTACAAGTATTTGATTCACATTTTTTTCACCAAAATGTATACCAAAGAAAATGTAGCTAACCTATTAATCAATCCTAGCTCATAGAAGATAAATCTTACTTACGCTTCCATTTGTTGATACATTAGATATTCAGGGTCATGACCAAGATGGATTCACTATACCTAACTAAGGGGTCTGTTACCATAATAATTTCACTAGAGAGGGTTCCAAAGCCTCTAGTCAAGCAACACTATGATATAACCCTAGATAGGTTTTATGTTTTCATATTTACTAAGTAAATACAAAGTAAAGTAAAATCTAATCTAGTGCTCACTAAACCTTATGGCACAAAGTGGGGGTAATAAACATAAAAATTAAACATGCATAGAATATCTATACTCAATTCAATGTATAGGAAATCCTAATACATGGGAGATAATTACAAATACAAATATATCTACTCTTACAAAGGAGGAATAAAGTTATGAATACTTACCTTTGAATATGAACCCATCAAGCATCAATCTCTCCCTTGGCGAAGGTGATTTAAAACAAGATTTTGTGGTATGTAAGGATAATAAGGATAAGTCATCTCTAGGATACACAACTTGTTTATGCATCTAAAAGACTTCTCCACAAGACAAGATCTATATCTCCAATGAAATTATTAAAACCCTAAACATTGTTTCTCAAGAAGAATGGTGGATAATAGATGTGCAATATAATATTATTCTTCTTCTCCTCTCTATATGATGGAAATGGATGTGTATATAGCTAAATCTAACCCTAAACCTTTCTAAAAGTTTAGCCAACAAGGTTGGCCCAATTCAAATCAATATTGTTAATTGATAAATATAAGTTAGGTCTCGGTTTAGGTTGGCCAAGGCTAGCCTAGACTAGTAATGTGTTTTTATCAATTTGAATATAGGGTTGGCCCAAGTCAATAGTGTATAGTAAATATCAAAAAGGGTTTTAGGCTTAGGAAGGGGCTAAGTAAGGAAATGAATTGATTGGAGGAGTGTCCAAGATAGGAGGCAAATCTTAGGGAAGTGTATAGTAGAAGGTTTTGTAGATATAAATTGGTGGTATAGGGGACAAAAATCTTATGAAGCACTAATGGTCTTCCCATCCATTTCCTATTGCACCCTTTAAGGAATACACTCAGAGAGATTGAGACTTGATAGGTTCCTTCAAGAGATAAATCATCAGTAATTGATAAAGTTTGAATATATTATGCATATACACGTTCCATGGTATATATGAGTGAGATATAGGACATACAAGTTACATATGATACATGGATGCATAAATGTATGGCATTCCTATACCTATATCCATGTTAATGTTTGGGGGAATCTATGTCCATAGGTTACATTTTTGTAGGTTATATCTTACTATGACCTTTACATGTATTATTATGAACTACTTTGATTGATTACACATGTCTTTCTCTTATAATATTTATAAGTGATACATCTCATGGATATGCTACTTTATTAGGTGTTGATGTGTGTTTTATGCACACCAAATATTCTTACAAGAAGGTCTCTAATATTTTAAGATAGGCGAAAAATCACTCCAAGGTATGAGTTTTAGGTATCAGTTTTATAAATAACCATGTGGTGGAATAATGATGAGCAAAGTTTTTATTTACTACAAATGATTCAGATATAATGGATGTCTAACTCTAAATATAAATTCAAGTTGAGATGGATGGGTGGATATAGGATAAGGTGAGTTTGTATTAAAAAATATAAAAAGGAGGGGAGGGTAAGGTATAAAAAAAGGGTCCTATGATCTAACTGGATATTAAACTCTTCCAAGCCAAGTTAACTTACTATATTAGGCCAAGTACATGTCAAAAACCAATGCCTATTGTGGATTAGATGAAAACACATAATATAAAAAAACACAATGAAGAGTCTAAGGGAATAATTTTATAAAGATTCAATTATTACAATTAAAGATGTTATTTGTATCAAATTGCTATGTATATCTAATGTCACTAACAAGTAATAAGTATGATCTATAACCATATAAATGACAAGACTAACAAAATATTTACTATTATACCTACAAATAACACACACAGCCTACTACAGATTTATCAACTTAATGTAAATTCCTAAATGAAACATATAAGTTGGAAGAATTAACACATTATTCATAGATTTTTTGTAGAAAAATTTATTCCCTTGCATTACAAAATTCTCCTCTCTTTACAATGAATAAAAAACATGTATAAATAGTATTGGTTGGGCACCACCTCATCTTTGGAATGGGATTACATGTACAAAAGACTAAAAATAAGTCTTGGTCTTAATTTAGCTTACCATTCATCCATGTGAAAAAATTTACTTATAGATAAAGTAAATATATAAATAAGTATGTTCAAGATAGACTCCAAAATTACACTATGATGTCTAAGTAGTTATGGCAGTGGTAGCTAAAGTTGAATTAAACTAAACTCAAGTTAGTAAATTGGGATTGGGTATTCTATAAGTAGAATTTGATGATGTGTAACTAATTGCGGAAGAACTTGTTATTGTCGCAATAACTAAAGGTGCTACAGTAATTATCTAAATTTGTGAATTCCCTGTTTGAACAACTAGTTGTTCTTGTTCCTTATTTTTCTTGTATGTATTAGCATATAAGGAAAATTCCAATTCAATTATTTCAAAATTGATAATGAGAAGTTTGAATAAAACAATAATCTTTTCCATTATTTTTTTGTGAGTAATAAGTGAAGTATCCAATTAGTTTTTAATGTATGTGCATGATCTATCTTTACCTCGGTGAATGTGATTAATTAGATAACTTGATGATTAGTTTGATAGACTGTATCCTCAAATTTTACTTTTAAATGGTTAATAGATGTTCATATCAAGGTGTCTAAGAATTTCCTAATGACTATCTTCCCTTGTGGATTATATATAAAGGAAATATGTATCTCCCCAAGTAATTTTTTGGCTTGGATTTATTGACTAATTAATTGTTTAACTAACTCTTTCATTGTTAGGTGCCACTCTATAAGACCATCTCTTGTACTATTCACATATTTTTTAGCCAAATAGATATTTGGGAGTGTCAATAGATTCAAATATGGGTAGACTTCTCCCTAACTACCTTTGCTATTGTGTGTAATTTGACATCTAATCTTTTTAAGGCCTCATTATATTCTACTACCTTGTACCATTACGGTTGTGACTTTGTCTATCTTTGCATATAGAGTTGAGTAATGGAAAAACTTATTAACTAGGGCATTGTGATCAAAAATAGTATCTATAAAATCTAATTTTATCCTAAAATAGAATATCGATGGTGTAGGAGTGTTCTCTTCTAGGTTCATTATCGTAGACTGTTAAATTTTTCTTCAAACTATAAATTCTAAATTTCTTAGGCAATAGAAGGATCTAGAAATCATTCAGCTCTTTAATCATTTTTTCAAATAGTAGCTAAGTCAAATTTGGGATGATGAATAAATATGAGCATTGAATTCATTACCATAATCTTTCTTCTATGGGAATTAATTACAGAGAAACTTTCTATGTCAATTGTATTTTCTTTTTGAATTTGGTTTTTTATGACGTATAATTTTTTGAGACTTTACTTGACACATGACTTGTTACTTCTTTCACCTACTTAATCACCCATTTATCTCTAATAAATCCATCTGCCATTGATAGTTATCATTATTTTACTTATCTATGTCTTATTTTATGTTTCTGTGTAGAGTAGTTGGGTTCATATTGGGTTTTCACTCTATTTGTATTGATATAAGACATGTGGTGTTTAATCACTTGATCGCTTGGTTCATAACTCCCCTTTGAGCCTTTGATTTTTTTACTTGTGATCAAATAAGGTGGTGCCATGTGGCATGACACATGGTAACTGACTATATTATAAGGTACGCATAGCTTCATATATGACTACCCCATGGCTACTAACTATATCAGGGTTTTTAATGGTTCCTTATTGCTTGATCATTTGGTTTCTAGTTTCATAATCAATCAGTTTAACCATTATTATATGTGTAATGAGATGGTGAAACTTGGCATAATTTCACTACACCTCTATGTCACTAGATTTTAGATTCTAGACTTTTGGTTGGGACTAGTGATGAACTAAGAGGGTGACACATGGCATGATATTACTGAATTAGACCATTGACAATTTGATATTTTAAACATTTGAGCACAGGCCGATGATAAGATGAGAGATTGATGTGTGGCATGATCTTTTTACATCACTTTATCACTACTTTTGTAACTTTAGAGTTTAAACATAATTCGATGATGAACTGAGAAGAAGATATTTGGTCTGATCTTAGTGAGTTAGTCACCACTTTTGTAATTTTGAACTTTTGGTGTAGACCGGCTATGAGCCAATAGAGTGACTCATGGTGTGAACTCACTAAACTAGGACATTTAAATAAAATTATCTATCATTTTTTATATAAATCTTATGGTGATACTTGATAACAATGTGTGGCATGATCTCACTAAACTGAAACACTGAATACATGAAAAAGTTAATTGTTTTCAGGTAATGTTGTTGAAGGAGATTTATTCCTAATAATTGGCGCATCAATGATATTATAAAGACTTAGGACATTATCCAAATTTTAATGTAAGAAAAACATGTGGTAATTTCAACACCTCCCTACACATGTGAACCAAATAACTTTGGACAAGCATTGATTATCTTTTTATTAGTCATGAAAAAAATTGATGCTTATCAAATAATGCCTAAATTCTAAACCAAATAAATAAATTAAAAATAATATGACTTAGGATAAGGTATGTTTTAGTCGAAATTTATCTAATGCAATATGTAATTTTGAAGATCAAATGGGTCCCTATTTGAAATTTATAAAATGGGGTGTGTTGGTCACAACTCTATGTTGTAGCATTGACTTAGATTAAGAGTGTAGACTAATTTTACTTATTTAATGCATCATTAATGTCATTTATTTTCAAATATATTAATCATGTATTATTCAATGTTTGGATATTTCTTCAATATATCACATTGTTTGATTGAGTGCATCATTGTATACCTATTTTTTTGCCCCTTATCATTGTTGTTGCTTGATTTATTTTTAATTATAGGATTGTTTCTTTGCTAGGAACTTGCCTTAGTTTATGACATTTTTTTTTATTGAGTTTCATTATGTGACTCTTTCTTGGGATATTTCTTTATTTTTCAATTATTTTTTATTGAGATTTTCATTCTATGACTTCTCTTTGTATGGACCTTGCCTTAACTGACATTATATACAACCCTTGGTCTTGTGTGATATTGAGTGTTATTATGTGTGTCATGTCCATCACATTATGTGTTTATGAATGCATAAATTTAGGAATGGCTATTGAGCTTGCTAAGGTTGTTGATTTTACAGTGTCTTGATCCATATCATGCACATTTAATAATGTTTATGGTGCCATGATTCATATCATTCACCTTCCTATATAGTTCATTATTTAGTAATTATATTAGTGATGGTTACTAATGTGTGCATAATTTCTATATGTAACATGACATGACACTTGTATGCCTAGCATTACATGTTTCATATACACTTTGATGATCTATTCATTCCTATGATGACATATTTTCCACATGTTAGCACATGTTTTTAAATGATTACATATTTGTACTTAACATGATGTAGTTAACTAATTTATTTTGAGATGAATAATTTTTAGGCTATGTCATTCACTTCAAAAGGGGGCATGTCATTGGGCTTGTCCTAGAAACTTAAACCTACATTTAGATTTCAACACATATTACATGATTTGGAGAGTTCAAAGTGGTTTAAAAAATTAGTTTGGTTCAAATATGGGATAAATATTTTCAAATTTAGACATATTCAAGGTCATATGCCATTTATATCCACACATTTTTCAGGTTCTTTAGTTACAGGTTTTTTAATTTTTTAGATTTAGGATAAATGAGATATAGATGCATAGCATTATATATCATGTTGGTACCTAATTGGATCATATTATGGTGCATAAACATTGTTCATACACATACACACTAATATATTTTTTATTATTATGACATCAATGATACATACAAATGAACACTTCGAATCTATAAGTTCATCTCCAATAATTGACTCAATCAAATGAGTAATGTGATTGAGGTTTTGTGAGGTTAAACAACCTAGGCATTACTCTGTGAGCCCAATATGTGGCTCCCCACTTTCATATATTTATAACAAGTGAAATTGTTCAAGTTTATTTGGCCTTTTACATTTAGATTTGTGTATCACTATGATATTCTATACAATTTAAATTGGTGCAAAGTTTTATACTTAATAGGTTCATATACTCAAAATAATGTAAAACAAAATCCCATTTTTTTGTTGTCCAAAACTTCAAAGAAATTACACTTTTATCTCCTAGTGGCATTTAGAATAAACTACAATAACTTAAATGTACTTCTTCAAAATATGTTTCACTATTGAATTTTTCCTTATATTTAAGTAAAATCAAGAAATAATAATTATAAATAAGGGCTATTTGCCCTAATAGAAAAAAAAAATATGGGGATAAATAGAATGTGTCATAATGGATAAAGAGTAGAATACCTTATGAGTAAGTTGAGGAATTGAGGTTCCCTTTAAGGGGTCAATGGTAGATAAGAAAGTAAAGAAAAATATAAATGATGCAATTTGGATCCCACCTAAATCAGGGTAGTTCAAATTAAACTTTGATGGGGCATGTAGAGGCAATCTAGGAGCATCTAGGGAGGGATGTGTTATTAAATATTATAGTGGTTTTTTTATAAGATCCCTATCCCTCGAGCTTACTGATGGAACCAATAATGAAGCTAAAGCACAAGCTTTAGTAATGGGTGTTAACATGGCCATAGATTATGGCATTTATTTTTTGGAAATTGAAGGGGATTCGCAGGTGGTAATTCAAGATTTGTCTAATCAAAGGGGAAAATCTTGAAAATTTGCTAATATATTAGATATCATTTGGTCAAAACTAGAAGCTTTTGAAGAATGGACTTGTTCTCATTGATTTTGAGAAAGTAATAAAATGGTAGACTTTTTGGCAAATGTGGAAATAGACCAAATGATGGAATAAAGAATGGATAATATCAGTGAGCACTGGGCAAATTTTAAGGATTTTGATCAAATTGAGTTTTAAGATGCATTGCTCAGGTAGGCTTTTTTGGCACCTTCAAATGTTTGAAGTTCCTTGGGCCTTTTTAGATTGGCCATACAAAGGAAATTGGTCATTTCATGTTTTTGGTTTTTATTAATATTTTACAAAATATTAATAAAAAGTTGTTTATTTTATATTATAAAATGTTTTTTTTAAAACAATTTATAATATTTTTAAAAAAAAAGAGAGGATATAAAAATAAATAAAAAATAAAACAAACATGAGGAACAAAGAAAATAAATATTAGAAAAATAATTTAAAAAGGATAAAAAGTCCTTTTTGTTTTCTTGTCCTCGAGGTCTTTTGGTTGACATTTTGGTGAGTGTGTGGATTTAGGCTTTATCTACATTGGATTTCCAAGTTTTGAGCGAGTAGATGGGCCTTACCTTCCCATTATGACCTTTATAGGTTATCAAGTGTGTATATTTAATGATTGTAATACCTCGCATGATGAATCATTTTCCCATCCCAATTGAGATACTTGCCAATATTTTTAAATGTTTATTAGGGTTTTAAATTATAATTCTCTTTTTTTTCATTAATGAATAAAAGTTAATTAAAAGTTTAAAATAATTAATAAGTGTTAAGCCTCTCATATTTATTAGATAAATTTATAAAATAGCTTTTATTATTTTGAGGAGAGTCATAGGGATCCTAGGTAACCTATGATCTATACCCCATAGGTTTTTTAGAAAAACTACTTAGACCCTAGCCTAGTGTAGTTACTCAACTCACTTGGTTGAGTGTCTTGGGAGTAGGGCAATTTTAAATTAATTTAGTTGTAAGAGCCCATGTGGATTTGTAAGAGAGGGTACTCTCTTTGACCAAGGAAGTGATGGGTCATTTGAGGATGTTGGAAAGCAAAACAAAAATAATAATAAAAAATTAAAAATTAAACTTGAGGTTTTGAATTTTGAATGTGCAATTTGGTAAAAACCTAGTTAAGGTTTTGAAGTTGTGTTGTTTATGCATCTTTGATTTGGTGGTAGTTGTTCTCTCTTGGAAGGAACTTGTTAAAAGTAAGAAAGAAAAATAGAAAGATGGAGGAGAAAGGAGATCTTAGAAATCTTGATAGGGCCAAAGGAACATCCATGGAGCTTCAAACAAGAAAGTGAACTCTCCTTCAAGGATTAATTTATTCTTTCTCTCATATTTGTAAATAAGGTAAATGATGGTTTCTTTTAGATCTTTGAATCTGGGATTTTTATCTTTTAATTGTTGGGTTGTTTTACTTTTCTTTTTTTTAGAAAACCCTCTATTTGATTGAACATAGCCAAAATAATAAGAGCATATATTTAGTGTTTATACCTCCTACCTACATGAACATATTTTTTTCTTGGTTGAAATAAAAATATATTTATATATAAATATTGTTAAATATATATATATATATATATATATATATACATATACACTTATTTTACATAAACATTATATCTGGAAATATACATCAACACATTGCATATATTCTTCTTTATTATATAAATATTAATGACATGTGTATATACACAAAATACAAGGATTGTATTAGATATATATATATATACATATACATATATATATCTAATACAATCCATTTGGTTCATTTCTTCTGTTTCAGCAATTTGATGCTGTAAATACTTTTTCTCAGAGATAAGATAAGCAGGAGTCTGCAAATATTTATCTTTCAAATACTGCAACTGCTGAGATAAAGTTAGAGTGTCAGCAAATTGAGTTCTCAACATATTGATTTTTCAGCATAAGATTTTAAAAGCTTTGTGATATCCGTTGATCTTCTCATTCTTTTGCTACAAAAGGAGAAGATTCACGAGTTATTGGGAGGTCGATTTGGCTAGAGTTCTAAAGTCTTTAGATTGTTTACTAGTAATATATATTGTAGTAAAGCTTTATAAGCTTTTGTAAGCTCGTGTTTGAGATATATATAAAGGTTTTAAAGGTTTACACCTTTCTCTTATAAAACCTTTAAAACCTTTATATATATCTCAAACACGAGCTTACAAAAGCTTATAAAGCTTTATTGCAATATATATTACTAGTAAACAATCTAAAGACTTTAGAACTCTAGCCAAATCGACCTCCCAATAACTCGTGAATCTTCTCTTTTTATAGCAAAAGAATGAGAAGATCAACGGATATCACAAAGCAGTGCAATCGATGGCTAAAACTAAAAGATGCTCTATATGTATATGATATATATACTCGTGAATCTTCTCTTTTTATAGCAAAAGAATGAGAAGATCAACGGATATCACAAAGCGGTGCAATCAATGGCTAAAACTAAAAGATGCTCTATATGTATATGATATATATGTATATATGTATATATATATATATATATATATATATATATATATATATATATATATATATATATGTGTGATCTTCAATACAAGATCATGTATCACTTAACCAATACCTTGTATCCTATTGTTAAGCATACCCCCCGCCTAGCGTAAGCGTGGTGAGCCGTGCAACTCCCCAAAGTACTATTCTTCTTGCTGAAGCAATTTCATGGTCTCAACTGAAGTTTCCCCACAAATGGATTGTTGATACTGACTTCATTCAACAACCCCGTAAGTCTTTATCTATTGCTACTTCCATTAAAGATTGACCTGATAAATCTATTCTTAGATTTGATAATCCTGTGACTATTTCCTCTGCTTCGACACCATGTCTGCATATCAAAAAGATCCATGATCCACAAATTGACTCTTACTATTGCCCAGATTGTAAAAATATCCTTAGTAAGCCCAGTCACTCTGTGATCCATACTATCCACAGAGATAGGAACATTGAAAGTCTTTTTGAAAGAACCAAACAGCTTTTGGCTCAGAGGAAACAGATCTATATGGAAAGCACTTCTGATTCAGAAGATGGCCATACATGGAAAACCCCTTTAGGTGATGAATCCTATTCTGAAAAAGGATTTCCTAAAGCTACAGATTTTAACCAGTATTCTCCCGATGGCATGTCTAGAGCTCAGATGTATTATGTAAGAACAACTGATAAAAGCCTAGAGAAATCTACAGAAGCTAAGTTATTAAATTGGAATAATGTTGCAACCAAGTGTTTAAACACGAAGGTTTCCAATATTCAGTCTAACTTAGCACAGATATCTTCTATGATGTCCAGTATATAGTTGTATCAGAAAGGAGAAGTGAGACAAGCTTTAAGAATTTTAGATAATAAGCATACTACTGATATGATATCTCTTTCTTCTAAGATAGATCATGAATCCAGTTCTATCAAGCATCTATAAACTGAAGCACATCAGAAGATAGATACTGCAATACAAGCTATCAGTAATCTTGTCCAAGAACAAGATAGTGTAAAATCTGAGATACAGTCTCTACAAGAAAAGACTCATATTTCTGCCTTAGAAACATCTTCTAGTATTGACAGTCTCACTCGAGAAGTCATCAGTCAGCAGCAGCACGTTAACCTGCTTCCTGATATTTTACAATAGGTATCAGTTAGAAATCCTACACCCTTAGCCATAGCAACTCCTTCAGAGTCTCTTGTGATATCCGTTGATCTTCTCATTCTTTTGCTATAAAAGGAGAAGATTCAAGAGTTATTGGAAGGTCGATTTGGCTAGAGTTCTAAAGTCTTTAGATTGTTTACTAGTAATATATATTGCAGTAAAGCTTTATAAGCTTTTGTAAGCTCGTGTTTGAGATATATATAAAAAATTTATCAAATCTAAGAATAGATTTATCAGGTAAATCTTTAATGGAAGTAGCAATAGATAAAGACTTACGGGGTTGTTGAATGAAGTCAGTATCAACAATCCATTTGCGGGGAAACTTCAGTTGAGACCATGAAATTGCTTCAGCGGGAAGAATAGTATGTATATATATATTATACATATATATATATATATATATATATATACATGTATGTATTTTAATATATACATATATATGTATGTATATATTATTATACATACATGTATATATATACATACATATATATGTATATACATCATGTATATATGTATATATACATACATATGTGTATATACTATATCTATATTTTAATTATATATATGTGTATATATATGTATATATACACATATACATCTATATATGTATGTATATAAATATACATATGTATATATACTATATCTATATTTTAATTATATATATATATGTATATATACTATAATACTATATGTATATATACACATATACATATATATACATATATGTATATGTGTATATATATACATGTATATATATACATATATGTACATATATATACATATACATATATGTATATATACACATATGCATATACATACATATACATATATGTATATACAGATATATATATATATATATGTATGTATAGATATATATACACATATATATATACATACATACATATATACATATATATGTACATGTATGCATAATAATATATATACATGTATATGTATGAATATATATACATGTATATATATTCATACATATACATGTATATATATTATTATGCATACATGTATATATATACATACATATATATGTATATACATACTTGTATATATATACATACATATATACATGTATATATATTATTATACATACATGTATATATATGTATATATATACACACATATATATGTATGTGTATATATATACATATATATGTATGAATATATATATTATTATACATATAATAATATATATATATATATTATTATACATACATATATATATATACATGTATATATGTATATATATGCATATGTATAATATATATACATGTATACATGTATATATATCTATATGTATGTATATATATGTGTGTGTGTATATATATATATATATATATACATGTATAGCATTGTATCAACAATCCATTTGCAGGGAAACTTCAGTTGAGACCATGAAATTGCTTCAGCAGGAAGAATAGTACGTTGGGAAATTGCACGGCTCACCACGCTTACGCCAGACGCGGGGGTATGCTTAACAGCAGGATACAAGGTATTGGTTAAGCGATACATGATCTTGTATTGAAGAGCAAGCGGACAAGATCCAGGCAACATAAACAGACCATCAATCTGAAGAAACAATTTGAATATCTTATTAAAATTGGCTTCATCATGAATAGCGACTGGATAGTTGGGATATGCAGTAGAATAAACAGGACCAACATGGAGACCTGTTTGGACGGCAAATTGCAAACATGCAGAGAAAGACATATGATGATTATCTAATAAACATGCAAGAAGACTGACATTAAGACCTCGACGGAATAAGGGAAATATGTCGATATAAATAACACCTATATGCAAAAATTTATATTTTTTCTGAGCACGCAACTGAGCAATAGTCTCATCATCAAAGATTTGTAAATAGTACTTATGTTGATCAGTAGGTTTGACACGGAGTACTTTTTCAGAGACTTTAATATTAGTCTTAGCAATAAGATGAAAAGGGGATAAATTAGCATATACATCAGTGGGTTTTAGATTGGGGAGAGACCAATCCGGACTAGGATTAGGTTCTTCAATCTCTAAAAGAGCTTCATAAACAGAAGATTGAGAGAGGTCAGAGAGAGTGCAAACATCAGGAATACCTGGAGAATCAGCTGTAAGATGATCTAGAGCTTCCATTCTTCTGCGGAACGTCGGTACTTAAATCGGATCTCCAACATGCCTTCCTTGGCTTCAACGGGACCTCGCCACTTCCCTAGTTATCGCAAAGAACTGAACACGATACCAAATCAACAGTAACAGAGAATAACCAGTGTATACAGATGTAAGCAAAAATCCTACAATTCTCAATAACATGAACATGTCTCTGATACCATTTTACACCTTTCTCTTATAAAACCTTTAAAACCTTTATATATATCTCAAACACGAGCTTACAAAAGCTTATAAAGCTTTACTGCAATATATATTACTAGTAAACAATCTAAAGACTTTAGAACTCTAGCCAAATCGACCTCCCAATAAATCGTGAATCTTCTCCTTTTATAGCAAAAGAATGAGAAGATCAACGGATATCACAAAGCGGTGCAATCGATGGCTAAAACTAAAAGATGTGATTACAATGTGGGTATGGGCCCACCACGCACCAACTAAACATAAACTATATTAAAACCTTGTCAACACAGCCGACAAGATACCATCCTTAAAGAAAGAAAAATGACATAAAGAGAGATATAGTGCTCTCCACTCACTATCACGGACAAACCCCGTGATTAGTTTTAATCATCATCTGCAAATTCATGCGAACCAGCTGGAGAATATGGTGAGTTGTCAGTACTGCCATTATCATCATCATTGTCACTAGATGTATGATCAAGAAATAAAGTAGATGGAATCCAACACAATCTACCATCAGGGGTCTTAAGGAAGATTGCTTGATGATTGACAGTGATCCTTCTCCATAAAGCAGCTACCGGCATAGCAGGTTGAGCATGTCGATGGGCATGTAGATTTACTTGATGATTTTGAACCAAATACAACTCAAACCTTACATCAAAAGGAATACGTAGCGCAATAAAGATATTGCGAAGCATATCAAGAGCAATATTTACAAAATAATTAGCAGCTTTTCTTATCATGATATAATCCAAGAATTCAAACATATAGTCTGCCATATCTCTTGATTCCCAGTAATTTTCTCGGCTTGGATTGAACTTCGGCCAGAAGGTAGACCACTTGGAAATGAAATGTTGTACCAGTCCTGTAAATCATTTTGGTTAACAAATTATTCTCACCACACATTTCAGGAGGATTTCCTGGTTTATTGAGAAGAATAGTATGCACACTATTTTCTTCATTGATTTCAGCATAATGGGACGTCCACGCAACATTGTTGCAATTTAGATTGTCTGCGGCAGCATAAGATTGAGATTTCAATCTTACCAATTCATTATTCAACTGAATATTAACCAAAGGTCTAGAACGCCAAAGGTGTTGATGAAATTCATCTCTGACTTCAGTTGTTACCATCATGACAGAATATTGTGAAACTTGATATTCCCTAGTCATGAAATCAGCTAAACAATTCTTTTTGCCTTCAATATGTTCTACAGAGAAATCAAAATCAGAGAGATATGTAGCCCACCTTATGAGTCGGCTGGCTGATCCTTTTTTCAAATTATCTACAAAATTTAAGATACTCATGAAATTCTTTAAGTTAGATCTTACAATGAATTTTTTGGGTCTAACAAAAAACATAAACGCTTGAATTGCTTTTATTACAGCTAGAATTTCCTTATGAGTAGAATGATAATTTATCTGAGCATTCTTAAAAGTGCAAGATGCAAATCTACAAGGATTTTCACTGCCATCAGGCAATTTCTCCTTAAGTACAGCTCCCCAATATAATTTTGAGGCATCGATTTCAATGATTTTTTCACCCGAACCTGGACGCTGAAGAGGGGGAAGATTCTGACATTTATCCTTGATTCTTTTAACTGCAGCTGTCAATGAATCAGTCCACTCTGGAGGATTCTTGGATAGTCTTTTATTTAACAAAATTCTATCATATGCAACATTATAATAGTGACCAGCTATATAATTGACACAACCTAAAAACCTTTGCAGCATCTTTTTCTCAGTCAGATTATCAAGAAAGTTATGTATATTTTGCAGGACATGAGGCTGAATACTAACTTCACCTGATCTGAGAGTAACTCTAAGGAATTCAATCTCGATCTGAAAAGTAACCATCTTTTTTGCAGATAAGACCAAACCATTGTTATATACAACCTGATAGAACACTTTTAGATGCTCTATATGTTCCTTGGGAGTTTTACTGAATACTAAAATATCATCAATATAAACAATGATGAATTTACCATATTTACCAAAAATTTGGTTCATCATTTCTTGAAAAATACTAGGAGCAGTCTTTAACCCAAATGGAAGAACATTCCATTCATATTGACCAAAGGGGGTTATGAAGGTTGTCTTATACCTGTCAGATTCTGCAACTTGAATTTGCCAGAATCCAGACTTCAAATCAAATTTACTATAGACTTTGCTACCAGTGATGCACTGCAAAATCTCATCCTTAGAGGGAATAGGGTGTTGAACAGAGACAACATGTTTATTGAGAGGAATGTAATTAATTACTAACCTCTTTTTACCTCTTACTTGCTCACTTCTTTTATTCACATAGAATGCTTCACATGCCCAAGGACTGTGAGAATCTCGAATCAGTTTCTGATCTTTGAGCTGCTAAATTTCTTGAAAGCATTCTTCTCTGAGGGATGGTGACATTCTAGAGTGATGAGCTTTGAACTATGGTCCCTTCTGAATGCCATTTTTGTCAGTAATGAATTTTAAATCAATATGACAAATATGACATTTCCTATGTTGAAAGGCTAAGGGATTTTCAGAACAGCAATCTTGCAGAATCTTTGCAAGCACAGGTTCTACTTGAGCTTGACAGAGATTAATCTTTTGGGTTAGCCATTGCAGATTGACTGGTTTACCTTTGGCTTTTAATGGAATGCGGCATTCATATCTTGGCTTTTTATACAGAGTATTTTTGAGCAAGGATAATCTCATGAGGTTGAATGGTAATAGGGAAAAATCGAGAGAGATTATCAGATCCAAGCATGACATCAAACATGGGCATTTCATGATGGGCAACTATGAATTCATAGATTGTATCTCCTAAGAGAATAGGGATTTTTGCAGACCATTCAGACATGACTGTTTTAGTATTAAAAGTTATCTTGTAAAAAGCAGGTTCCCATTTGTCAGCTGGAATAGCATGATATCTGGCTAAGGACATATCAGCACCTGTGTCTAGCAAGACATCAAGATTATAGGCTTTGAAACCAGGCCACTTAATGCTAAGTTCACAGACTAGGTTATTAGTAGTATGGACAGAGATTTGATGAATATGATTAGTTTCATCAATCACCATACCTGTGGCTGGTGGATAGCTATCTGCTAGCTAAGCTAACTCCTCTTCAAAGAGTTGTTGTTTCTCTTCATCTTCAGCTTCTTCTTTCATCAGCTGTTGGAGTTCTTCTTGTGCTTTGACAAGAAAATTATGAAGTAAAGCAATGTGTTTGCTGCGCCATTGCCTTCTGTCTTGTTGTTCTGGAGCATAGGAATACATACTATCTGGAACTATGTTGGAAGAGCTTGGAGTAGGATGACCATTGAATTGTATTGCCTTTTCTTTCTTTTGTTGTTTTTGTTGAGAAAGATGCAACAAATATCTTTCTTCTGTTTCAGCAATTTGATGCTGTAAATACTTTTTCTCAGAGATAAGATAAGCAGGAGTCTACAAATATTTATCTTTCAAATACTGCAACTGCTGAGATAAAGTTAGAGTGTCAGCAAATTGAGTTCTCAACATATTGATTTGAAAACCTATATCTGAATCATAATCTGAAGATTCAGAGGCAGTACTAATTCTTTCACAATTCATATTAATTTGATTATCTGATTCTTCATCTGATCTTCGATCCATTGAACATCATATTCATATTCTGGTTCAAGATCAGAAATCAAAACATATTCTTCTTCATTTATACCATGACTTTGTAAGAAATTAATTTTCTTAGCATTCTGTTGTCGCTGAGGACACTTGCTGGCATAATGAGGACCTTGACAAAGAAAGCATTTCACAGAAGCTTTCTGGAATCCATTCTTTCTTTTTCTGAATACTCTTTTCTGTTTAAAGGACTGACCTTTAAACTTTTTGAACTTTTGCTTAGGAGTCTTTTGAGGAGAACACTTGCATTCTTTTGAGTGCTTTTTCTTTTTCCTTTTATCTTGATATTTTTTGTAAGTTTTAGCATCTGTACAACCAAATTGATCAGAGAATGGTTTACAGAACTTGACTCCTATTTTCTTATGGAAAAGCATAGTATCCTTATAAGCTTTTCTTTCTGCACATAACTTATCATTGATGGCTCTAATATTTTGGTTGATACGACCAAAAGACATTGTAGAGATATCAGCGCCCATGACAGACTTATACTTTTCAGCAAAGTATTGAGGAAAAGATTCTATGTATCTAATTTTGAATGCTGGATTAAACATTTCACCAGCAGCATAGAGTAGATTTTCCATATGACACATGTATTCCTCTATTCTAGTCATATCACATAACTGAGCTCTTAAAAACTTAGCTTTGCTGGCTTCTTTCTCATTATCAATAATACCAACAAATTCAGAATAAACTGCTTCACATAAGGCAACTATTGGCTGGCCTTGGCGGAGGATTTCATCTTGGAAGGCTTGTCCACAACCATCCCACCAATCTTTAATGATTCCGACGAAACCATTAAATACTTGATGTGAAACATTTACATGATCTTTCTTTAAACTAAAGATTTGTACATTGGCCCAAGCAAGCATAGCATGGATCATTTCTTTTCTTTTGGCTGGGGCTTCACAGTTAAACTTCCAGAAGAAACGCTGGAAATTTAATGTTCTTATTTGAGACTCTAAAGGAGGCTTTGGATTTGAGGAAGATTATCCTTCTTCAAAATAACTAAACATTTCTGCTTCTTCTATCTTAGCCATTCCTACATGATAGATCTTATCAGCAATGTTTTCTTCTCATGTTTTCCTTTGTGCTTTAGCCTTAGCTATGTCTCTTTGGGTTTTTGCTACATTGATCCAACCAAGAGAATCTGAAGGAGCTGTTATGGCTAAGGGTGTAGGAATGATCCCTGTTGTAAAATATCAGGAAGCAGGTTAACATGATGTTGTTGACTGATGACTTCTCGAGTGAGACTGTCAATACTAGAAGATGTTTCTAAGGCAGAAATATGAGTCTTTTCTTGTAGAGACAGTATCTCAGATTTTACACTATCTTGTTCTTGGACAAGATTACTGATAGCTTGTACTGCAGTATCTATTTTTTGATGTGCTTCAGTTTGTAGATGCTTGATAGAATTGGATTCATGATCTATCTTAGAAGAAAGAGATACCATATTAGTAGTATGCTTATTATCTAAAATTCTTAAAGCTTGTCTCACTTCTCCTTTCTGATACAACTGTATACTGGACAACATAGAAGATATTTGTGCTAAGCTAGACTGAATATTGGAAACCTTCGTGTTTAAACACTTGGTTGCAACATTATTCCAATTTAATAACTTAGCTTCTGTAGATTGCTCTAGGCTTTTATCAGTTGTTCTTACATAATACATTTGAGCTCTAGACATGCCATCGAGAGAATACTGGTTAAAATCTGCAGCTTTAGGAAATCCTTTTTCAGAATAGGATTCATCACCTAAAGGGGTTTTCCATGTATGGCCATCTTCTGAATCAGAAGTGCTTTCCATATAGCTCTGTTTCCTCTGAGCCAAACGTTGTTTGGTTCTTTCAAAAAGACTTTCAATGTTCCTATCTCTGTGGATAGTATGGATCACAGAGTGACTGGGCTTACTAAGGATATTTTTACAATCTGGGCAATAGTAAGAGTCAATTTGTGGATCATGGATCTTTTTGATATGCAGACATGGTGTCGAAGCAGAGGAAATAGTCACAGGATTATCAAATCTAAGAATAGATTTATCAGGTAAATCTTTAATGGAAGTAGCAATAGATAAAGACTTACGGGGTTGTTGAATGAAGTCAGTATCAACAATCCATTTGCGGGGAAACTTCAGTTGAGACCATGAAATTGCTTCAGCAGGAAGAATAGTACTTTGGGGAGTTGCACGGCTCACCACGCTTACTCCAGGCGCGGGGGTATGCTTAACAGCAGGATACAAGGTATTGGTTAAGCGATATATGATCTTGTATTGAAGAGCAAGCGGACAAGATCCAGGCAACATAAACAGACCATCAGTCTGAAGAAACAAATTGAATATCTTATTAAAATTGGCTTCATCATGAATAGCGACTGGATAGTTGGGATATGTAGTAGAATAAACAGGACCAACATGGAGACCTATTTGGACGGCAGATTGCAAACATGCAGAGAAAGACATATGACGATTATCTAATAAACATGCAAGAAGACTGACATTAAGACCTCGGTGGAATAAGGGAAATATGCCGATAGAAATAGCACCTATATGCAAAAATTTATATTTTTTCTGAGCACGCAACTGAGCAATAGTCCCATCATCAAAGATTTGTAAATAGTACTTATGTTGATCAGTAGGTTTGACACGGAGTACTTTTTTAGAGACTTTGATATTAGTCTTAGCAATAAGATGAAAAGGTGATAAATTAGCATATACATCAGTGGGTTTTAGACTGGGGAGAGACCAATCCGGACTAGGATTAGGTTCTTCAATCTCTAAAAGAGCTTCATTAACAGAAGATTGAGAGAGGTCAGAGAGAGTGCAAACATCAGGAATACCTGGAGAATCCGCTGTAAGATGATCTAGAGCTTCCATTCTTCTGCGGAATGTCGGTACTTAAATTGGATCTCCAACACGCCTTCCTCAGCTTCAACGGGACCTCGCCACTTCCCTAGTTATCGCAGAGAACTGAACACGATACCAGATCAACAGTAACAGAGAATAACCAGTGTATACAGATGTAAGCAAAAATCCTACAATTCTCAATAACATGAACATGGCTCTGATACCATTTTACACCTTTCTCTTATAAAACCTTTATATATCTCTCAAACACGAGCTTACCAAAGCTTATAAAGCTTTACTGCAATATATTACTAGTAAACAATCTAAAGACTTTAGAACTCTAGCCAAATCGACCTTCCAATAACTCGTGAATCTTCTCCTTTTATAGCAAAAGAATGAGAAGATCAACGGATATCACAAAGCGGTGCAATCGATGACTAAAACTAAAAGATGTGATTACAACGTTCTAATACAATCCTTGTATTTTGTGTATATACACATGTCATTAATATTTATATAATAAAGAAGAATATATGCAATGTGTTGATGTATATTTCCAGATATATACACAAAATAAAAGGATTGTATTATTTATATATATATATATAATACAATCCTTTTATTTTATGTATATTGTGTACATCAATATATATAATAAAGAAGAATATATGCAATGTGTTGATGTATATTTCCAGAGCATAATGTTTTTATTTATTAAAAAAGAAAAAGAAAAATAAAAAATAAAAATAAATAAAGCAATGGAGAGGGAAGGGCGGCGGCTGAGCCGACCCCTTCCACCTCCCATGGTAGGGAAGGAGGAGGGGTCGAGCCAGCCGGCCTCCCCCTCACATCCTTCCCCGCGGCACCATGGCCGACGGCCACGGTTGAGCCATTTTTTTAATATAAATAAATTAATATAAAAAATTTAAAAAAAAAGGGAAAATGTTAAGTTAGAAAAAAAAACAAATTTACTTTTACTTTTAAGAGATCGTTGATTTTTTATTTATGAAATGTATATTTTATATTTATGAATTATATTTTATAATATACATTTATATTTTATATTTTATAAATTATAATTTCATATTTTTTTTTATAATTAAAATAAATAAATAAATTATCATAATTTATAATTTAAGTTTTATAATTATAATAAATTATTATATTTATTATTTATAAGTTATATTTTATTTATATATTGATTTTATATTTGGAGAATGTAAATAACATAGATAGTGGGCAATGGATATATATATATATATATGGAATATCTTCATGATAAGCATGACCATACATTGATATTGAAGTTATCAATATTGGATTAATAATTATATTATTCAATTGATATTATGATATTATGAAACTATTAACAATTAATAAGTGAAACATACAAATCACAAGTATGAAGTATAGATAAAAGAAAGCATGCAAAATAATAAATAGTTGTAAAGGTGTAGTGGTCGAAGTATGAGTGGCTAACACATTTAGTATGATGAGTGGTGTATCAAATAATAGAAGTACATTATAAAATATACCTTTTTATAATGTTCACGATTTGTAGAAATGTGAGATTGGCATATCAATATTTAATAAGTAGCGTGTAGTACTATAGGTGGATTTTGAGATGATATATGTGAATGTTAGCAAAGAATTAAGTTCAAACATTGTTTTAATAACTGGTACTAACATTATATTGATGGATATAAATAAGGTATATAGAACAATCGATAAATTGTGACCTATATATTCCTTACTATATCTTTGCAAAACTTATGTAAGATAACATATAGTCATTTTTGGATTGAATGTTGTATTGTCATTCTTATCTTGTTTATGATTATGGGAAAAGAAAGAAAAATCTTTGAGGGGACATGTTAACTTGCTCAGTGTAAGTTGACCTATTTTTGCCTATGTCTTAGTACATGGGGAAGATTTACCAATGATAGACACAGTTTAAAGATAGCATACCTGTTGTGATTTACGTTGTAGCATCTAAATGCTAATTGTTGTGCATATTGTAATTGATGTTGATTATACGGTCTTGTCAATTTGGAATGCTTGAAAGGTTGTTCATGAGGATTGTCTCTGGTCTTGAGTTACCTTGCTGTTGAAAGAACCATATTGTAACTCATGTTCTTGATTACTATAAAATTTGTTATAAGGCTCTAGTTTAGCTTGTGATAGGAAATAGTTTGTCTCATTTTCGTAGGGAGGAAGTAAACTTTGAATTGTAATGTAATTATTGTTTCTTCTATTGAAGTTGTGTATGTATTGGTGTAACTCAATAAATAATTTATGTAACCCTCATTATCATTATTTTGCCATTGGAATAAAGATTGATCTATTGTATTAGGCATATAAGTATTTGTTTAATGTCTTCCATTTTGATGGAATAATAAATAACACAACCTTTGATCTTAAATTAAAGTTTTATAAAAGGAAAATTAATTACTTGAGATGAATTGAATGAGCTTTACAAATTCAACAAAATAACTTTTATAGGCCAAGCCTTCATAACCCATAAGAACATAAATTGACAAGTAAATTTGAATTAATATTATTGTAGATTTAAAGTGATTTTATATTTGGCAAGATAAACTTTTGAATCAAAGGAATGCAATTTTGATGAACAAAACCAAAATGTTTTAAAGGCTTAGAAAATCAAGCTACATTGCTTATAGATCTAGAGATGTAACTACAATAGCCTAAAACATTGTTAAAGAATTAGCCTTGCGCTCTAAAACATGTATTGACTTCTTTGATATGAGAAATCATAAGTAATAAATGAAGCTAATTAAATTTAGAATCCAACGTAAGTCAATTGGAATTTGACACGAATAAATAATTGTGTTTTTTAGGTGGCTTATATAGAATTTTGAAATCTCTTTCCCTATATTAAACTAAATTAATTCTTCAACTTGAATCATATTGTTTTATTCAGTTAATTTCAGTGAAACTATTTTGAGAGACAAAGGTCAAAATCAACCACTGAATAACACCTTCTAGCTTCCACAGTGCCTTCAAAACCACCATTCCAAAAGAATCTAGAGTGAAGGAATCATGAATCTTGAGAGTAATTAAGAATTATTTTATGTTAAAACTATTATTGGTAACTCAAATTATCCAATAAAATATTTTTGTTACTTTAAAAACTAAATTTTGAATGCAATTTATTCAAAAATTTCTTGTTGATTATATTTTTTTGTCTGCATGATCACTCAAGAAAGAGTGTTTAAATTATAACCCAGTTTAGCGTTTTGAGAAACCTAAAGTTGTATCATGTAGTTTTGAGTTTTATATTTGTGTATCAATATTTATATTTTATTTTAAGCATTTCTCTATATTTTTATCAAGGACATCTTGAACCTTGTGTAACATTGATTTTCACCAATTTTTTGAATTAGGTTCTACAAAGTCATTTCAGAAATAGGGTTGTAGAATTTACCCAGTTTGATATACATATGATCTGAAAGATATAACCTATTTATTTGAGTTTAATAACAATATATAAACTTTCTTATTTCATTTATATTGTTATTTAGTATTTTTAGTGAGCTTTTTCTAGGGGCAGTTAACGTTTTATGCACCTGTGTTTTGTTGTTCGGCTTGCAAAGTCATTTCAAAATTAAATTGTTAAAAATAGTAAATGAAGTCATTCCCCAAAATCAAAAGTTAATAGTGATTTATTTCTGATTATAATTTTCTTTAGAACTTTTAATAATCTATTTTGGATGTTGTTACTATTTTTAGTAGCCCGATTCTGAATCTATTTTATTCTAAAATCTGCTAGGCAGAATTGAAACACTAAAATATTTTTAATGCTTATCTTCTAAGGGTCAGTTTTATGGGTTCATAAGGAGAACCTATAGCTAATGGATTTGAGAAGTGGTGTCATAATTAATTTTCTCTTAGTATTGATATTTTACCCATTGTTATTGATAGGCAAGTTAATAAAAGTATGACTTGGTTACGAGGAAGGTGAGTCGACCTTGGGTTGCTCTGGGTGTTAGGAAAATCTATCCCAATATAGGTAGGTTGCCTTATTTAGCATGTTCATGGGTAGTACAGAGTTTAAATTAGGGTGGAACAAATTAAGGTTTTAGTTGTTCCTTCAAGTTGCTTGCTTTTGGATGTGATTTCTTAAATGTGTGTAAACTAACGTACATCGATTTAGTTGCATTAATTTGATGAAGTGTTTAGTTGAATGTGTTTAAAGTTGTGGAGAATAAGCATCATGAAAGATTAAAGAAAAAAAATTGTAGTGTTTTTATGGTTTTTATTTGGGTGATATTTCGAGCGTTACATTTTGGTATCAGAGCTTGAGTTCAACACTGAGAACTCTAAGGATTATGTCTGGTATCCGTGATGAAGCTATAAAATTTATCATCATAATATTTATCTATTTGGTTGTAGTCACTACGAATTGGGATCGTAAATTGATTTGTGTGTCCATGTTGTTTATGCTTGGGTGAAATTTACTTAAATTTTGAATTGTCGACTTCGTTGGCATGTTTATACTTCATGTTAGCATTTTATATAGTATGTAGTGTGTGAAATATATATTTATTTATATATGATAGAGTTTTAATTATGTATATAAATTATGCATTACTTATAGATGTACTTTAGTGGTATATTATCTTAATAAACTTCTTTCATATTCTAGTAATTTTGACTGACACCATTATAGAGGTGGTATGGAAGATTTGTTTTCTATAAACTCTTGCTAAAGTTGGAATACATTCCTATAAGAAATTATGTTTGTCTATATTATGATTTAAATATAAATAAGAATGTAAAACCTACCTTGGTGTATCTTGCTTTGGTTTTCAACATCCAAACACATTATTTACATTTGGTTAAGAATTAATTGTGCACATGCAAGCTTAGACTTATTAATTCTCCTAGATCTTAAGATTAGAGTTGTTACATTTACCTTTTATTTACTTAATTTTAAGTATAATTATTGAATAATAATATGATATATACCTTGAATAAGTATAGTGATTAATTATATGTAAAAGTAAACTAATAAGATTTATTAGTACATGTGTATTACATAGATGAATCTTGAAGTCATAATAAATGTGTTAAAATGATTCTTTCTTAGATCCAAGCCTCGCTTTATACAACTTAACCAATTTTGAAATTGTAAATAGCCTTATAATGTTAAAATAAGGTGGTAATGATAGGACTATTACACATTTATATAGATGAAAGAATACTTGTTTAAAAGTAGTCTAATCCTTTAATAGTGACAGATAGCCTATGAGTGTTAATAACATTAACATAAGAGAATTCTTTTTTTGGAGCTTTAGCTAATAGTAATCCTAAATGGCTGCTCCTCCCCTTTGTTCAACAAGCTTATGATACGGGTACACCTTAATTTGGTAGTATATATGCTAGTTTCCTACAGGAGATACTTAGCATTGGTTGTGGTTTCCAAATATTTGTGAATGTTGACGCATTGATTCTCTCAGTGATGATTGTGTATACATAATGATATTTCTTGTATTTACAATAGATAACAAGTTTTTAGTGTTCAACACTCAAACATACATATAATTTTCACTCGATATAATTTCAATGAAATATGTTTGACAACGATATTTCTTTTGAGATATGTTACTTGAGAGCAGTAACAGTTAGAGATATGTGATAGTATGTCTGCATTGGTATTTATGTGGTACTGGGTGCCACGTGGAAGAATTGATAGTTGTTATTGCCCTTTGGTTGTATCAGTGGTTGACATGGTGGACAGTTATGATCAAATGTCATTAGATACTTTATTTTTAGCAGCACTTTATTATGATATGAGTTGTTATTCAGTTTCTTCAGTAATGAATAATAGATAAAATTTTCACATGTTACCTTAAGACATTGTATTAATATGCACAGAGAGACTCAAATATTCTTCATGATATTTTATTTGAAATTATAGATATATGTTCAAAATCACCATTCCAAAAGCATCTAGAGTGAAGGAATCATGAATATTGAGGGTGATAAAGAGTTATTTTATATTAAAATTATTATTGGTAACTCCAATTATCCAATAAAATATTGTTGGTTATTTTAATAACTAAATTTTGAATTTAATTTATTCATAAATTTTTTGTTAATTATATTTTTTGTCTGCACGATCGCTCAGGAAAGAGTGTTTAAATTATAACTCAATTTAACGTTTTGAAAAACCTAAAGTTGTATCATGTAGTTTTGAGTTTCATATTTGTGTATCAATATTTATATTTTATTTTAAGCATTGCTCTATAATTTTAGCAAGGATATCTTGAACCTTGTTTAACGTTGGTTTTCACCAATTTTTTGAATTAGGTTCTATGAAGTCATTCCAAAAATAGGGTTATAAAATTTACCCAGTTTGATATACATATGATTTGAAAGCTATAACCTATTTATTTGAGTCTAATAACAATATATAAACCTTATTATTTTATTTATATTATCATTTAGTATTTTTAGTGAGCCTTTTCTAGGGGCAGTTAACATTTTATGCACTTGTGTTTTGTTGTCCAACTTGCAAAGTCATTTCAAAATTAAATTGTTAAAAATAGTAAATGGAGTCATTCCTCAAAATCAAAAGTTGATAGTCATTTATTTTGGATTTAATTTTTTTTTTAACTTTTATTAATCTATTTTGGATGTTTTTACTATTTTTATTAGTCCAATTCTGAAACTACTTTATTCTAGAATCTGTTAGGCAGTATTGAAACACTAAGATATTTTTAATGCTTATCTTCTAGGGGTCAGTTATATGGGTTCATAATGGTAGCCTATAGCTAATGGATTTGAGAAGTGCTATCATAATTAATTATCTCTTAATAAGGATATTTTACCCATTACTATTAATAGGCAAGTTAATAAAAGTGTGACTTGGTTACGAGGCAAGCGAGTCAACCTTGGGTTGATCTGGGTGTTAGAAAAGTCTATCCCAATATGGGTAGGTTGCCTCATTTATCATGTTTATGGGTAGTGCAGAGTTGAAATTTGGGTGGAACAAATTAAGGGTTTAGTTGTTCCTTCAAATTGCTTGCTTTTAGACATGATTTCTTAAATATGTGTAAACTAATACACATCGGTTCAGTTGCATTAATTTGATGAAATGTTTAGTTGAATGTGTTTGGAGTTTTACAGAGTAAGCATCGTGTAAGATTAAAGAAAAAAATTGTAGTGTTTTTATGGTTTTTATTTGGGTGATATTTTGGGCATTACAATGATAAAGATTGTCCAGTACGTGAAATTATAGCAAGATGGTTTCTTTTTTGGGTGTTGGTGTTTGGCTTGGTGGCATAGTGTTTGGAGAATTGGAAGGATGGATAACTTTAGTATCTAGTCTATAGGTTGGCTACTGGCCTTTGGTTGTGCAAAGATTAGAGAAATGGGTTTTGTTGGCTCCATCTCTAGAACATGATTGTTTAATGTGTTCTGGATTATGATAGTTGAGGTGGTGGAAGCATTTGAGTAGGTGTTGGGAATGGCAATTTTGGCTAATAGTAAAAGAGCCAAGGTGAATTCAAATTTGGCCTCTCTCTTTTCTATGAATCTCTGTTTGGTCATGTCAGATAGAGAGCAAGTCTAGGCCTTGATGGAATTCTTTGTGTGGCCAAAACATAGACTAGAGCTTCTATTGGAGTTAGAAGCCCTTCCTCTTGGGTTATTTCCAATGCTCCTATTATCAGGAAGAGATAGTTTGGTTTTTTTCCCATTGTCCATGTTTTGTGGGTTGAAATTTCAATTTTTGGCTCTTATTGATTTTATGAAAGAAGTCAACGTAGTCTATTTGTTTTAGTTGGAGATTGCTAGGTAGAAGGGTATTTGCTTGCCATATGTTGAAGAATTGCTTTAACCCATTCCGAAGTTGGAGGAGTGGTAGGCTCTCAGGAGGCTTATAGAAAGAATAAAGGTAATTAAGTGGCTTGGTAAAGGTGTTTCAAGAGGAACATTCAAATATCCTCTATGATGGAAATGAAAAAGTAACTTTGGTAGGATACGGGTCACGCCAAAAAATGTTTGATCTTCACACAAGCTAAGCAGTTAGACAGAGGGATGGTTGTATTGAAGTTTGATAAGAATGGATTTGATATCGAGGTGAAGGCTCTATAATTACATATGGACAACTTTAAGGATTCTAGGCAGGCATCAGAGAATGGCATCCTTTTGCCCAGTAATGGAAAAATGGTATAGCTAGTTATTTTGGAGTAAGTTTGATAAGCTTGATCTTTTTGTTAAACTTTGAACAGTAAGGGTTTGATTATGGTATATATATATATATATATATATATATATATATATATATATATATATATATATATATATATATATATATATATATAAACTAATCAGTAGTAAGTATGGTTTATATCAAAACCAATTTTGTTTTTAGGTTGTTCCTATGCCTTAACACTGCCAGATGTTAATCTAGACCTATTTTTTATTTTGATCTTATTATGTTAAAAGTGCCAGGGACCCATTAATTCCCTATTAATTATCTAAAAAAAAGTTGAGGAATTGAGGTGGCACAAAGATGGCAAGTTAGAAGGGTTTTCTAAGGCTAATTAAGAAGTAGTGAAGGACAAGAATCTACCATCTACTCATGAATTGCACTCAGTTTTGGGCTTAGATCGCAAACATTGAGATAATTTTGAATAGCAAAAGCATAAGGATGATTATGAGTGATGGAAGGAAATATCTATGAGGAAAGTACCCTCCCTTAGAAAAGTAATGGGCAAGGCACCCATGGTATACAAGCGGTTTTAAATATCTCTGGCCTTAAAAACTCAATGGTGGTTGAGGAAGTTTTTAAGATGGATATTAAGTAAAATTAATACCCCTCATTTTGATCTATTGTTCCCTAGTCAAATTCAATAAGTTCCTCACATTAAATGAACCCTAGTGTGTGAGGAAATTTGAATTCTTATTCCTGCTTGTGCAAATAATTAAATACTTACACTTATGTTAAGAATGTTTAAATGAATTTAAATTAACCAAGATTAATAGACTAATATAATTCTAATTAAAGTTTTTTAAAATTTTAAAAGTAAAAAATAATGAGTGCATATGCCTTGTATGAAGGCTATGAGGTCTAGTTTATGGGATTGTTAGGTAGCCTATAAGTCATAGGTTTCCAGCCTATGTTTAGTGGGATTGTGTAAATATTTTGAATGTGTATGTATATTTATAATAAAAATTAATTAATTTGTAAGGAACCCATGTTGGCATATAAGGGAATTAATTGTTTTTATAAGAGTGTGTAGGGTGTGCAAGTAAACCCACATGGGCATGTAATAAAATTAAATTTTATTATAAAAGAAAACATAGGATTTCATGAAATAATTAGGACTTATGTAATAAGGTGGATGGAGTGTTGGAGAGGGGGTGGATATGTGTTAAAAATATATTGGTTGGAGACTTTAGTGTATTTTTCTATTTATAATGACATCTTATGTGTGTTTGGAGGGTTATGAAATATTATTCTTTCTTTAGATTTATAAATATTACACTTTGTTGGACTTTTGGAATTGGAAATTTTATCGGAAGATGATTTTTGTGTTTTATGTCTTGGACAAAGGATGGAGAGGGAGAGAAGATGAGATAAAACGGAAAGATAAAGGAAGGAAGAAGGATAAATGTTACTAGAGTTAAATCAAAGAATAGGCATAAATATTAAAATGGCCTAAAATAATTTGAACTCATAGGTTTTATATTCTACCTAATGGAGAGGTTGAAGGTAGGATTCTTGATGCAAAATTTAGAAAGTCAAAATCAAGGATCTCCAACATTAGAGGTACCTCATTTTTTTGATGGGTTTTATTAAGTATTGGTCTTTAATTTTGATCCTTCTATGAAAAAAATTTGGATATACATTAGATAATCAAACTTATTATCTTTCAAATGTTAGCTATAAAATTGTGTAATTTCCTGTATAGTTATTGTAAAATAAAATGAAAAAATATATATATTATGGTAATTGAAAAAGGTGTTGATTTTGGAAGTGGATGCAATTAAAAATTATCTTGTTTAAATCAATTATTCATGACAATCCAATCAGAAGAACATTAAAGAATTAAATATACACTTTTCATAAAATCTTTCACATTAGTTTTTATCATTAAAAAAATGAGGGGGTTGGCTCATAATACATAAGTTATTTTGTTGATTGGCATAAAGTTATTTATGAAAATAAATTCATTAATATGTTCATAAATTCATAAACTTTATGTGAATGGCATTGATCATGTGTATTGTTTTATTAAAGTTGAAGTGTTGGAAATGTGTAATGTTAATCACTTCTACTTCAATCTCAACAAAACCTTGTCACTACCTTTGTCTCCAATATTGATATTTTTGGTTTCAAATGTAATCTACCTCACTTAATTGGGAACATTAAGAATGGAAATAATTTTATTATGTGGTGTATTAGTGAGTAAATATTTGTGAAAGTTTAATATAAATGTCATAAATTTTAATAGGGGTTTAGAATGATAGGTGTGCGGGGGATAGTTATATTTATGTTATGTGCTTAGAGTAGGTATATAGTAGATAGTCTCATTTTTTATTAAGGTACAGCGTTTTTAAAAATTTGTTGTCCTTGTATAACTATGATGTAATGATTATGATATTATAGTTGTATTAGGATTAGATATGCCAAAGTTAATAAAAATAAATGAAGTGAGAAATAATATTTTCAAACAAGTGTTAGATATATGGAGTAAGGCATTAAGCCATCAAGTTAAAGATGTAGAAACTAAGGCATAGAGCCATCAAAAAATATTGTATTTATATCTACAATGTTGTGATCATAATTTGGAAAGTCATTGAAACAACTAGAATAAATCATTAATGTCAATTGCACCTTGTTTGATAAACTCTCTTTACATTCATTTTGTCTTAGAAATGTTGTTTGGCAAATGAGAAAAAAAATATTTGCTTGTATGATTTAGTTGAAACAAGTTTTTAATTATGCTTAATATGGCTTAGAATTGTTAAGCCAATACTCAAATAGTTTTATTACCAGTAATTGCAATTGAAATGATTTGTATTTCAAAATTATTTTTACAAGTAGTTTATTGGCACTTTTCTATGTCATTAAAATCAGTTTAGATTGTAAGTAAATTAAATATCCATAAATAAGATTTATCTAATCTAAGGTTTGAAACATATTTTAAATGGATAAAATTTATTATTTCAAAAAATAAATAATTTTATTATTAATAATTCTAATTAGAGTTAGAGGGATTTTAGATCAATTTCACCAGCGAAAATTATTAAGGCACCTTTTAGATTATCAAAACTATTTCAAAATGATAGGTTTTTTTATCTATTTAATCTCACATAAAAATTATCTAATGTTAAAATCTTACTCTATAGCTTATTAAATATGTATAAACCATCAGAATAATTTATTGATACTTTCAAGAATTAATTTGAGGGTGTTTTCAAACCCAATTTATCAACCTAAAGTTAGAGTAAAAATATTGTTTGAAAATCATTGTCTTCTGTCATGACTATTTTAGTGTTCTCTCCCTAGATAAAATGTATAGGTGGCTTATTTATTTGTTAATGTATAGGTGGATTAATTATTTTGTAATAGTATTAAAAGTAAATTATAATATTTTATTTTATTTAATAACATTTTTAGATAATTAATTAAACGTTGCTTATCTAAGCTTTTTCCCTAGCCTAGTATAAATGTACTAATACTAGTGTTATGATCATTTGTGATGTGAATTGTCATGTTCGGTAAAAATAAATATATTTGATACTACTATAAAAAATTTATAGTCTTGATAATATTATTAAAATCCTATCCCAAATTAAGGACCTTAAACATAACTATTTTGGATATTAGTTTAGTTTCTTCTAGTTAGCTGTAATGAGGCTATTGGTTAACAGTAGAGTAAGGTGAACTTTTGTTTATTAGACTTAGGTAGTCTATCAAACCTTATTAATCATACAATGGTGTCTTATATCAACCCTTGGTGGCATCTAGTTGTGTGTGGTCTAGTTAATGGTCATTGCGGGGAACTATGAAATTGTTAATTGTAAGTATGAGAGCCAAAGGCTAATTGCCTTTGAAGTATAACTAACACTCATTTTTTTAATAGGTGAACTACATCCAACCTTAATTATTTATAATAAATTAGTCATATGAGATATGTAGGTATCCCAATAAGTGAGCATAATAACTAGTAACTAACTCTTAGGGTGTTTTCCTTAGTGCAGACTCTAGTCACTAACCTTACAATGTCTTTCCTTGTGTGTTAAACATAATTTCCAATGATAACCTTTTAGAATGTAAAGATGAATAAATATTTAGCTTTAATTATTTATCTATGTGATGATCCTAAGTCATTTCTCTAATTGAGTAAACTAGAAAACATGGTTTTATCCTTTTTAGTCTTAGTCATTGATGAATTTTAGGTTGTGGAGCTAAAAGCTTCACTGATGCAGACATGGAGGAGGTCATTGGAGGAGGTTACTGAAGTGTCACAGACACCAGCGTCGGTCAGGCCAACCGATGTCGGCAGTATTAGATAGGAAGAGCAACCGACGTCGGTCAGAGATTGGCCAGCATCGGTCACCTCCAGGCAGACAGGGACCGACGTCGGTCGCCTGTGTGGTTTGGAACTGCGAGTGTTACGGACAATTTGTTAACAAACTGAGTGTTTTCATGATGAGAGGCTAATTTTAGTCTTGGGCTACGGATCTAATTATTGTAATTAGGTGTCTAATTATTGTTTGCATGAGATCTATATAATAGACTCATGGGCTGTATTGTAAGTTGTTCTAGTTTGAGTTGAGCAAAGTTAGCTCCTTCTATGTGTGAAGTGAGAAAGGGTGTTCCTCCTAGTTCCACAGCAGTGCCAAGTGTGGGTGCTGGTTTAAGAGAATCAGAAGGGTTCTTCAGGTGTGTAGGATCTTGGTTAACAAGTGTTGCAAGGCCACTTTTGGAGATCTACATGGGCAAGTAAGATCATTAATCTGTAGGTGTATGTGTGTGCATGATCTAGGTTTGCAGGTGTGCAGAACTAGATTGATTTGCAGGTGTGTAAGATCAGGGAGGATAGCAACACAACAGGGAGCAGGATCTACTTGGTGTACGGTGTGTACTCGGTCTAGAGCAAGAGAGGAAGGCAAGGCAGTTCCTTTCATAAGTAAGATCGTTTGGGTTGCAGGTTGTTGTAGTTTAGGGGAGATCTACTTGAAGTATGATTGTGTACTTGGAGTGCGTGGAGCACTTGTGGAGTGCATGGAACACTTGGTGTACTGGCAGTAGTGGATACTGACTGGTTGGAGGTGAACACCAACTCTGTGTTTGAGTTGTGTGTTGGGACCATAAGAGAGAGAGCTTTGAGGAGAGAATTACTATTCACTTGAGGTGTGGGAAGCCTCTAAGAGGTGGTGAAGAAGTGGCATCTTCTTTATTGTATTCTTTTCTGTATGAGTATTAATACAAGTTGTGTATTGTCTCTCATATTCTGTGTTGTTTTTGGTTTCTAGTTACTTGTTACTTCTGGTTAATTCCGCATCTTAAGTTGCTTGTATATGGTAATCAATTATGTGCTTCCACAGGTTCCTAACAGTTGGTATCAGAGCTAAGGTTGCAGGGAGTAGGTTTTGTGTTTGGTTACAGGGCACTCTCAGGGGTTTCTGATTGAGTGGGAGTATAGCAATGGCAGAAGAAAGTAAGCTACGAATGGAGAAACTGAATAACACGAATGGTCACTTACGATGTTATGGAAAGAAAGAGTAGGTAAAGAAATATTGTTGGTTGATAGCAGATCAGCATGAAGGAACTGAAGAAGTAGATGTTGCAGGTGTTGTTGCACAGGATGCTCTAGGATGTTTCTTGGATAAAGTTGAATCTTGGTTAATAGATTTTGTTGCCTCTTTCCATGCAGCCCCAAGTAGAGGGGTTGGTGAGCCTTGTTAGATTGTTGGCAAAGGGGAAGTGTTGCTGAAATTGTAGGCAGCCAACACATGGGTGTTGAATAAGGTCATGCAGGTCCTAGTCTTGGAGATGCGGCTAATTGCTTCAGGAAAGTTGGGTGATGAGAGATGCACAAGAACTCTCACAACGGATGTAATTGAATTAGAAGGTGGTAAGAAAGTAGGTATCCTTTATCTATCTACTTATATTATTGATTCTTCTTCTGTTGCGAAGACGTGGCTTTGTAGGCTTGGTCACATGAGCAAGAAGGAGATGCATGTTCTTAAGCAGAAGATAGATGTGTTTGATAGACTTAAGAACTAGAAAGCCTTGGTGTTCTTGGAGGAGATGACAGACAGAGACCAATGGATGGGGTTGGATACTTCTGAGCAGGGCAGTTTGGACATGGGTTTTGATTCAAAGGAGCTCGTAGGTAAAAATTCATCACTCACAAGCATACACAAGTACCGGCATCGATCAAAGGTAACCAACGTCAAACAGACATGTGCTGACGTCGGTCATGTGCAGACCAGAGGAGTTGGTAGTGTCGAGCAGGTGGAGACTGATGTCGGTAGTATAACCAGCATTGGTGACCTAGACAGTCATATGGAACTGACGTCAGTCGAATGCAGACTGTGTAGTGACTGAGGTCAGTCACTGGGATGGATTTTGGGCAGATAGCAAGCTGTCAAGGAGTCTCAAACGCCCATGGGGAGGACTAAAAGGGTAAGTAAGCCTCAAATTCATTGTTCCTCTTCTTTATACTAGTTACTGACTGCAGAGAAGGAAGGATCCAAGAAACAGTGGGAGTATGGCATGAATAGGATGTAGGACCAAATGGGAGATTTGGTAGGGTTACCAGCTGGTATGAAAAGCACTGAGACAAATGGATACCTTAGTTAAAGAATAGAGAGAATGGACACGTGAGACAGAAGGCCAGGTCATATGGTCTTGAGGAAGCTGCAGGACAGTGGTACAGGGTTTGACAGGTGGAGGACAAAGCAGGGCTTTAGTCAATGTCAGTGTAACCATTGTGTTTGTCTTACCAGGTGGATGATGAGTCGTGACATTATCCTATTGCTGTATGTGGGTGATATGATAGCTAGCAGGTTTGTACATACAGGGTTTTACTGAGCTAAGGGTAAGCTTAGTTCAGTGGCATGTCATGAGGAATTTGGAGCAGCGAAATTCTTTGGCATGGGAGACATGGAAGATCACAGGTTGATTTTGTCTCTAGTGGGAGCTTATGTGAATAAGGTGTTGGTGAGGTTCAATACGTAGGATGCAAAACCAGAGCACACCAAAGGCTGGATAGTTTAGTGTCTAAAATCACATGAGGTCTGGTATAGACCTGAGTTTGCCCAAGCAGTGGGTGCTGTCAAAGAGTTAGGAGCCAATTTGGGGAAGTGAGTTCTCAGGTATCTGAGAGGGACCAGCAGCAGGGATTCATTCTATGCAGGGTTAGGACTTCACTACATGGGTTTGTAGGTTCCGATGTGGCAGGTTACTCAAATGACAAGAGGTGCACCACAGGTTGTGTGGTGGGTGGTCTTCAGGGTTGAGCTTGAAGAGGGATACAAGCCAAGAAATAGATTAGATAGGGTACAGGTATAGGTATAGTGCAGCTATTTATCTCCAAGTGGGAAATTGTTAGGTTGTGGAGCTAAAAACTTCACTGATGCAGACATGGAGGAGGTTGTTGAAGTGTCACAGACACCGGCATCGGTCAGGCCAACTGACATTGATAGTATTAGATAGGAAGAGCAACTGACGTCGATCAGGGATCGGCCAGCGTCGGTCACCTCCAGGCAGATAGGGACCAACGTTGGTCGCTTGTGTAGTTCATAACTATGAGTGTTACAGACAGTTTGTTAATGAACCGAGTGTTTACATGTTGAGAGGCTAATTTTAGTCTTGGGCTACAGATCTAATTATTGTAATTAGGTGTCTAATTATTGTTTGCATGAGATCTATATAATAGACTCATGGGCTGTATTGTAAGTTGTTCTAGTTTGAGTTGAGCAAAGTTAGCTCCTTCTGTGTGTGAAGTGAGCAAGGGTGTTCCTCTTAGTTCCACAGTAGTGCCAAGTATGGGTGCTGGTTTTGGAGAATCAGAAGGGTTCTTCAGGTGTGTAGGATCTTGGTCAGCAGGTGTTGCAAGGCCACTTTTGGAGATCTACATGGGTAAGTAAGATCATTGATCTGCAGGTGTATGTTTGTGCATGATCCAGGTTTGCAAGTGTGCAGAACCAGATTGATTTGTAGGTGTGCAAGATCAGGGAGGACAACAACACAATAGGGAGTAGGATTAGGCAAGATCTACTTGGAGTACGGTGTGTACTCGGTCTAGAGCAAGAGAGGAAGGCAAGGTAGTTCCTTCTATAAGTAAGATTGTTTGGGTTGCAGGTTGTTATAGTTCAGGGGAGATCTACTTGAAGTATGATTGTGTACTTAGAGTGCATGGAGCACTTGTGGAGTGTGTGGAGCACTTGGTGTACTGGCAGTAGTGGATATTGACTGGTTGGAGGTGAACACCAACTCTGTGTTTGAGTTGTGTGTTAGGACCGTAAGAGAGAGAGCTTTGAGGAGAGAATTACTGTTCACTTGAGGTGTGGGAAGCCTCTGAGAGGTGGTGAAGAAGAAGTGGCATCTTCTTTATTGTATTCTTTTCTGTATGAGTATTAATACAAGTTATGTATTGTCTCTCATATTCTGTGTTGTTTCTAGTTTCTAGTTACTTGTTACTTCTGGTTAATTCCTCATCTTAAGTTGCTTGTATATGGTAATCAATTGTGTGCTTCCACGGGTTCCTAACAATGAAGACACTCTTTAGAGTTAGAGCTACTCTGAGTAGTGTGATGTTAGACATTTATAAGACTTATTATTTATTAGAACAAATGAATATAGGTTATTCTATATTTTCTATCAACACTCATATGCACCCTTATGAGACAGTTCTTTGTGTTAGCATAATGACCTTAGGATGTTGAACTATCTTATGGTAAGGTTTACTGAGAGTAATAATTTGTATTTTAGGTGTTCTTATTTAGATATTATAAAAGCTCATTTTTTTTGTGATAGTTATGTATCCCTTGTTTTGTATTAAATTTCAAACCTCTTTCAATTATGATGTCTCATGGAGGAGACTCTTCACAAGTTCAAGTGGAGAACTACATCTCATGTTGATTTCGAGGAGTGGATATATAGGTTCTCCAAGTTGTGAGGGCATCGGGTCATATATCTTAAGATAGGTTAGGATTACCTTGTCATCATTCCTCATATTAGGTTAATATGTTATTGTTGGATTACTTGTATAATAATTAAATGAAATAGTTTTGATGTTGTTGACACTTCTACTATGTTTAATATAAATTGATTTTTGTTGCCTTTGAAATAAATATAATAATGTACACTTATATTGTTTATGTGCTCCACATTAGTGATGTTTTTTTGGGAATATAGAAAGGACTTTCTCCTTGATAGCCATAGGGTGATAACCCTATCAAATGTATTTTATAAACTAGGTTAACTATTGTTTTTACTTGTATATGTTGACCTTAGAAGATTGTTAGTTTGTATTTGGACACTAAAAAAATAAAGTATCTCCTTGTGTTAGGAAATCATACCTATACGTATTAGTGATAAATATTTCTCTTTTAGAGATGTTTGTTACCATGATTATGGGAAGAATTATTGTGGGTTAAATAAAAAAACAAATTAATTAATCACTTAATTAATTTTATGTGTCACACTTCATCCTATGACATTGGATGATTGGTAAAAATACTTAAATAATAAATTATTATTAAATTAATTAAATAAAAAAAATTAACGTGTTTTACTTGGGTTTTCAATATGAAAAATTTGGGCATGATAGTTTGGTATCAAAGCATGGGTTTATCACTATGAACTCTAAACACATCAGTATGGATGGCTTAGTTATCTTTCATAATAAACATAAATTATGTATGTGTTTTTAGAATATTCCTTGACGGGTGGAATATTATTCATGAGAGTTTTTTAAAACTTTTGTTATACTGAGATACTATGTGCAGGGATGTCAGCTTTTATCTTATTCAATTTTATAGTAGTTGTGATTTATGATTGATTAGTTATTTAAGAAACATAGGAAAATATATATATATGATTTATGAAATTATTTTAAGGCATTGAGATACTATGTGCAAGGATTCCTACTTGGTGTTCTTCATTTTGATAACAATAGTGGTGCATGAATGATTAGTTATTCGAAGTTATAGAGAAAACATGTATATTATATTTGTGATTAATGAGATTATCTTGATCCTTGTATATTACCAGTGTATATGTTCCCATTGTGTTTTGATGTACTTGTATTCCCTTATACCCATTTTTGTGGACCAACGTTGACCAATATAACATGAGTTATTCATATGTTTCCTTAACCTTGGTATCAATCCATTTATGTGTGTAAGTGGAACCTCTTATTTAACCCCTCACACCATCATATATCTTTATGAAAACTCTGGGATAAAACTCATTCTCTCTAACATAATAATATTGTTGTGTTATCATGATGTATATGTTAAGGTTCAAAATTTCAATTGTCTTATATGGCTACTATGTACCCATTTGAATGTGAACGTACTTGTGATGTAACTCATGCATATAAAATCAATTTTAAACTATTGTGTGGTTTAATTATCATCCTTGTAATATGAGTTTATGTTGTGTAACCTTGCTTCATTTCTCTATGAATTGAGTCTTAATGAAAATGTGGCATTTAGGGAGATGTTGAGCACTTGTACGTAAATTAACCAATAGATTAGGCTTGGAGTTGAAACCTATCAAGGGTTTAAAACCCACTTTTATACTATGCATTTGTATACATCTTAGGTATATGACATTGGCTAGTAATATGATTACTATGTGATGCTTTACTCCTCCCCTATCGATTTTCCTAGAGGCAATATTTGTGTGAATTGTGTGTGAACCTTGTGGAATCTTTAAGAGGATATAATTCATATGATCACCATTGGAATGATTTGCTAGTGTGGAAAATATGGTACATACAGTTACCAAGAGATATTTTGGAACTATTCTATTGCTCTTTATCTTGGGGAGGTAATAAAGGCTTCTTTTATGGTTACTTTATGTCCTCCCCTAGTTGGCTTCCTAAGCCACATAGTGTAAGTAATGTGGAATTTTTTGATGTTAGTATGTTGGAGTTTTATTTTAAATTTGTTAATAATTTAATTTGATTTCAAAACCAAAACTATTTATTTTTGAATTATTATGACTAATTAACCATTATCATTTGGACTACTCTTTTTCTTTGAATTTTGAAGAATTATTCTTTTATCGATAGCATTATTTTGAGGCTAGTTGACCCTTGATATATTTGGATTATTTTTTTGAATTATTTTAAGATGTAAATTTTGGTTATAAATGTTAGTTTTTTTTATATCATTATGTGAACAATTTTTTTCACTTGTGTGAGGATAGGGGAGAAGATGATAGCTTCTGGAATAATTTATAGGGTTGAGATGGAAACTTGTATGGGCAGGTTCTTAACACCATCCTTCCCTCACCATACGTGATGATTTTATATAGGATTCAACTAAGTAATTTATTTTTTCACTCTTCTTGTATCATGAAACTTGAAAAATAATTGAAAATATAAAGTAATATGTAAAACAATTATGTTTTAAATCCTTTACATATTATTTTCTAGATATTACGCACATGCTACCATGAGTAAGGCATATCATCCTAATTTGATCATGAGGGAATTTCATAGTTTTAGTTTTGGTATTTATAGTGTTTATGATTTGAAATAATGTGTTAGTAAGGAAAATATTACATGTCATATGAGACTATTGACCACTAGGTATGATCATCTTTTTAGAATGTTCAAGAACCTAGCGACCACTATATATCTATAACTTGGTATTTTCTTCAAAACCTAGAGACTCGTAGGTATTTATGACTCAAAGAATTCTTGGTAACTTAGCCACTGATAAATATATATGACTTGAATCATTCTTCAAAACCTAGTGACTAGTAGGTATCTATGACTTAGAGCATTCTTGGGAGCCTAATAATCACTACGTATCTTTGACTTCGGGATTCTTGGGAGACTAGTGACTAATAGGTAGTTATGAATTGGAGTTTTCTTGGGAGCATATAAACAACTAGGTATATTTTTGTGGGCCCTTTTAGTATCTTTATATATTCCCATTTATAACTTGCATGGTTGGATTCTGTGGACAATTGTTTGGATTCTACAGGTTGAAGTAGGCTATTTAAGCAAGTGTGTGATCCACTTTTGTATTGTGAAAAATAAATGAGACTATTTTATTTCTATGATCTAAGGTGTTTTTTGATGCCATATTTATCTTATTTTTCATTTTACTATATGAATGTTACTTTTAAATATTCATTGTTTCTAATATGGTATCAAAGCTGAAGATCTAATTCTTAGGTAAAGCCACACTACTAATAGGAGCTATTTCAAATCCAAAATAAGTAGAGATCATAGATCAAAGTGTTATATGATATTGTACCTAGGGTGAAGGATATTTTTCTATAAATATCATACCAGGGTAGTGTGAATAAGGTTTTTGATGAAAGTAGGGCATACCATCCAAATCTAGAGTTGTTTCTCACACAATTTAAAATTAGTCTAGAAGAAAAAAATTCAAAATTTACAACTCCAAGAATGATAAGAGTATGATTGTTCAGTCACTTACAGGGGTAAATTCTAGGGCATAGACTCAAGAGATGAAGCTCATTTTTATGATCGAATGTTTCTGACAAGTATTGGATATATCATAACCTACATCAATGGATGAAATGAAGCTAGTTGAATACTTAAATTAACTAGACATATCCATAGTGATGTTAATAAAGGATGTAATGGTTAAATTAAAGTTTTATGTGTTAGAAAAAGTCACTCCTTAAAAAATATGGGACACTTTAGAAAAAATATCCAATATAAAAAATGAAATTTGTGTATACAAACTAGAAAAAGAATTGATGAAACTTGATCCATCAGTTGTTCAATAAAATCAAGAATTATCTTTCAAAGATCAAAGATATTAAATACCAATTGTGATAATGTGGAAAAGAATTTCAAAAGATTGATCAACATCTTTTGAATGTATTGATATAAAAAATAAAGCCTCCTTATTAATCTTTCATATCCTCTTCCATCTCCAACAAAGTAATGTTCAAAGATAAAGCTCAAGTTTCCTTTGATTAATTTTGTGAAATGTTGGTCATGGAGAAAGAAAAGCTTAAAAGGATAGGGAAAATTAGGAACAATCAATAGGCATATATAAAAAAAACCAAAAAAAATAAGTTTGGAGATATAAAATTAGGAATAATACTTGGGGAAGAGAATAAAAAAATGATGAATACCATTTCAAATAAGACAAAATAAAGGGAATATCTTTCAAAGGAAGAGGAAGAGGTCATGGAGGATGTTTATTCTATGGAAGAAGTGGACACAAATATTTCCAATGCCACCAAAATAAGAACTATGAAGATGAAGAAAGTGATGTGAAATTAAAAGGAATCAAAGTAAGATATGTAAAAAAGGAAGACTATGAGGAAAGTGAAGTAAATAAGAACGATGCTTTTATTGCCAACATTGCATTTCATGCCACTACTTACAAAATTGAATGCATTTTTTATTCAAGTTATACTTATCACATGTCTAATGATGCCTCTTTATTATTTTATTTAATCTCTCCTTATGAGAATAAAGTGTTTATAGCTGAGGAATCCTCCATTTTAATTTTTGGTATTCGATAAGTTGTTTTGGCCAATGGTGTGATACATGATGTATACCATGTACCTAATATTGATATGAATTTTATTTATATTATAAAATTTCTCATCAAGGAAATAAGATTGATTTTTTTTTTGAATAATTTGTTGTGAAGGATATCCACAATAAAAGTTGAATCGTGACAATAGGATCCTTGGACAAAAGAGATAAATATTACAAATTTACTACTTTTAGTGAGAATAAAAATGAAAATGCATTTGCATGAATTTCTAAGGTTGGTTATTAGATCCATTTATGGTATGAGAGGTTTGTGCACTTAAATTTTCAAATCACATTTGATAGGTCACTTAAATTTTGTACTTGGCCTTCCCTCCATCAATTTCAACAAGGGAGTTTATGAAAGATGTGTGCTAGGCAAGCACCACAGAGGTAAGTCTGACAAAGGAAATGCTTGGAGAGATACAAAAATACTTGATATTATTCATTTATATCTATTATATATAAATTATCACTCTATGTCTGGAGGAAGGTTGATCTGTAAACTAGGTGTATATTCCACTTTGAGCTTCACCAACACAGATCCTATGACTTCTATCTCAATAATGATTAGAAGATTACTATTCTAGGAAATTTTTATTGCTAAAATAGAGATTAAAAATATTAGAAATAAAATGTATACCATGTTTCAAATGAACATGAAACATAATAATGAACAAAGCTCATAATAAACACAAGAGTTATCCTAAAGAAACCCAATGTGGGAAAAACTCTAGTGGGTAAACTAATTTCACTCCCTTTCCACTATGTAATGTAATAAATGTACAAGGTACTACCAAACATGGCCTTTATGGATATAATTATCACTATTTATCTATCCAAAACTTTCACAAATAAGATTACTCTACACTTATCAAACACTTATTTGAACTCCAACACAATTGAATAGACCATCTACAATAAGGAAATAATGAGACTATAAGAACAAAGATTCAAACTTTCAACTTGTAATGTTAACCCAACTTCAAGACTTCTCATTGCATTTTTGGTTCCCTTATACCTTATCAAGACCTGTACTTATGTTCTATCACCTTTGCAGTTTACCAAGAAGCTTAAAATAACTAATCATGAGAAGAAGAAATGTTTACAACCATTCCTTTTTTATGGTGGAAAAACCAATGGTGTATGTATATTAGTGGTTACCAACTACCACTCCAAAAATTTTAGGGTGGTTGTGTAGCCACCACACTAAAAATAGTAGCAGTTCCATTACGTATGAAAAATGCCTTCATTTCAAGAGCTGAAACTCATTAATTTCATCACTATGAAGATGTCTACATCACCAACTCCTCCACTATAACATGTCTAATATGATGTCTTAAATATGAAATGTTTTACAATAATGCCTTAAAATATTGAATTACATATAATTGAGCATAATGCAAACATCTAATATACATGAATATAACATTGGGATCCAAATTTGGATCATGCCTTACCAACATGAGACTTTTTATACCGTAAAAGATTTATAAATATTACAATTAAGGAAATTTCTTCCCTACATCTTATATAGAATAGCATTTGGCCTTTCTAGGTTGTTGACCCTTTAACCCAACCAACCAATGTTCTTTCACTCCTTTTCATGTTGTCCTTTCATTATTCTAAAATAGTACATCCTCCTTTAATTCTAAATGGTTATCTATAGTGAGGTCTTCAATTGAAGGTAAAAATAACCCGTCATCATCATTTTCAAACATAGAAGGCTAAAAAAGACTTAAGTTCTTAACATTAAAAACTAAATAGATATTCATATAAGGAGTAAAATCAAGTCCAAAAATATTCTTGGCCACTTGTTATATAATTTAAAATGGACCGGACTTAAGAGGCTTAAGCTTTTTAGACTTATCTTGGAGCATTTCCTTACTCAATTACAACCATACCCTCTCTCTAAGAAGGAAATTATGCTCAGTCCTATCCTAATCATGTATTGCCTTGTACTTATTTTATGACTCCTTTAACCTCTCTTTCACTTGGAGGTGAATTTCAAAATATTATCAAGTAATTTCTCAACTTTATAGACCTTTAGATCCACTTTCCCATTGCTTATTTATGGCTATCTAAAAACAACATCAAATGCACATGAAGATAAATATCCAAAACAAGTTTCAAAAGGAGATTTAGTAGTATAATAATGTGTTACCCTATTATACGAATGTTTAATATACACCAAATTATCATCCAAGACTTAGGATGCTTCTTATTGTACATTATCAAGAATTATTCCAATGTTATATTCATGATTTCCATCTACCCCTTGGTTTTTACATGAAAATTGGTAGACTATTTAAACTTAGTATCCATATTCTAACATAATGTGGCCCAAAATATCCCAAGAAACCTTGAATCTTGTTCTAAAATAATAGAACTAGGAAAACTAAAATGAACCCACACATTAGCCAAAAAATAACTTAGTTGCATCACTATCTTTGAGGTCTTCTTCAAATGAGTTCTAATACACATATTACTAACTAGTCCACAACCACAAAGGGATAATCATGCCCCTTCCTTGACATAATCAATATACTTAAAAAATACATGGAAATGCTTTCCCACAGCCTAGAAGGAAATGGCAATCGCATATTACTAGGCTTGATTGTAATATATAATACACATCATCTTATGAACTTGGAAATATCTACTTGTAGATCAGGCCAATAAATATACCTTTGTAAATGTGCAACAATATTTATTTTTTAGTTTTAGGTAAAAATGGGTTTTAAAGGATCCCATAACCTATTATATACCAAACTAGAGCAAGTAAAGAAACACTCAAAAAGGAATAACTAGAACTAGCATCTCGCTAGGGAGCCTACAAAAATTTGCCTAGAACCCATATAAAACCCACCAAGAAATAAACAAAAAATAGTAAAATACTCAAAACAACAAAAATTAGAAAATGCTAACCAATCAAATAAATGATCATGGTCCCAAGAATTTTGTCTACGTGTCCATTGAAGTCCCCGCTAGGTCCTCATTTTTTCCATCCACCTTTTTCCTCATGTTTCCCCTAGTTTGATTATAAGGACCCTTTGTGCTAGACTTCTGCAAAGTGTTTCTAAGGATGGCCTTGGACTCATCCATCTTAGTCTTTTTATTATAATGGTTCCCCATTTACACTTAGCCTAAGCTCCTCCTATTGTTTGAGCAATTTTTGCTCTTATTTGAGTGTCTTATCTATCTTAGGATTAAGCATACTAACCAGGTTTTTCCATACTTCACATCCTATCCTGCCTATGCTAACTCTAGTCAAGATGACTTCTCTAATGGCCTTGATGTTCTTTCTAATTTATCTTAGGTTCTTCACCTAGATTTTTAGTCTCACCTCAAGAGCCTTGAGATTTTATTTAAGGTTCCATCTAACCCCTTGTTTTTTTAAAAGAGTGGACCCTACACATCCCCTTGCATTATTTAGGCTCCTAAAGAAAAACCAAAACCACAGCCTCATCATCCTTCCATGTTAATTAAAATGCCTTATTACCAAGGTTCAAGAGAGCCTTAGCTTCCAATTTAGCAGGGGAAGGTTCTTCTTCATCATTAGACATAATGAACTTACTTTGACCCTCTTTAAGTCCTTATTTTTATTGCTCCTCATAATTTGAGCAATCATTTTCCTAGAATATTTAGACTTTATGTTTGATGTCTCCTTATATTTGTTTGACGCCTCCTTCTCTAAGCCCTTGGGTTCCCCCACCTCCTCAATCTCCACTTGATTATTAATAAATACTTATCCACCTTAACTAACAATGTAATGAGGGCCTAGTGAATCATGACATCTAAGGTGTCACCCTAGTAAGCCTCCATAATGGATTCCATAGATCTCAATATAAAAATTGGAAAACTAAGGACATAGTTATTTTTAAAATGGTTGAGCTACAGAAAATGGTGAGAATGCACCACACTTTTTCTCCCTTTTAAATTTAGGTACCTCATGATTTGTAAACAGACATCCGACCATGGGTATGGGATATTTTATCATAAGAATGCCTTCTTCACTTTTTTGGCTAATGTCTCATTTATGAAGATAGTTTTAATGAGATATCACCTACAATATTTACCCTTATAGGCCTTGATGTCATCTGGTGGCATGCCAATGGTAGTTACAATACTCTCCTCTAAAATGTGTATTTCAACTCCTCTCATGCAGACCACCCTATTATTCCAAGATTTAGAAAAAGTGATTGAGATCTTGGGGTCATGACTTATAACTCATTAAATGTGCATGGTGAGTCCAAATTTTATCAAAATTTTCCAAATTGGGTGTTTCTTTATGTCCTTACAAGAGATGTGCTCAGTTATGTCTAGTTCACCACCCATGTTCTGAGCCTCATAAGCTCTTTTAGAAATTTTGACCAAATAAACCTTGCTGTGATTGATTAAATAAAGAATGGTCTTTTGATGACTCTTCTCATGTGTGTAAATGACCATCACATACCTCCCAATAGGGCCCTCCCTTTTCCCACACAAATTAATGATGACTCTTCTTTATCAATCGATAAGGTTGTTAATAAAATAATCATGTAGATTTTGGATTAAATACTTCATGATTAAAATTATAGGTGATTTAATATCCATCATGATTGACCTCAATCTCCAAATTTTGAATAATTTGTGTTGCCTTCCCTATATTCATGTTTAATGATAAGTTCATGAAAGGAATTGAGAAGGGCTCTGACATATTTGATTTCCTTAAGAATGGTCTAATAAGGGGGAAACTTTCCAAGAAGACATCTGACAATGTTCAATGAGACCCATTCAACAACCACCTTTTGTAACTTGAGATCAATATCCAGCCAAATTCCCCATAACATCACTCTATCTTTAGCCACATGGTTGGTATGGGATCCCATACCACCCACCAAAGTAGCCATAATATTCCCATTCTAGTCTTTGATAATGCCTCCCCCCTGATAGGTCCCAGGTTCCCCTTAATCACTCCATCAAAGCTGAGCTTAAACCAACCCTCTAGGGCTTTTGCCCAATTAACAAGGCTCCTATATTTATTGATAATCGAATAAACTAGAGAGGTATAGAGATCAAAGTTTCATATTAAGAGGATGTGTAGGCCAACCTCCTTCAACACCACCTTATTTTGGGGGAATAAAGCCAGTCAATTTTCCTTAATATCTCCCTAAATTCCAAGCTTCATTGAGTTGAGACTACCACATTTGTTTCTAAAAATTCATCCATTTATCTCTTTCCAAATACCCTAAAAAAGATGATGTAACATAAGCTTCCATAGCAATTCTATAATTATAATATTCTAAGGAGGATTCTATTGTAGAATAATATCATTGTAATAATATTTATAACTTGAAAATGTCTTACAAATTTTGAAGTATATGCTTCCCTCATTAGTTAAACTCTTTCCTCCTTAGGAACACAAAGCTTACCCAACTTATAGATCAATCCATCTTGAAAGTTATAATCTTCTTGAGATCAAATCCTACACCTTGAAACTTATTTTCTTGAAGAAATGGCTTCCCACAATTAGCATTATACTCATATCCTTCTGAATAATACTCACACATAAAGGCTAAAGAAGAATTATGGTGCTCATGGTTAAAAGCAAAGGAGGTCTAGATAACATTTTAGTTACATTGTTAGTCACTCATTTCTTATATTTGATAGCCAAATGAAATTATTTCAAAAATCCCATTCACTTATAGTGTCTAGTTTATTTAATTTTTGTTTGAGTTTGAAAATATTGGAGAGGTTGAAGATCCGTATGGATAATATTTTCCTTACCCATGAGATAATGCTTACATTTCTTTACCAATTGAATAAGAACATATAAGTATTTTTTATATGTACAATAATTTATAACTGCATGATGAAATGAATCTAAATGGTAACATATCACCTTGCCTCCTCAAAGTAGGATAACCTCCATAGCATAGTCACTAACATTTATTTCCACCCCAAAAGTAGTTTCAATTTAGGAAAATTTAAAAATAGAGCATGGTTAATATTATGTTTCAACATATAAAAAACACTTGTCACTTCTTACCCCGAGAAGAATTTTTTTCACCTGTTGTAATTGAGTGCAAAGGTGGGACTATGGAAGAAAATTTGTTGATGAATTTCCTCATATATTGAACTGCACCCATAAAGCTTCTTGTCTTATTCACATTAGAAGGTTTTAGCCAATTCATGATGGCCTTCACCTTATTTGGGTCAATCCTTAATTCCCCATCTCCAATCACACTCCCTAAGAAGATAAGTGATTGTTGATAAAACTCACATTTCTTCTTGTTCAACATTAACTTGTTCTCCTTCAAAACTTGCAAAAATTGATTAAGATTATGAACATGCTTATAAAAAAAATTTCTTAAAACAAGAATATCATCCAAATATACAATGACAAAGGAATCAATAAATTACCTTATGACCTCATTCATCAACTGAATAAAGGTAGTTAGTCTATTAAATAACCTAAAAGGTATAACAAACCATCATAAAACCCTTGCCTTGTTGTTTTCCAAATTTCATCTTCCTTAATCCACACTTGGTGAAACCCAAATTTCAAATCAATATTGATCAAATAATTTGCACGTTGAATTTGATTGAGAAGATATTGATCTATGGAAGAGGTTACATATTATTTATGGTTATCTTAAGTGCTCTATAATTAACACACATTATCTATGAACCATATTTATTAGGAACTAGAATAATTGGAGAGCCATATTTATTTATGTTAATAAAGAAAGTAAAACAAACTTCCCACTTACATTAATAATCCTTTTATCTTGAGAGTCACTTACCAAAGATATTTTAGAATCACCTTTGTACGTTGAAATGATGTAACTCTTGCCATCCTTCACCAAATGGTATTGGTTAAATCTCCTCATGAAGATAGCATCCTAAATATATAAGTAAGGGCTACCAAACACTACACCACACACATCAAGAGGCAAAACATCCATTGTAACTTCATCAATGAAATGTTCATTAATACCAAACTTAACTTTACATTGTTTGGTCACCTCAATGTCTACACTTTTCTTCACCCAACCCAAAGAATATGGATTTGGATGGTTGTAAGTATAAAACACTTGTTTTTATACCAATTCCTTACTTATTTTAGTCATATAAAATGCCACTTGAGTCTAATGAAGGTCACTTGAGACCACCCATCCATAACTTAACCCTAGACCTATCTTAGAGCCTCTTTTGACCCTTATATAGATTTCATCTAGGTGTTACACATCCCTAAACATCCCAAAATTAGCCTCAGACCTTCCCCTATGGATCCAAGCCCCTATTTCCCTAGATTTTGCCACCTTGACACTAGCGGTCCCCTTTGGACACTAGCACACTGCACTAGTGACCAAGGGACTATGCTAGTGTCCCCTAATTTCAACCCCAATAGATATATTTGTAATTCTTAAGACACCTAGGGTCAACCTAGATATATTTCACACTCTACATAAGCACCATATCAGTATATATACACCACATTTATCCCTTTATCCACTAGATGGAAATCAAATTCAATATACACAAAATCAAAATAAATGGTGCACAATCAAGGTCATTGATCCCTATTCTACCCTATTCACACATACAATCATCTGTAGCCATCTTAAGCTTTGAATATATATATATATATATATATATATATATATATATATATATATATATATATATATGTATATATATATATGTATATATATATATATATATGTATATATATGTATATATATATATATATATATATATATATATATATGTATATATATGTATATATATATATATATATATATATATGTATATATATGTATGTATATATATATATGTATATATATATATGTATATGTATATATATATATATATATATATGTATATGTATATATATATATGTATATATATATATATATGTATATATACATATTTAGTCTTAATCCTCACTCAAATCACTTAAGTTGACACTCATACTAGTATTCACTTGCAATTGCACCAACACTTAGATTAGGATAACTACATTAGGCTTTATCCCCTCTTGAGGTATTAGCATGTAGGCAATTCTCAACACAGTGGGATGTTTAGGATATCCATCTTACCTAATTAACATCCACTTTTACTACTTATGCCACTCAAATACCCTAAAAACATAGAGATATAGGGTTTACAAATAAAATTAATATAAAATAGGTCATAGATAGCGAAATAGGTTTCATCTGCATAGGAATAGGCTTATCAAACTCAGACATAGTTGTTCCTTAAATTTCACATCAATCCCTACATAAGGACACTAGCACAGAATAAAAGACACTAGTGCAGTTTGATACTATCTAGGTAATCGTGCTACTATTTAAGAGGAATTTTTACACATGGATCTTATTTATGACACCCTAATTAGTTTTTCTTCTAGTTTTTAGCCTCTAGATCTTTTATCTCAATTATTTTTTAGATAAGTACTTTTTTGTGTCATTCATTACTATTTTTGGAAATATCAAGTTAGGTTAATTTTTGCATAGATTAGTGACTATATTTATTGCATATTTATACCTTGATTTACGATACTTATACCCTTTAACAACCTAGGATTTTACACACCATAAATCCCTTAAAATTCAAAACATTTGGTGAACCTCACTTACTTTAAATAGTGTAAAACCCCTAGTCCTAGTTTTTATTAGGATTTCTATCCTTTTTTTCCCTATTTTTAATTGTTATATTAGGGTTTCTAGACCTGATATATTCTACCATATTAGCTCTCTTCCAAGTTTCATTGCCAAATTTCATAGAAAAAGAAGATTATTTTCCTCCTCCTCATCTCCAAGAGGGTGATAGATACTTTCCCTCTAACTAGGTCCATGCTATCACTCCTCTAAGAGGTGAGGTAGTCTATAATATTATTGTGAATGTCTATAATTAGCCTATCCATCCTTCAAACCTGTCCCTTCCCATATCTCCCATTTAGGATGTGTGTTTGATGTTCAATCAAAAGCAAATAGGGTTTGCACTTGTGAGACTCTAAGGGATGAAATTATCAGTATGGGCAAGCTAATTTTAGAATTCTAAAATTAGAATCAGCTATTACATGAAAATATTACAATACTAGAAAATCAAATCACAAGACAAAATCCTCTAGGGCACACTAGTGTCAATTATGTACATGAATCTTCACTTAGTCAATTTGTGGTGAGCAATGTTATATATCAAAACAAGAAATCATAATAAATTACATCTACAACTAGTGATTTAAAAATTATTCTAAGATCAAATAGAATCCTGAGTGAGATTTTAAGGCTAATGATTAAAGCTAAGTTGATCAACCTACCTCCTTTGCATCTAGTGAGAATATCCAGATATTATTGTGCATATCATAGAATTAATGGGTACCACTCTAATTTATGTTTAGAATTGAAAAATAAAATACAATAGGTAATTGATATAGATGACTCAAGCAGTGACACATCATCTAAATAACATACAATGGCATAGTACAAATTTAAAAAGAGTCAAATTTAGAAACAATACAAAAGTGGTTACCAAAGCCTAACTCAAAACAATAGGAGATTAACAAAGCAAAATCAGAGCAAGAAATACTAAAATAAGCACAAGTAAAGCAAGTGAAGGATACAAATATACCTCTATAAAATGAGGTCCCACTTTCAAAATAGTATGGGTTTGGTCAAAAATATCTACAATAGTTTGATTATCAAGGTCAAGCATTGGGCACACATGCCTAAGGCATCACTACTCTTATTCTAGAAATTGATAATGTTGGTCAACACGGATTGGGATTTATGGAACATACTAAGAAAAATCATTCATAGATATATTTTATCAAGGAACAAGATCCATATATAGAGGTAATGTTACAAAAAGAGAAAGAACTTAAGTTGTACATTCAGAATCAGGCTAAGCAAACAACCATTCTCAAAAGAGGATTTCTAACAACATAATATCAAAGCAAGATATACCTACAATGGATACAGTTTCAGGTGGCAAGATCCCAATCAATAATCCATACATTGTTAATCAAAATAAAGAAGATGATTAGAACAACCTAGATTATTATGATATAGACCATTCAGAAAGCAAAGATTTCACTTATGCTACATAGAGGCATCCTATTAATGACATGTTGGGATTCTAGTACCATTCCTTACCATCATACAACTTTGTATCCCTATCACTCTCTTTGTATATAGTTTCACTCATTTCCAACCTACTAGTACATAGTTTCATTTACCCCCAGTTTTTGTGTACATAGTTTCATTTATCATGCTTCTTCTACATAGTTTCCTTTATCTTTTTCATTTTACTTAGTTTCATTTTCATGTTACTTGTATATAGATTATACTCAAAAACTAAAAAAATAATATAACATATTCAAAAACATAAAAACATTCAAATATTTGCTTAGAAAATACAAATTTTAGATTTTATGCATTTCCATGTTTACATTCCTTATCTCTTCCAAGTACTACATATGTTATCTATACTAGTATAGTTCAATTTTATCATACACACATGCTTCACTTATTATTTTTTGAATGCCTACAGGTTACTATAGGATTTAGGTCCTCTACACAAATCCAAATATGCTAATATCCACCCATGGGGGGCACATACATAGATTCATCATTGATACATTCACCCATTAGGGGTAGCACATAAACATATTTTGGTTTGCCAGGTTACATATTTCTATACTTAATATCATAGATTTAGCATTGATTATATCCTGATATCTATCATCACATAATACTCATATGTTTTGCCAACTATTACTAGTATAGACTCAACTTATGTACATCTTTGATATTATATGAATTCGTACCACATGTTCATGAATACTTTCACTTATAGCTTTCCTATTTTAGTTCTACATCTCCTTGAGGGAATTTTAATATACCATTATTCTAAGGCTCTATGCCAATTCATTTCATTATGTGTGCTTTTGACATGTGCCCATGTCCTTGTGTGAGCCTTCTTGATTATGTATGCATACATTTGAACATGTCCTTCCATGTGGATCTAAGCCAACCTTTATTTCTTTATGTGTATGTGGACATTTAAACATGTCCTTGTATGTTTTTATTTCTCATATTTAGTGACATGTGTACATGTCCCTTGTATTATGGGTCCCTTGGCCTAATTTACATATTTCATGTGTGTTTTATGTATGTTTTCACATATGCATCATGGCCATGACACTTATCTCTTGATTTTTACACTTACACTCGATTATAGATTCCATGAGGGACCTCATGCATCTCCCCTTCCTCCTTGGGTGCCTTGAAGGACATCGTGTCCCATTCCCCTAGGTAGTTACTCATATTATATCTAGATTTATTATTCATACACATGTTTATATTTTTATATCTATCTTGAAAACCATGCGAATGATATATCTAACATACATCATATACTACAAACGTATGCTCAAATTATCTTATAATCCAATGTCATGTATACACATTATATTGGTTTATTATGTATATATCATATATACTCATGCTAACATGCAAGTTGCATAATTTTATTTTGAGGATAATTATTGCATAGGTTCAACAACTCCCCTCAAAATATGGGTCATTCAAAAAGGTTTGTCATAGAGATTAGGCCATCCAGGTGTACTCAAACATAGTTTTTAGCATGCAAACACAAATTACAGAGCTCAAGATCAGGAAAACATAGTGAAAAATAGTCAAACACATATTATTTTTAGTTTTCATATAAAAACATAGGACACTAACATAACATAGAGGACACTAACATAGTGCACTAATTTCCAAGGGACTGTGCTATTGTCCAGTATCCCCAAAAATAAGAAAATTTATATTTGATAGAAGAACACAACAATTACAATCTAGATTTGATCAATTTATGTTCAATTTTGCACATAATCATACCATGTTTGCTTAGATTGGAGGAATAATATGTGGGAGGATCACTACCATTTTAGTTTCATATATACATAGAGACATATTGCTACAACTCAATCCAAAATCCATATACATAGATATTAGAATTAGGATCATGTGCATAGCACATTATTTACACATGAACATTTTTGCACCAACTCATATTAGATGGAATGACAACTCCATGTCATTATCCACATTATATACTCTAGACACCATTGCACTAGGTTTCACACTAGATTGATGTCTTATTCCATCTATAGTGGTTAGCATTTTTGCATAGTTCCTAAACTACATTCCCAAGTGCCCAATAGGCCCTTTGCCATTTTACATTTTAGAGTTTCTGAGTGGCCCCATATCCATCCTATATAGTTTCAATTACATCATATAGTTTTAATCATATATTCATCTACTACACATGGGTAGGCAATGATAAAGTCATAGCCTACTTGAATACTTGATCCACCTACATAAGAGGGTTGGAAAAGCCATCAGTCCAATCCAAGTTATTCATAATGTATGATCCACTGAGTAGGGGTGGGCAATGATGGATTCAAAACTAGATTGATTTTTTGATATATCCACACATGTGGATTAAATAATCCATCATCTTAGTCCAAACTATTCATTAATTTGATCACCATCTACACACATAGAGGATATCACTAGGTTTTTTGCATTGGTTCATGTACCCCATGAGGTGTATTCATTCCTTTCCTCTCCCTCTTATCTCTTTACTCAATTTTGTCTTTGATTTTGATATTCCCTAAGTAAGGACTAATTCATCCATGTTTTATTTATAGGATATGTGATGAAGCATACTTCATAAACCTAAATCTAGATTCATGGGCTTTACCTCATAAGTAAGTCTATGTACTCTTATTTTTCTTTTATCCTAGTCATTTTGCTTTGTTACATTTCTAAAAAAGGGGGGGTAAATGTAATCATATAAGACGTCACTTGAGTGCAATGAGTTTCATTTGAGACCACCCATCCCTAGCTTCACCCTAGACCTATCTTAGGGCCTCTTTTAATCCTTATCCAACTTTTGTGTAGGTATTATACATCTTTAGACATCCCAAAATTAGTCCTAGACCTTCCCCTAGGGATCCAGATCACTAGTGCCCTAGGTTCTACCACATGGACACTAACACACCCCTTTGGACACTAGCACACTGCACTAGTGACCAAGGGACTGTGCTAGTGTCCCTTACCTAATTTCAACCCCAATAGATATATTTCAACTCTTCAGACACGTAGGGTTGGCCTAGACCTATTTCACACTCTATATAAGCACTAGATTAGTAAATACACCACTTTTATCCCTTTATCCACTAGATGGAAATTAAATGTAATATACACAAATAAGCTCAAAAAAAGTGGTGCACAATCAAGTTCATTGATCGATATTATGCCCTACTTCTTCATATAATCATCTACATGCATTCTAAGCTTGGAATACATAGATTTATAGTCTCATTCCTTACTCAAATAACTTAAGTCAACACTCATACTAGCATTCACTTGCACTTGCATTAGCACTTAGATTGAGGGAAATACATCAAGCTTCATCCCCTCTCTAGGTATTGGTACGTGGGAAACTCTCAACACATTAGGGTGTTGAGGACATCTAACCTACCTAGTTAACATCACACTTTTTTTACTTGTGCCACTCAAATACTATAAAAACATGTAGATATAGGGTTTACATACAAAATTAGTCTAAAACAAGTCATATATAGCAAAGCAGGTTTCATCCACATAGGAATAGGTCTATCAGACTCAGACACAACTACTCGCAAAAGTTCACATTGGTCTACACAAGGACACTAGCACATAATAGAGGACACTAGCATAATTCACTATTTTCCAAGGAATCATGCTACTATTTAAGAGGAATTCTAACACCTAGATCTTATTTATGACACCCTCATCAGCTTTTATGCCATTTTTTAGCCTCTAGATCATTTATCTTAGTTTTTAGCATAAGTACTTATTTGTGTCATTCATTGCTATTTTTGGAAATATCAAGTTAGGTCAATTCTTTCACAAATCAATGGCTATATTTATTACATATTTTTACCCTAATTTACTGTACTCTAACCCTTTAATAACCTAGGATTTACATACACTAAGTCCTAAAAAGTTAAATCACTTATCAAATTAGCTTGTGAACAAGTATCAAAAAGAGCATCCATATTTCTTTTCTTCTTTTGAATTTTAATATGAAAAATATTAGAAAGTTCACTTTTTTAACCATTACTAATACCTAAACATACCTCTCTATTGATGGAGGTACAACACAATGTGGCATCCAATTGAACCTACAACTAATATTCTCACCTTTTAGATAAGGTATAGCCTTCTTATTTTTCTTCTTAAATAGATGAAATTTTAGATGGAGCTTCCAACATTGATCTTTGAAATGACTATCAACATCACATTTCCCATAATGTATTTTAGTATCCTTATTATATTTGAAAGTATCATTGCACTTACCTTTACCCTTTTACTTGGTGTTACCTTATTTTTTGGAAGTGTTTTAAGAGGTATATGGATCCTTTTTATTTGTATTCTTGAATAGATGCAGTTTCAATTGGAGCTTCCAACATTGATACTTGAAATGAATATCAACATCATATTTCCCATAATGTCTTTTAGTTTCCTTCTTAAAAATGGAATTAGCATTACTCTTACTTTTCACTTTACCTTTACCCTTTTACTTGGTGCTACCTTTTTGGTTTGAATTTTTTTTAGAGGTAGATAGATCCTTATTGTTATCCATCTCTATGTAGTGAGCTTGATAACAAGCCTCATCTACATCTATAGGTGAGGTCAAGAGGACATGTCCCCTAAAATTTTTATGAAGACCACCCACATACTTCATCAAGATGCCATGAACATATTTATCTTTTCCCATTTGGACAACCATTTTTTGAAACCCACTTGTGTACTCCTACACATTATGGCCTTGATTTCATAAAATATATTGCTAATACATGGACATCTCTTCTAATAATAAATAAGATAGAATTATTTCTTGATTAGCATCTTAAAATCATCCTGCATAGTGATAGGAGGAAGTTACTTAACAACTAGAGTATGAACATATCTCTCAAATAAATTAAAAGAATGAATGGTTTATTTTAACCATACAAATAAAATTTGTTCACTTTCATTAATTTGATCTAAACTAAAATATACCTCAAGTTGGGATAGGTAATGGTCTAGCCTCTTTTCATTCACATGCCCATCATATAGCTGAATCTCTATCTTTGCTTCATCCTTTCATGGAGATGGAGTTTGGTTGGCAGGGGGTTACTCTTCCATCTTCTTGTGAGTCTCTAGATTTTCCTCCTTGCTTGTCTTCAATGTGTATGTAGAAACACCAAGCTTCTTCATGAGAATCCCATGATGGACTACAATTGGTCAAACTTTTGCATAGAAAGAGAAATTATAACTACTCCTTCAAGATTTTGAAATAACTATTATGTTGTTTGGGCATCTTATTCATCAGCTTGGACCATAATTTTTATCTCTTGTTTCCACTTCCTTGTAGAAATAACCAATTCAAAGGGAACTAGGATACTATGACCATTAGCATTACTTGATCTAGTGATGAGCATAAACTTGAAATGTATAATACCAATTTGATACTAAACCAAACACACAAAAACACCTAGTCAAAACACACAAAAGCAAACAAATTAGTGATACTAAACCACCTATAATACCAATTTGATCCACAAACTAGGTCGTTATTCTACTTTTAGCTTCACTAACATAGATCCTATGACTCAGCTTAACAATGATTATAAGATAACTATTCTAGACTATTTTTATTGCTAAAATAGAGATAAACAAGTGTTATAAATAGAATTTACATCATATTTCACATTAACATGAAACATATTAATGAATGAATCTCATAATAAACACAAAATTTATCCCTTAGAAACCTAATATGGGGAAAAATATAATGGGTGAGCTAATTGCACTTCCTTTCTAGTATGTAATGCAAGAAATATACACAGTACTACCAAACATGGCCTTCATGGATATAATTATCACTGCCATTATATAAAAAACTTCTACTAATACTACTCTACACTTATCAAACACTTTTATAAACTCTACCACAATTAAACCAATCATGTACAACTATGAAATAATGAGACTAAAAAAAATAAAGAAGCAAACTTATAATTTTCAATGTGAATCCAACTTTCAAATTTATCACTACATTTATAATTCCTTCTACCTTGATAAGGCCCATGTTTATTCTCTCTCAACTTTGGAATCTATCAATAACCTTAAATAAACCAAATATGAGAAGATTAAATGTTTTCAAACATTCAACTTTGGTATTTTTGTATGGTGACAAAACTGCCAGTGTATGTAGACTAGTGGTTTTGAAACTATCTAGATAATTACATAATTACCACCCTAAAAATAGAGGTAGTTCCACTATATATGAAAATCCCCTTCATTTCAAGAGTTAAAACTCATTGACTTTATCACTATGAATATGTCTAGATCATCCCACACTAACTCTACCAAGGTAACATGCCTAATATGATGTCTTGAGTATGAAATGTCATATAATAATGTCTTACAAGCCTAAATTACATATAATTAGGCATAGTGGAAACAACTAGTATACTTTACCATAACAATAGGATCCAAATTTGGATCAAAATTACATATTGACCTTTGTTGACAATAATACTAGAATGTGTTGAATTTACCTCCTAAAAAAAATCTTTGGTTTTAGAAAAGTTCATTCAGTTCAAAGTAATGTTAGAAAATAAATATGGGCATTTTATTAAAATACATTATATATCCTATATTTTGAGAATATGAAATTGATTATTTTAATCATTTTTATCAATATTGGATTATATGGTGAAAAATTGTTGCTTACACACCTCAACAGAATGGTGTGGCTAAAAGAAAGAACATAACTCTCACTGAAATGTCTAGATGTATGTTGTGGCACAAGTAAATAAATTACATGATAAATTTTAGAGGGAAATATTACACTATACAATCTATATTCTTAATAGGTTTCCCAGTAAGATTATAAGAGATGTCAACCCTTATGAAAAATGGCATAATAAAAATATTACCATTACTCACTTTTGGTCTTTGATGCATTGCTTTGTCACACATTATAGATGAGAAAATAAATAACTTGAACCCAAAAAAATCACAAAATCATGATGATGGGGTATTAAGAGGTGTAAAATGCATATCGGTTCTAGGATCTAGCCATATCTAATATCATCATCAAAATATATGTTAGTAGACAAAAGTACTTGTCAAGACTGTTTTGCACTATCATATAGCCCTTCAAAAAAACATCTCTCAAGTGGGATTTTCACTAAATATATTCCTTAGATCAAAGCAGACATATTTGTTATACCTATGGAATAAAATAGTGACTTTGATGGTGTGTATGGCGTGTGTGAAATCAACACTAATGATGTGATTGAAACATAAGACATTCAAGAAAAAATAATTATTCAAGGTGTAAAGAAGATGCCAAAATGGACCACCACATTGATATCTGAGGCCAAAGAAAATAAAGGAGATCCATTTATTCCTTTGATGATTGGAATCGAAAAAATAAATTATGTTATAATTAATAAAGTGATTGATTCATGTGATCCTTAAAAATATGAAGAAAATAAAGGAAATTATGAATGGGAAGATGCCATAAAGGAAGAATCAAAATTGGGAGATGGTCTTCATCCTAAGGGAAAGAAAGTGATCAAATGCAAATGGGTCTATAAGACTGAATTCACCTTTGATGGTGAAATTAAGAGATATAAGGCAAAACTTGTAGCAAAATGTTTTTCTCAAAAATAAGGAATGGATTACATAGAAACTTTTGCACCAGTGGCCAAGATGAAATCTGTGAGGATTTTTCTCTCTTTAACAACAAATTTTGGATGGTAGCTCCTTCAAATGGATGTAAAATGTGTTTTTCTTCATGGGTAGATTCAAGAATAAATGTGTAAGGAGAATCCACCTAGATTAATAAATGTGGAGATACCATATTTGCATGCAAGATAAAAATTCCTTTTATGGACTTAAACAAGCTCCAAGAGCTTAATATGAAAAGATTGATAAATTATTTATCAATAAAGGATTTACAAGATGTCAATCTAACCAAAATGTCTACATCATGAATGATAATGGTAATATTCTAATTATTTTTTATTATGTTGAGAATTAGTTCTTACTAGTCCCTCACCAAGTATGATTGAACATATGAAAAGTGAACTAAAGCAAGGATTTGAAAAGATTAAACTTGGATTACTTCAATACTTCCTTACAATTCAATTTACAATGGTAAATGACATAATATTCATCTCTCAACCAAAGTATGCACTTGATTTACTCATAAATTCAAATATGATAGATTGTGATATTGCCTCCACTCCTTATTAGTCTAGATTTAAACTATCAGTTGATTATAATTCACTAGTAGTAGACCAAAATTTATACAGTAAATTTGTTGGGAGCCTTATCTATTTGACCCAAACTAGACTTGATATTTCCTTTGTAGTTAGTTTGGTCTCATATTTCCTATAATAACCAAATAAAATTCATTGGCAAGCTACGAAAAATGATTTTAAGATATATCAAAGGTATGAATCTGTTGGATGAATATTTTGTCGTCAACTAACTGAAGGCAAAATGGTTATATCAGCCACAGTGTAATGAGATAAATCTCTCCTCTCAGCAAGAGGAGTTTCTCCATAAACTAATCTAAACTAAAAATTAACTCAGAGGTGAGCTCATATCATCCATTTCTCTTTTTTCAGAAATGATGTTTACAACATAAAGGAAAAACTTTCTGGATATTAATTAAACAACCGAGAAACCCATGAGAGCACAAAGTTTATCATTGCTTCTTTTGCTGATTTGTAACTTGGGACACAATAGAATGACGTGCAGCCCAAAGTCTTCACCAAAAACTACAACAGAATATATAATCACAAAAGATAAAAGTATTTCAAAGCCTTTCCAATGTCTTTTGTTCTAAAAAAAATAAACACAAACTAAAGATAATTATAGGAGCACAAAGTCTCCATAATCAACTTCAGAAAATCTTCTAGATTATTTTCACTCACTCTACTTATTTAATCAAATAGATAAAATTGTATTAGGAAAAGGACATAAGAAAAATTTCCTACACAAGACAAGTTATTTCAATACAAAGTTTGAAAGGTCACTTGTTTTGTCATTCACTTGATAAAATTTGATTTACAATCTAAGCTCAAAGTCTCAAAATGCCTTTCAATTTTGGTAGAGTTTTACTTCCAATAACTCAAAAATTCCTAAAAAAAACAAAAGAGGCCCTCTTTATTTATAGGGAGAGACCTTGAGGAATTTTTAGGAAATACCTAAATACTTTGACCTAGTCAAAGATAGGAGTCCTTTTTGACATAGGACTTCCTATATTTTTACATGTAATTACATATGAAAAAAGTACATGCAAAAATGTCCAAAGCGGTTATGAAAGTACATCTAAAAAGTGGAAATTAGACCAAGGGATAAAAAGTTTCAATTTGTCTCCCCATATTTATTCATGTGAGCATCGTACATAGTGAAAGATGCTTACATCCCGATACTGTCTGGACTAACAGTGTTCTTGAAAATTGTCTTAGCTCTGACTACGACATCTCTTATTGTTGTGACTGATTTTTCATGACTAGTTAACTTGGTTTTCAGATTATCTAGAGTTAACTAATTATTCAAAATATTGTCCACAGAGGCTATAGAAAATTCCTTATCTTCAAATTCTTTTTGGAACATACCTTCAAATTCTTGAATCATTTCTTCTGTTGAAAGGAATTAGATATCTTGTGATGTAAGTTTTCAAGGTGGCTCCTCCAATTTATGCAAAATACTAACATCATTTTGTTCACTGAGTTTCCTTGAAGATTCAAGGTCACTGATCAACTCTTTAAGCACCCGACTCCTATATGCCAATGCCTCTTTAGTTTTAGTGTAAGAGTCTCTATCAGTAATGATACCAATTGATATTAGAGTGCTTATTTTTAGTTTCCTCATATCCACCCATTTATCAAGATACTTTTCTATGCTTTCAATATCCTAAGAAATAACATTAATGAGATCATCAAATTTTGCTCTTATTTTTCTCATTTTATCTATCTTCTCAGATAACTCTGTGAGTAAGGAAACTTCTTGTGCACGCATCTTATCCAAGTAATCTTCAAGTAATTTTCCTTTGAGATAGGTATTTTCTACTTTTTGAATAATAGGATCTTCTATGGAAATGGCCTCAGGAGTTACTATTTCTAGAGTGAAAGTAATTCTCCTTACCACTGCAATTAATTGTTCCACCATTGCTTTGTATTGATCCTTCATTTCCTTCTCTCTGTCAAATTTTTGAATCAGGATGTCCATGGCTGACTGCATATCACTCTTGGCACTTTCATGAGTTATCTTACCTAATTCAACTCTAGAGATAGAGTAATCATTCATATCAAAATTTTCAATGGTTACATCCTGTGGAGGTCTTGCAATTTACAAAAATTTGTGTCCCTTATCCCCAATCATTTTTTAAAGAATCTTGGGCTTCTTTGGGGCCTTGGATTTTAATGGCACCAGTTTTTTGAAATCAAATTCATCTAGAGAGATGGCTTGTTTCTTACTTTTGGGTGTATAAGCTGATAACCATGGTGAGAGCATAGAAGTACTTACATTAGGATCTATCTCCATTGTTGGCATCACCAAAGCTACACTTGCACAGGTAGTGGAAATAATAGATGGAGTATCAGTAAAAATTGCACCTTTTACTGAGTGATCAATAGTAGAACTATCTTCAATATCAAAAGATGGGGATGAAAAACTAGGAATTGACCCTGAGGAATGAAGAATATCTTCAAAAGTGCTTTGAGGGTTGTCAAAAATTATTTTGGAAGGAGAGGGTAATCCAGAAGTGGGAACATTAATTGGAGAAATAGGTGAAGGAGCTATAATAGGTGTGTCAATTGGGGAATAAGAAATTCCTATTTCTTGTTGCACATTCTCTTGTGGAGACAAAGTTTCCTCTCTTTATTGATTTTTAGGCCTATCGTCAGTCTCCATTTGTTCCCTTGCTGGTTCTTTAATGCTTTGTTTCTCAACTTCCACATCTTTTATTTTTGACTCTTTTTTCATAACTTTTGACTTCTTCATCAGAAATATGATCTTAGGCTTATGTGGCTTGGAAGAAGAAGGAGCATCACTTTTGTTCTTCATCTTATTCTTTGCTTTTCTTCTTGTTTCCTCTTGAAATTCAGCTTCTGAACCTATGATGAATTATTTCAAATTAATTCCTTTATTTGCTAACCAATTATTGGTGTTTGCCAATATAGGTTCAAATCTTTTCCTCAAGGAAGTCGGCTCTTTTTATGACCATTGGATTGGAAGAAGAGGGGCATTGGAAATATGTTCAGTATTGTATCTATCATTAATCAAATCTCTATCATCCACTAAATTCTTAGGGATATCATCAAGTCCCATATATTTAATTTGCTCAAGAGATAACCTACTGTAGTCCATTTTCTTAACCTCTTCCATTGTTCTCAAATCTACCCAAACATCTTTAATCATAGGTTCATGAAATTGGGTTTTTCTCTTGATTATGTCCTTTACGCCCCTGTAATCAAAATTTGGTCTCTTTTGAATTACTTCAAGGTTACGAGCTGCATTTCAGTTTCCATGACTCTAGCCTTTCCAATGGTCAACACTGAAAACCTACCAATTTCAATGGGGAACCTAAAATCGGGCTTCTTGAGTTCCATCTATTTATTATGCATGATGATCATTTGTCTACATAGTTTCATTAAGACCAATTTGTTTGAGGGGAATATTGGGAGCATATAAGGATGAACTTGAAAAAATCCAACCCTTTAGTATGAGAAAGAAGGAAATTGTAAGAACATACATCCAAAATCATTCACAACTGTCCAGGCCTCATCTGACACTCTTCTTTATTCTAATTGAGGATCAAAAAGACACAAAATACTGCAAAGAAAGAATTATTTACTCTCATAAAATGATGAATAAAAACCTTCAACATTAACTGAGATTATTATTGATACACTGGGGTTACTCTCCTATCTCCTTCCGATGTTAAACCTGGAAAGATTCTTATTAAAGCTGAAATATACACCAGATAAGAAATCATGTAGAATTTGAAGGTAGTGGATACCTTCATCAATTGATCATGTAGAGCATTGCTGACTTATTCTCCCTGAAAGATGATTTTTTTGCCTTGGACTATTATCTTGATGAAGGGATACATCCATTCATGAAACTGTGAGGAAGAGGGCAAACCTATTACCCTGTTGTAGAAGAGTTATTAGATCACCAACTTCTTCTGTAAAGTCACTTCTTGAAAAACTTCATGGCCACCTTGATGAATTTTCCCTTGGATTCTTGAGCCATTTATTGTTGATTACCTTCTTCACTTTTTCAAGATCTTTGTCATATTCTTTTTGTGCTTCAACAAAATCAAGATTTATCACTTCTATAGTAGGAGGGCACATGAAAACTTTATCAATGAACTCAGGATCTAGTCTAATTATCATATTGCCATTAGCGTCCAACATAGCCCTAGTATCCTTATTATAGAACTGAGCACACTAAAGAACAAATTATATGTTGTGAACCACTACAAGAAAAGAAGATACCAAATGAATATTACTTTCGATTATCTTCTTCATTTCATAGCTGGGATTGCTTAACTTAATTCTTTCCATAAACTCAGCCATGCCCACATGACCAATATCTGTATCTCTAATATCATCAACATTATAAGTAACCAAGGTGATTGAAAAAACACCTTGATATTTATACTTCATTGCTTTTGACTTCTTAAAAGAAAACTCAGACATCTGAAAGGGTTTTAACCAAAATGATATTGATGAAGAAGGATCCACAGAAGAAACTATAATAAAATCCATGATCATGCAATTAGGGGAAATACTGGCAATCTAGGAAAACTACATATCGATGATCATGACTATAGGGATGTGCTTGAAAGGGCTAAAGTGCGAGCAAGCCAAAAAACTAGAGGAAAGTGGCTTGAAAAAGCAAAATTGAAAATATCCCAGAGTTAATAAATTCAAGAGGAAGCTTCAATGGGTGGGAAAAATCACCACCCTTGCATATGGGGGAAATTTTTCATTTTGCTTCGGTGGGCAAAAATTTCCACCCTTGCAGGTAAGAGAAGAATTATTTGTACAAAGGTGGAAAAAATAACCACGAAGCATGTTTTACATGTAGGAGTGGTGAAAAATGTCGACAAAGCAAAATACAATAAATTTGTTTAGATGTCCTAGTGACAAAATGCACTACCACTACAGAACATGGTAGGGAATGTTTCATCGATAAAATTTACCAACACTGCACTTATTTAAAAATGTTCCATACTTGTAAATGGTGGAATTTGGGTGTTACGAATTGGTTTTGTCTGCAATGAGAAGTGTGAGAGTGGCTTATTAAAGCTATCATCACCAAGTTATATGTTATGGTCTTCAACTAGATTTGACATGGGTAAAACCTAAGTTAGGTCAAAACATTGACTCAATATGCAAGATAACCTAGGGCACGTACGAGGATTGGGTGGAATTAGCCGCTAAGGCTCACTTGGGTAAAGAAAAAACAAAAAAGAGAGCTGAACTACTAAAAACAAAACCAAAAAAAGAAAATCCCAACCTAAAGGAAAAGAAAACTCAAAAAACAAAAACCTAGAAGTAAACAAAAAAACTTACCTAGTAATCTCGAAGTCCTAAGCTCGACAGTTAGTGAATTTGAAACCTTACTTACACGATCGAATGGTTATAGGGTAGAGTCTAGGAAATTTAAAAAATGATCGAAATGACAATAAAAAATCAATTTAAATTCCCCAAACCAAGTTTCAACAACTCGATACATGTGGCCATAAATGCTGCATGAATTTTGAGATTTTGGAAAATTTCTGCTCGGGCAACAAAAATTGCCACCCTTGCGTAGGACAGGGGAAAGCCATGCACTAGTGGCAAAAAGTGTTTTCGATGCATGGAGAGAAAAAAATGCAAGAGTGGCAAAAAATTCCACCTATGCATAAAAAAACAAAAAACATGCAAGAGCGGCAAAAAATGCCACCTGTGCATGGAGAAAATGAAATTTTTCTAACACATTAAAAATGATCAAAATTGACATTTTGATCAGATAAAGATTACAATGGGTTTCATGATTTTCAAGAAATCATGATGAGGGAGTGTTGTAAACTTTCCTAGGATGTCAATCAACTTCACTTGAGATCAAGAGAAACTTGTCTCGAACGATGAACTTAGAGTATATATTATGAAATGGACAAGTTTCATAGGGGTTGTTCATAAAACAAGCATAGCTGATTTTGGGAACAAAATAATCTTATGGGAATCAAATATTTAAATAATGGTAACAAAACATTATTAGGTTACACTGATTTAGAGTGGGAAGATGATATTGATACACTAAAATCTACTTCAGGATACTATAATCATACTTCTTATGACCCTATTCCTCATGATGATTGTATATCATCTCATGTGCAAAATACCAACCTTGTTAATCCAATTTGAGACTATCCACATGATTAGACACATTCCTAACCCCTTATGCACCCCTTTGATCCTTCCTTGCACTCTTGAAGACCTTTCACTCACTCTTAGACTCACCAGATGCACCCAAGGGCCACCAAAAGCACATGGTGGTCTAGGCCATGGGTTTTGTCCCTATTTTGGATAAAAACTTGTAACCTGGGTCATAACTTGGGTAGAGAGTTATTTTGACATTTTTTTGGGTTTTGTCTTTTACCTAAACGGTCATAAACAGATCCTTTCTTGTGATTCCTCCCCTTAGTGTGCCATATATGAGTCTAAATCATTCCTACTTACCCTTCTTATTTAGCTTCTTAATCATTATTACTCTCTCTTTCCTTCTTAAATCTCTCTTGATTCACTCTTGGTTATTGAAGTATCCATTATGATAGAGGTCCATCTATATTATTGCATACTAATTTAGTGACTCCATTATTACTCCCAACTATTCCTACTCTATTGTGGATTGATCCTAGTTTATACAAGTTGAATTTCACCTAATTTTTGTACCTATCTAGGCTCATACACTCCTTCAAGTTCTTGATTATTCTCATTGTTTAGACATTAGTTTATACTTAGCTCTACATTGTAGCCTTGTCTTCCTCCATAACTACCTCATACTTGGATTTTTGGTTGGTAGAACACCTACACAATACTTTGATCTTGATCTAAGGGAATTTTTTATTGCAAAGTGAAACTCCATAGTTTTATAATAGTGTATTTTTAAGGGTTTACTATTTTTATGCTAGTTTAGCTAATTTTGAACATGTTTTGGAGTAGATTTTGAAGTTTATGCATCCTATCAAACCTAAAAACATATTTCTTCTTGAAAATGTCTTTCATTTCATAGGATTTATTAATTATAAATCATTTTAATTCTTGTTATATGTTCTTATTATATTCTCTAAGATATCTAACTAATCATTAATGCATGAAACCCTAAATAGTAGGTGAGAGCCAAAATTTTCACACACAAAGTAAAAATGCATAAAATATTCAAGTCCTATATTGAACAGATCATAGAAGAAATGTATAAAAAGTATTAAATGTGTAACTCCAACATGACAAGTGGTGGAGGTCATATGAAAAGTGGTGGTGGTTAGAATATTCCCATAACCCAAATAGCCAGTCAAGGGTGACTCTCACTTGGAATGTAACTCCTCCATGATAAGTGTACAGCAAGCAAGTTGATAGAATAAATGTGAAGGTAAACTTGAAAATGAAAAAACTTACACTAACAACTGCCTTGAAGTGTAGCTTCAGTGGATAGAAGAATTAGGTTGTATAAAACTACCATGGAGTGGATAACTTAGAGAGAAGCTTGACTCAGAAAATGGCCTCATGATTCAGTAGTCTTGCACCATTGCCATTACAAAGAGAAAGCTCACTTGAGATATATAGGAGTATCAATGGAGGAAATGATCAATGACAATTAGGGTTTATTCTAAAAAGGATATTGATTTAGGAAATAAACCACTCTCATTCTGATCATAGTTACTCACCATAGAATTCTAACTCCTCGTGTCATAGTGATGCACTGGACATCAGACTGCAACAGGGCAAACTATTTGTCTAGGTTCTGCATGTTCTACCACTCTCTATTCAAATCAAGGGAATTCAAATATTCAAAACAATCATTCTATTCATGATCTCCTATTTCATTTTAGCTTCAATAGCTGCTCTCTCACGGGCCTCCTTTGTTGCTCTCTCCACAGTGATTCTTTCTTTTTTCTCTCTCTCCCTTTCTATTCTAAGTTTTTCTCTTTCTCAGTCCTTTCTTCCTCTCTCTTCTCATTCACGAGCCTCCTAATCTGCTCTTGCCACCCTTTCCTTTTCTTCATGCTCTATTGCTCCTTCTGTAGCACAGCCTTGAGCTTCAGCAGTGGCCCTCTCTACAGCAGCACGCTCTACTCTAAATCTCACCTCTGTTGTAGCTCTCTCTACAGTAGCTATCTCTTCCCATTCCTTTGCCTCTGTGGCTACTCTTTCCCTTACCTTTGCAGCTGCCCTCTCTACTCATTCTCTTGCCTCTATAGCTGCCCTTCAATCATTTGGCAACTATGGTTCTATTTTGTAGATGAGGACGTCCCTATTCAGGACTGTGTGATGAAGATAATTGTTACGTCCACCTCTATCCAAGGCATCCCATCGCCTTCCAGATCATGTCTTCTATAACTAAAATCCACATACTCTTCCACACAAATTAAAGTTGTCGCATTCAGGTCTTCACTAGCACCATTAACTAAGCAAGGAGGTAAACAAGTAGTTGTATACTCAAAAGCCTTCTCCCAGTCATCTACTTCATCGACAGAGTCCTCATTTTGATTTTTTTCTGAAATGAAGAAACTTCGCTAGAGGCCCCAATAAATGGAGGCTTAGATGTCATATGGGCATGACTTCGTGAAGAATTTGTCCCTCCTTCAATTGGGACTGGGGAATCCCATCTCTTCTTTTGGGACTATCGCCCTTCACTGTAGTTTAATCCTCCGTTCAGAACTGTCTTGACACTTCTTAGTCTCAGCCATTTTCTCGGCAATACTAATCACCTCGGCTTGGTTCTGTGAATGATCAAAACAAGATAATACAGGCCAAATCACCTTTGTGACTCTTTCTCTCCCTAAAAGAGATCCACCTTTTTTTTTCCTCTTTGTCCCCCTCATGCCACCAATGCATATCTTACTTTGTTTGTTTTTAAAGAATCTTCTCCCTAACCTCTACGCCCAACTTGGGCTCAAGATAAAACAACAAACAGTTTTTAATTTACAACCATATTCTAATTTGGAGAAGATTTATCTCAAGTATTATCTTACGGTTCAAATATTTTAACCACTCCCCTCATTTTCTCTTTAAGCCAAGATTGGCTTCCAACATGGGGATTCTCTCTTACCTAATTTTACCTTTTCACTTTTGACAATTACATTTACTCTCAAGGTAAAAGTTTGAATCTAAATACAATTTGGAGGGAAAACAAGAATTTGAATTCAATCATCCCAACGTAACCACGTCTTGCCAAGATATATGTAGATGCTCCTGCATCATACTCTCCCTGTAGAAAAGATTTGAACCTTAGTTCAAATGGGATTCTTCCTCCATGCATTAGTCTCCACTATATGCCTGGATCCCAAGGTCTTGTTGTGAATGTCAATGCTGTTGTTTGTCTTTGATTGTCTTTGTCTTTCATCTTCTTGCTTTTCTTCCTTTTTTGGTATGTTCTTCTCATTCCTTTCTTAGATGCCATCTCCCACTTCCATGCTTCTTCATCTTCATACATGTCTTCTAGATCTTCTTGTTGTTCTTCTTGTTTTGTGAGCTTCTCCAATGACTCATGTATATCATTCACTTCAGTAACCTTCATACCTGCATACAAAACATTCAAAGCCACCTTAGAATCAAAATCTTTAGGCCATGAATCCTCTTGGTTGCCTTCACATTCTTGCTCCTTGATCAAAACCGTCCTTGACTCTTTGCTTTGCTCTTGTCTTGTTTCATTCTTCCCAATGGTGTCTTCACCATGGCTTATACCTTCATTCATCTCTCTTAAATGACCAAAAAGCTCCTCCAACATCTTCAACTCTTCCTTTATTAAGATCTCATCTATCTCACTATTCTCTTCATCAAACTTGGGCTGATCACTCACAAGGATTACTTGTCCTTCACTAGCCTTACTCTTCATCTCATCCTTTCTTAGCTTGTCTTCACATAAACTAACTTCTTCATCAACATCAATATACTTATCAAAAACAATTGGAGCAATATTACCTTGTGTCTCCTTACTCTCTTCAATCTCTGCTTGAAGCCATCTTGTTTGTTCTTTGCAATCAATGAGACATCGATTTGCTATATACCCATCTCTTTCCTCATTAACCAACCATTTGGAACTCTCTCCTTGCTGCATATTAGTCCACATAGCCACTTTCCATTTGTCATTTCTCATGAAAATATTATTGAAGGATTCAAAAACATCATCATAAAACATTTGTTTACCTTTTACCTCTTTGGTATACCTCTCAAGTGTCCTGTCTTCATGGAATGCCTCTTCCATACTCACCATCTCACCTTTATTCTCTTGGTTGCTTGAATCACCTTCAATCTTCTTCCCTTGACTTATTGGTGTTGTTGCCTCAACACTCACATCTTCTCTCTTTGCCTTCTTAGGTACCCATATCTGTTTCTCCTTTTTATCATTTGTCTTCTCAAACCATGTAGGCATCCTGCATCCATGCTCTTGTACCAACACTTCCTGTTGCTTGGGATTTTGCTTCTTCCACCATTTAGGCATCACATATCCATGGTTATTTGGAAACTTCACCTTTCTCTTTGCTTCTCTATCATGCATATCAATAGTTTCATTCTTATAAGAATAAGAAAAATCAACTTTGGAATTCACCTTTACCTCCTTAATGGGCTGCTCCATTAGTTCTTTGACTTGCAAAGTGTCTTGATTGTTTGTACTTTCTTCTTTCCTTATACTTGACTATTCTCTTTCCTCTTCTTGGTATTCAATGGCATCATGGAAGTCATCCTCATCTTCCATATCTTCTCTTGCTTGTAGGGGTTCCTCAACACCTTCCTCATGCATTAACCAATGCATCTCTCCTTCTTTATCAACAACAGCAAACTTTTTCTTTTCTCTTACACATTCACTTGTGTACTTGGTGTCTTCTCTTGCACCAATCTCTTCACTCTCCAAGGCCCTTCTCTTGACCTTCACAAGGCTACTCATACCTACAATTACCCATGCAAAGATAGCATTAGATGTAAAAACAAGAGACCACAAGGTCCCTATGAGTGCTCTCTTCATCAACACTCTCATCTTTTCAAGTGCTCTTCCTGGCACTTCATCTGTTCTTTCTTCTCTACTCTTGTTCTCCTCAATGAGAACCTTCTTCTCCACCTCTTCCTCTTGCTGCTCACTTGGCAACCTTCTTATCTTCTTCAAGCCTCTATGGGCTTCTCTCTTCTTGGAAATCTCATTTTGCCTTCTTCTCCTCTTCATTAGGAGATCTATTGGCCACTTCAACCTCTTCCTCATTGGCCATACCCATGCTTGCTTGTCCATCTGCATCCAAGACTCATATCTATTTGCAAATTTAGCTAAATCTTTTTTCAAACTATCAATCTCTTTATCAATTGCAATAATGTCCATACTTTTCTTCTTTTGGATACTTGCTTTCTTCTTGGTGCCCTCATGTACCTTGCTGCTCTGCTCTTTTCTCAGTAATATTTCCATCTCTGAGATCTTCACCCAAGTCTTTTCCACCTTGGTCTCTTGATCCTTGTAGGTCCACTTGTCTCACCCAAGCCTTTCTCCTTGACTGGTCTTTTGGCAATCTCCTTGATCTCACCTAGGCCTTTTGCATCCTAGTCTTTTGATCCTACTTAATGGACTTCACACTGAGTCAATGATCTGCAATATGACAAATATTAATAATTTCACAAATCCAAGCTTACCTTGCTTTGGATCTTCCTATTGAGCATTCACTTGCTCTTCTTCTAGAACTTCTCTTGGATCTTCACTAAGCCTTCCTTGGCTTCTTCTCCTCTTAAGCCTCAATGGCTTGGCTGCCTTCCTCTTCACCTGTTTACTTCTCAAACACAATAAACTCAAATCAAATATCAAAGTTACTCATACCTTTCTTCCACAGGGTCTTCTAGCACTTTGTCCTACTGATCCTTTTTCCAAATCCTGTAACAACTTGATCCAAATCCCAAGAGCTTCAAGCTCTGATACCAAAATTGATGCGCTGGACATCAGACTGCAATAGGGTAAACTATTTGTCTAGGTTCTGCATGTTTTTCCACTCTCTATTCAAATCAAGGGAATTCAAATATTCAAAACAATCATTATATTCATGATCTCCTATTTTGTTTGAGCTTTAATAGCTACTCTCTCACGGGCCTCCTTTGTTGCTCTCTCCACATTGATTCTTTTCTTTTTTTCTCTCTCTCCCTTTCTATTCTAAGTTTTTCTCTTTCTAGATCCTTTCTTCCTCTCTCTTCTCTTTCACGAGCGTCTTGATCTGCTCTTGCCACCCTTTTCTTCATGCTCTGTGGCATCTTTTGTTGCTCTTTCTGCAGCATGGCCTCGAGCTTCAGCAGTGGCCCTCTCTACATCAGCACGCTCTGCTCTAAATCTCACCTCTGCTATAGCTCTCTCTATAGCATCTCTCTCTACCTATTCCTTTGCCTCTATGGCTGCTCTTTCCCTTGCCTTTGTAGCTGCCCTCTCTTCTCATTCTCTTGCCTCTGCAGCTACCCTTCAATCATTTGGAAACTATGGTTCTATTTTGTAGACGAGGACGTCCCTATTCAAGACTGTGTGATGAAGATAATTGCTATGTCCACCTCTGTTTGAGGCATCCCATCACCTTCCAGATCATGTCTTCTATAACTAAAAGCCATGTACTCTTCCACACAAATTCAAGCTACCGCGTTCAGGTCTTCACTAGCACCATTAACTAAGCAAGGAGGTAAACAAGCAGTTGTATACTCAAAAGCCTTTTCCCAGTCATCTACTTCATCGACAGAGTCCTCATTTTGATTTTTTTTGAAATGAAGAAACTTTGCTAGAGGCCCCAATAAATGGAGGCTTAGATGTCATATGGGCATGACTTCATGAAGAATTTGTCCCTCCTTCAATTGGGACTGGGGAATCCCATCTCTTCTTTCGAGACTATCGCCCTTCACTGTAGTTTCATCCTCTGCTCGAAACTATCTTGACACTTCTTAGTCTCAGCCATTTTCTCGGCAATACTAATCACCTCGGCTTGGTTCTGTGAATGATCAAAACAAGATAATATAGGCCAAATTGCCTTTGTGACTCTTTCTCTCCCTAAAAGAGATCCGCCTTTTTTTTTTCCTCTTTGTCTCCCTCATGCCACCAATGCATATCTTACTTTGTTTGTTTTTAAAGAATCTTCTCCCTAACCTCTACGCCCAACTTGGGCTCAAGATAAAACAACAAACAGTTTTTAATTTACAACCATATTCTAATTTGGAGAGGATTTATCTCAAGTATTATCTTACGGTTGAAAGATTTTAACCACTCCCATCATTTGCTCTTTAAGCCAAGATTGGCTTCCAACATGGGGATTCTCTCTTACCTAATTTTACCTTTTCACTTTTCACTTTTCACTTTTGACAATTACATTTACTCTCAAGGTAAAAGTTTGAATCTAAATACAATTTGGAGGGAAAATAAGAATTTGAATTCAATCATCCCAACGTAACCACGTCTTGCCAAGATATATGTAGATGCTCCTGCATCACATAGCTTAGTAGGGTAACAAACTAGAGGGGTTGAATGGATTCCTTGCAAATCTAAGTGTAGTTTTGGAACACATAAATAGGTCTAATTTCAACAAACAAAACCATATTGATGCTTAATATTCTATAGGAAAACCCACAAAAAAATATAGTTTATTTTATGATTTAATCCATTTTGTTGCAAATTTTAATGCATGTTGAGAAAATACATCCAAAAACCCCAAAAATGGCCAAATGAAGAATAAAAAACAACAATGAGATAACGCAAGAATGTCACTAAGGATTTAAAATGGTAGAAAAACATTGTCAGCAAGGCTATGATACCGTATTGGAGTCTTTAAGATCTCTAACTAGACATTAATATATGAACCCCTGGGTAGTAGGTGAGAGACAAAAGTCTCACACACAAATTAAAAATGCATAAAAGAGCTGAATAACTCATAGAGGATAAGTATTAAAAGGAGTGAATGTGTAACTCCCAAATCACAAGTGGTGGTGGTCAAAATATTCCCATACCCAGAATAGTCGATCAAGGGTGACTCCCACTTGGAATGTAACTCCTCCATGATAAGTGTACACCTAAGCAAGATAACAGAACAAATGTGAAGGTAAACCTAAAAATGGAAAAAAATACATTAATAGCTCTCGTGTTCAAATAGCTTAATTTACTTGATTAAAGTGGCATTCCCTTTGCTAGGTTAGATATCACATGCTAGAGATAGTTTTGTTTGAACAAAGGCATTAGATTAGGTTTATAAAATTATATGTTCTCTCTATCTATCTCTTGTTATTGAAAATGTCATTTCCCTTCTAAAATCATCTTTCAATTATTATACTTGCATGCTTCTGAAATGCATTTCTTATTTGGTAGTGTTATTTTATTCAATTAGTTTACTTGCTCATTCTTTAAGCATTGAGTTCTCCCCTTAGCTACTTGTTATTTTTTGGCTATACCCATTAGAGATATGTGTGTCCTTTATTCACTCAATCATGTTTACCTGGCCTAGTTTATAATTCTATCTATAGATGGGTGTAAGTTGACGAGTTGAATAGCCTCTATAGATCTCTAGTAGCCCATAGTTCTCTTGAGCCTACCAGGTATTTGCTTAGTACCCTATGTACCCCTTTACCAAAACCTCATGGCTCCATTTAGATTTTTGGAGTTATAGATACATTCTAAATTTGATATTTGGACCAATTACATAGTCTTGTAATGAAAATCATGTGCTTTCTCTTTCTAATACATAAGAAAAATATAGAATGGTAACCAATATTGCTCATTATATTTCTTAGATTCAATAACTTCTAGGAAAATTTAGATTCATTCAACAATAACCAACAACATTATTTTTTGATAGTCAAAGAGACATTCAAGTAGCTCATAATCATGTTTCTCATGCCATAACCAAACACATTAAGATACACTAACACTTTATTAGACAATACATCCATGATGAATTGATTGATCTTAAATATTGCATAATAGAAGATCAAGTGGGAAAAAAATTACAAAACCTCTCATAGAAGTCAAGTTTGTATAACTATGAGACATGCTTGGAATTCAGGAAGGTGTCATCAAGGGGGATGTTAATGTCTGACATGCAATGTGAATAAGTGCAAAAATATCCTATTTATCCAATCAAGAAAATTGAGTGGGGATACTACAATATCTCATCCCAAACATCTAAGATTTTGGTTGTTGATCATGTTACATTGTTAGTGGTTGACATCTTCTATATTTTCTTCTGTCAGGATTTAGGGGGGATGCTAACAAAGAAAATCCTTCCTATCAAATGAGCCTAACAACTACCATTTATAATCATCTCATCAAAATGTTCAAGAACTTGGTGACTATTAGGTTTCTACAATTTGGTCTATTCTTTAGAACCTAGCACTCATTGTGTATTTATGATTTAGATAATTCTTGGTAACCTATCGATCACTAGGTGTATGTTACTTAGAGTTGTCTTGGGATCCTAATGATCGATAGGCATTTATGACATGGGGATTCTTAGGAATATAATGACTGCTAGGTATCTATGACTTGGGGCTTCTTGGGAACCTAGCAACTACTAGGTCTTAATGGCTTGGAGCTTTCTTGAGATCATAGTTGCAACTAATAGGTATTTACCTATAGGCCCTTTTAGTATCTTCTTATATGCCCAGTCAATACTTGCATGGTTAGTCTCTAACGATAATTTTCAAGGTTCTATAGGTTGAATATTATGTAAGTGTGTGATCCACTCTTGTAGTATCAAAAAACTGATGGGTTTCTATTGTTCTTATAATTTAAGGTATTTTTTGACATTTTGTTTTTCTACTTATTTATTACTCTATACATGCTACTTTTATATATTCAGTTTTTTTATTATAATGTGATATGAGAAAGGTTGTTATGGAGGATTATCAACTACCTTGATGCCCTACCACGAGTGGATGTTCCTTAACCTTGCTTTGAGGCCCCTGCCACTAAGTTATAAATTTATAGTTTATTTTTTAATGTGAAATAATTTTTCATTCAAAAATTATAATACAACTAGATTATGACATATGTATTACTTACAAAGAACTACAAGAGCTAGATAACACATAGTATTACATTAGGATGAGTGGATGTCTCTTGACCTCTGCTTCTAGGGACCCACCATAGAGTTATAAATTTCTAGTTTATTTTTTTAATGTGAAATATTTCTTCTAATTAAATTTTTTTAATATAACTCTATTATGACAGGTCTACTTATCATATAAATCAACAAGAGGGTGAGGGTTTTGGGATGAGTATAAGTCCTTTGTCTACTACCAAGGACTCACCATGGAGGTATAATTATTATTTTTATTTAAATTATTTTCAATTAATTGAGTTATAATGTCCTAAAATTTTATTGTAGATCTACGTCAGGCATAGAACACTCATATCATTTTTTTATAGACGTCATGCAAGACCCAAAAAATATAAGTCATGCCTAGCTAGCCTTTATGACGTACTCACCAAAGGTTTAAGGGTTTAGGCATAGGGTCCTCACCAACATCAGATGACAACAAACCCTCTCATCTTACCTGAAAAGAGTATAGACACCAAGTGAAAGGCACACTAAAAATGGAAATGTATGTAAATGGTAACATGAAAATATTAATGAATGCTCAGAAAAAGTAAGTAATTTAAAATGTTTTACTTAAGTTTTTTATTTTATTAGTTTTCACTTTTTTAAAATTAGTTTTTGTTAATTTATAATTTTTAATTAAAGTACAATCTATTTGACATTAAATATTTTAAAGTTTTGGATATTTCAAGAAAAGTATAGCTGGTCGATTAGAAAAAATATATATGTTTTTTCTATCTAGTTTGGTATAAAATACCGGTTGAACATCACACATAGTTAGTCATTGTAATTCAAGGAGATTTTGGCAAATCCCATTACAAGTCAAGTATATTTGATAAATATGCATCATAATGGCTTAAGACAATGAAGAGGCATATGGGGTAATTATTTTATGTAAATACAACTTTTTATTTTTTATAAAATTTATATTATTTAAATAATTTTTCATATCTATAATTTGCAGGTTCAATATTTGGGAAACACTAATGCAAAGTGGAGAAATATTTGACCTCGTTAAGTAAATAAAGACGCTTGGAGTAAGTTTTGCAAAAAATGGTTACATGGGGATAATAATAGGGTTGCATGTTAGTTATCCAAATTAACGAAATGTGAAAAAAAGCATTTTTTATATTATCAATTAAATATTTTATAAATATTATAATTGATAGTGGGAGAGAGGAATCAAGTAAATGGGTTCAAAGTGAGAGAGAAAAAAGGGATGATGGTGACTCATCACTTGGGGTAACTAAATGAAGATGATGTTGCTAAAATACTTGTAAGTTTTATATAAAGTGGTGTACAAGATGTCATACATTAACATCCCCCTTGATGATACCTTCCTAAATTCTAATCATGTCATATAATTCTAAACAGTTATTTTATATACATTATTAATATACCTAATTTTATCAAATATTTTTTTCCATGAAGATTGATATGACATGAGAACAATAAAGGAAGTGTGCATGATGTTAAAATTCATGTGATGGGACACACTTGCCTTCAAAAATTGGGCCCATTCAAATGGTTATGTGTTGATAATACATGTATTGTTTAATTAATTTTGATTTAAGTAAAATATAATGTAAAAAACTTATATATGTTTATCATTTTTTATTTTTAGGTTAAAATACCATGTGTCATAGTTGAGGCTCCTAATATTGAGGAGAGGGATGGCAACAATATGGATCTTCATTACACTGATGAGTACTCCTCATATGAGTAGATAGATACAACCGTGATAAAGGATGATGAATACAATAATGATGAGGATAGTGATGATGACATGTAAATTTTAATGATTTTTGAATTTGAAACTTTAAGGATTTTTTATTACTCCTTTGGTATTGAACCATTGTGCATTATTTTATAAATAAATTTCTATTTAAATCTTGTCTTCTTTAATTATTTAATTATTTCATTTTAATTTTTCACTTTATAATAAAGTTATAATGTATATATATTCAAAATAAAAAAATACTAAATATACAAATAACATAATTAAAATATAAATATTAATATTTAGAATAATATTAAATATATTATAATTTATTTTATTTTACAAACTAAAAATATATATTTAATATATTTATATAAAAAATAAATATAGCATAGTTATTTTTTATTACAAAAAAATTTATATATATATATATATATATATATATAATATTTTATAATTTTATTTACGTTATTTTTTTAAATCAAATATATTTTTTATCAACACAAAGGTGGAATTAATTTTGCACAAACCCAAAATTAAAGTATTTTATTGTAGCATAAATGTGGTACAAAGGTGGCACAAACCAAAAATGTTGAATTTTATCACCTTTGTGCCATTTTTGCATCGCAAAAACTATCATAGAAATTCATGATTTTTGCCTCCCAAATTTTAAAAAAGTGACAATTTGGGACATAAATCTGACCCTATTAGTAGCATAAATTGCACTTCCTATATTAATACTACCACCATTGCTTCTATTCTAAAATTTTAACTTGTTTAGAAATTTAGAAGCATTAGGAGCATACTCAAGAATATTTTCATCTAGAAGCTTCATTTCACATTCTCTAAAAAACAAAACAAAAATTATCAAAGTAGGATAAGAATTAAACATGATGATTTTCTCAACAATTAGAAGAAAACTATCAACAAACAAACTTTGAAGCTCTCTATCAATTGCTCAGAACTCACCTTGGTAACCATGGTATTAAACCTAAGCATATAATCTCAAATGTGTTCATTGGATCCTTGTCTAATTTGACCTAATTCCACAAATTTAACTTTTTGACAAATATTAATTTGAAAATGAGTCAATTAATCATCAATTAGAGTTGTTAATGAGTGTATAGATCCACTTGGAAGAGCATATAACCAATTAAATGCATAATTTTTTAAGCTTCTAAATAGCTTGGTCAACACATTTTCATCATTAACAAAGTCTAAGAAAGAACCATAAAAGGATTTAATGTGATGAGATAGATATCCCTTTCCATTGGACATTTCAAAATTTGGAATTACAAATCCTATTGTAAATGGATATGTAATCACTTCATAATCCAAGAGGTTTAGGAGAGTATCATTGCAATTCACCCTAATTTTTGGTTTGATAACCTTGAGAAAGAGATTTGATTTGATTTTTCAATTTATACAATGTATGCATCATAATAGTCATTTCAGGGGTCAAAATAGAAGTAGAATGTGGAGAAGTAGCATAAGTTGGAATCGAATAATTTTCAAAATAGAAATATTAGTAACATGTGAAGCAAATTAAGGAACATTATAAACAAAATATTTTTTAAAAATAAGTGTGACATTAGAGATTTAAGGATTTTGAGAAACATGAGAAGGAATGGAATCATGTTGTGAAATTGAATGAACTTGGGAAGAAATCTAAACATGTTGATAAAAATAAAGAACTTGAGAAGCATTAGGGGAATGTTGAGTAATAAGAAGAGTTTAAGAAGTAATATGGGCATGTTGAGAAATGAGAAGAACTTGACAATTATAAATATTTTTAAAAATTAGAATAATTTGAGAAGTATTATTTTTTTAGATAAATGAGAAGACATTATAAGCAATATAAAATTGAATAGGAATAGAAAAATTGTGAAAATTTTTCATAAGAAATTAAAATTTGACATGCAATTTTTTTCAATACATTTTTTATACTAGATATTTCACCAGAGTTTGATGGGGCATATTTCATTTCGAATATTTCATTATAGTTTGATGTAGCATTTATTCTAATGTTCTTAATATTCTCAACCCTTTCCTATTATTATAAGGAAGCATCTTGATCAAAAGCTTCTTCATTTTCATTCTTATAATAATATTGAGAGGTATTAATATTCACATAATGATCATCATTGGAACTCAAAAAATAAAGATCGGTTTCAAGATGATAACATGAATATAAATCAACATCATCCCCTATAGTTTGTGTTAGGGTTTCTCATGTTCTATAAAAGAATTAATTGGTTGAAGATAAATTATTTATTGTGTAATCTAAGTCTAACTCTATACCTCAAATCTTTTGTTTTTCACTTTGAACTATCTTCTTTACTAAGATATTATATGACATTGAAAGCCACCTAGAACTGATCATGTGGAGTAATTTACTATTAAAAATTTACATGGATTAATTTATGACTTAGTTAAATTGTTTACTATTCATCAAATGATCTAAGGTTTGATTAAATGAGATTAATTCTTGTATTAATGATGGAAATATTAAATGAAAAGTAATCATGTGGATTTAAAAAAATTTCAAATTATTATTTCATGGAGATTTAATGCACTAATCTTGACAACATTTTTAAGTGTTGCAAATGAGATTGATTGCAAGAATAATTATCCTCAGCATGCAATAAGAGTATCATTGACGATAGAAATTTATATGTGGAATTTTAATGGTACAAGAGAGATACTTGTGCCTACCCTTATACAACCTTAAGCTTAGTAGAGTTTAGCTTTTGTTAAACATTAGGAAATTGGGGTAAGATAGCACACTGTGGTATATTTCACTTTGTGAGTTGACTTTGTAATAAACTATTGAATATGTGTTGTGTAGTTTTAACCATTCAGTTTATTCTAAATTGCAACTTGATCACTAAATGTCTAGTCAAACCCTTTTATAAATTAAATTTTTCCTTTTCAACTAATGACATGGTAATAAGTTACTCATGCATTTTCAATATGCATCTAATATTTTAATTAATAAGATTATTATTATTTTATAAATATAATAAGATATTAATTTATCTAAATTCAAAGTAAAAATCAAATATTATTTAAGTCACTTTTGGAGTAAAATTTATACTCCACTTGAAACTAGGACTCAATGTCAATAATAAATAAAATACAAATTATCCTCACTAAGTGGCTACTATTGTTTATTTTTTATTTAGAAATCGGTAACTAAGTAATTATTACATATACAAAAGTGGGACCCTATCCCACTCTTTTGTTAACTAATTAATTATTGCTTAGGATTTTAATTAATTTTTATCCCACTCTTGAAATTTATTAAGAGGTTATTAATCTTGTTCTACCAAGTTCCTCCCATAATTAGGTTGTAGATAGATCTAAAGTTAAATGGTCTCACCCTCCACATAATTGGATTAAACTAAATGTTGACAAAGGCAACTTGAGCCCAACGGGTGTAGGAGGTGTCATTAGGGATTCTTCTGGTAATCTTAAGCTGCCTATGCGGGTCCTTTGGGGACCCAAATGAACTATGTTGTTGAATCCTAAGTATCTCTTTGGGGTATCGACCTCGCCATTAGGTTGGGCATGGAGTTTCTAAAAATCAAGGGTGATTCCTTGAACATTATAAATTTCCTAAAAGGTTTGACTCACCCATCATGAAACATTGCAGGGATTATAAATGATGCTAAAAACTTTTTGTCTTGCTTCAAAGGGGTATCAATGGTGCATATGTACAGAGAAGGGAACAAAATAAATTATAATATGGCTAACATCAGGGTAGATTCTAGCTCCTTCTTTAGTTGGCATGGTACTAACCTCCCCACTGATGTCATCCCCTTAATTCATTTAGTTAGAGGATAGCCCTCACAAACAAATGATGACCCCTTTAATGATGAATATAATCTAGTTTAAGGGAATTAATGGTAAAATGTGCAAGGTGATTATTATTCGGTCCTCTCTTAAGATTTTGCATGCTTATCCCAACTCGACATTCCACAACATTAATTTAATTATCCCCAAATCTAACATGCATCATTTTTTTAAGGGCATATATTGAGAAGCCTATGGTAGAAGCTTATAGAATCAAACCATGAGTGGTGATCATGATCAGTTTGATCCCATTCCCTATGAGGATATTAAATTGAATGAGTATGTTTGGCATAAAAGGGTCAAAGGTAGCTTGGCAACCTTCATGGGGCATCTAGTTGGCTTGACCATGACACGAGATTGTCTAAGGACTTCACCAAGGGTTGGAAAGAAAGGGAAGTTCATATGCATGGACTAAAAATCTTGATAATAGAAGAGCTTATTAGTGACATTACTAGTATGTACTATTATGGTGTCAAAGCATTCAAGGACAAGAAGAGAAAGGAAGAGCTTAATATCTTCTTCAATAAGGAAAATAAATAACCCAAAATAGGGTCCCAAAAAGGGTTCACAAGGATGAAATTATCAAGGAAGTGGCTCAACATTTATTTACAAATCATACGGTATATTACTTTAGAAGGTAAACACATAGTTTTATTCTCCCACCACTTCTCTTAATCAATCATTTCAAAGGGCACACCATTAGTCTCTCATTCTTTCTATTAAAATCATTAGAAGCCACGATGATGAACTTCAAAGGTAACCCTTTAGTGGATATCATACATCAAGGCCTGATTCTTATTTTGGTTAAGAGAGGGTAACCTTTGTGGTCCAAAATCATTTTGGAGGTGATCAATATTACCAATGAGCAAGAGGATTTGAATAAGGATGAGGACTTTTTTTTATTTCAATGCTAAAAAAAATGGTAAGGAATAGTTTGAGGCAGTTAGAGGTATGTCCTCCCAGGGGGACTCTAAGTTGAGAGGCATCAATAGGGGTATCCCCATTCATGTGTCCCCTCTCTCCAGTAGGGGCCAATGGATTCCAATTCCCAAGAATAAGGAGGTCATTAAGAACTCAATGGAAAATTTGTGTACCAAGATTGTAATGTAGAAAGTTCTCTACAATGATATTATGGAGTAATTTGATAATCTCAAAGGGATGTTAGGTCTCAGTCTAGTAAACATGCAGGTTGGTAAAGACCCTATTGGTATTGAGGATCTCACCCCACAGGCCAAAAATATCATTCAAAGTGAAGAGGCAAAAAATAGCAGGGAGCTCGAGCAAGAAAAGGAAGGAACCAATGATTCTAGCATGAAACACAAGAGGAAAGGTGATGAAAAGAAATAGTATACAAGCAAATGCACTAGATTAAAATTAAACATCAAAGGGAAAATCTTAGTGGCCAAAAAGCTAGTCATTTATTTTGAATCTGACTAGTTATTTCTCTCTACCTTATTTTGCTTTACAGGGATTTTTGTTGAAGTTTAGTGTCTTTTTGGTGGGTGGGTTTTTTTTATCAGGTTTCTTTCTTGTCCCTCTCTATTTTTTTGATTATTCATGTTTATCTTTTGATTTCTTTTGTATGGGAATGGGTCCCCTTAACCTAGTTTTAACCAATATAATAAAAAAATTAAGAGGTTATTAATTTTTTAATAAATCACCTAGGTGATTAAGCTATTTTTAATTATTAAGAAGTTTTAATTGTCTGTTAATAAGGGTGAGTGAGTTGAATAAGTCTAGAAAAAAGAACTTTCTCCAATGTTTCTCTGAACAAGATTTAATAAGAAAGAAATAGAAGTTATTGGGGGTAACATAATTAAAAAGGGGATTGAGAATCATTTAGAGAAGAAGTTAATCTTGTGAAATTGGTGTATCAATGAAGAAGTGGAGATTAAAATCTTAGCATCAAAGGAAGGTATGTTTGAGATTCTGGGTTATTTTAGAAAAGAAACCATTAAAGTCTTAAGCAATATTGATTATTATATTCTAATCTTATATTACCTCTCTAAATAAATTTCTAACTTCCTTTGTATGGATTTAATGGGTTTTCTAACATACAGTTTGTATGTCATTCAAAGATTCAATTTTTTATTCATGAACTATTTTATCCTTAGTTTAAACTTGTTCTTTTAGCTTTTCTAGATTGGAAAAAAAAACTATAGAAGCTCTTATCTATCATGATTTTTAATCATGTATGTAAACCACCTCATTTTATTACTAAGTCCCATTTAAATTTAGGAATACCCTATTTATTGTGAGATTTTTATAAGTAAAATGGAAACCTTTATATCAACTTTGTATCTTGTTAAACCAAGTCATTAATACTTAGAAATTTTGTTAGTGGTGAACATCATTTAGTAATGGGTCATAACACCTATCATAGATATATGGGACATCTATAGGAACATGTTATCACTCTCATACTATTCAATGGGTTGCATTTATTTTATGTTATGTTATTTTAGATATCATTTGTTACTTATTACTTGGTAAACCTATAGAGGGATATGTTTGGGTAGTTAGAGAATGTGTTGTAACTTTGGATATTTAAGGTTAAAATGGAAGGGTTGTGGAAACTTATTTAGTTTCATTGTGACTTAGTTTAGGTGTTAAAAATATCTTGAAATTGAGTTAGGTTGTATGGTATGGACCTGTGACTTCCAAAAAAGTCATGTCCTATAAGCATGTGTCATATTAGGTATTAAAAAGGTAAACATATCCTCCTAGTTCATTTACTAATTACTACATTGTTGTGTGGAGATAAAATTTCTATTTAGGGTTATGCACACTTGGTTCTTTCTCTCTTGGTGACATTTTCATATCTACCTCATCATAAAGGGTAGAGTCATACTTGGTTAACAATACGTGTGGGGGGAACTAATTGACTCTTTGGTTGGTTTTAAAGTGCACCAATGATAGGCTCTCTCATATTCCAATTTTATGTTCTAATGTGATCTCCTATGTGCCTTGATGTTTGTACATTAAGAAAACTCTATACTTATTTGATTTATGTTTGGACAGATGGATACAAAATTATTGTAAACATATTGTATACTTTAAATTTAACTTTAAAAATACAAAAAAAATATAATTTATGGTCTACAACTCAAGTTGTAATCTTTTGAATGAAACAAGAATTGAGTCTTTATTAATTGAATGTAAATTGTAACATGAAGTCTTCTTTATATGTGAAAATTGTGGAGTGACTTTTTAATGTATTACATTTTTAGTTCATTAATAAAGAATGCATATGAGTTTCCCTTGTAGAAATGGAAATTAAATTATGTAAACAAAGGATGAAGAATAGATGTTAATGTGTATTAAAAAAGTCCTCTATACACGTTAAATATAAATGAATGACATTTGTGGATGATGAGTAGTGTTAGTTTTTACCCTTAAATATAAGCATGTATTGGAAATGATTTCTCTTTCCCTACTTAAAATTTTAGAATGTTACTTGCACGAAGAATGTACTTTATTTTCACACTATGAATTTATTTATGCTTGTTTATTCTTGCCTTTAACTTTTTCACTTTATTTTTTAGTCATATTAGTTAATAATTAAGGATCATTGATAAACAATCCCATTCTCAAAAGGATTAGGATGTATATGATAAAAATTGGCATCTAACTAAGGGGATCTTACACCATATTTCTCTAGCTTTCTTTGTTTAGGCTAAATATTTTTCCTATTTATTTCATTCCAAATAACAACAAAAAAAAATATAAATATAAATATAAATTAAATATGATTATAAATAAATAAAAATGGAAGCACTTATTTCCTCAAAGGTGGATTTCACTTGAATAATTGATTGTTACAAAAGAGATCTCACAAAATGGTGGCTATCTCATGTATTAAGTTGATAATTTCAAAAAAAATGTTGTTTAGGGTTTTTCTCCCTTTTGTATTCAACCATTAGAAACTGTAGTTAACCCATAGCTAAAACATGGATTAACCCTTCAGTAATTCTATGCACCAAAAATACAACATAGTAAAATTAATGTTAAACTAAGAACATGAATGTATTCTAAGTGTCTACATACACAACACACCCTCCCCCTTAAAGAGCTTTGACCTCGAAGCTAGTCAAACTTTAAAAGTGAAAAAAATACATTATGAGAATGAAACTCAAGACTTATACCAACTATAAGAAAAGTTTGACATCCTACCATATATAACTACTTAACATAGCAGATGATTGATAATGAGAGATTTTGTTTTACTCCTAAGATTTTATAATAGGATTTCACTCTTCCACACTCACCTCCAGATTCTCCATTTTTGGCCACATAGATATTTTTCATTTTTCCCTCTCCTTGTCAATTTTTACATGCATTCGTGTATTTTCTATATATTTTATTTTTTCTTTCTTTTTTTCCCCAATTTATTTTTTAGCATTGTTTCAAGCATAGATGCTTTCTTAAAAAATATGAAGTTTTATCCCCAAAAATTACAAATCAAATAAAATATTTCCCATGCATATTATTCTTATTCCTTTTATTTGAGATTACTAGTTGCATGTACTTGAAGAATATTTGAAAATAGGATTTTTCAAAGAACTTAATGTACCCAAAAACTATATTATGTTAAAAATTCTCACTAGGTCCATAAGGGTCCAAGTATGCCTTAACAAAGACACTAAGATTTATTGGATAATAAATGTTGTAAAATTATATCTATGGTTTTAGAGAAAATAATACCAATGGAGAAAATTCATATGGAAAAAACTTTTTTCCATCAGCTCACGATTGCCTTCAATAGTTTATTTTTCTTGGTCAATGAATACATTTTTCCCACTGAAAGATTCATCATAAAATGGAAGGTATTCATAGAAGATAAGTTCATATATCATTTATACATATTTAAATATACTTCATGTGGGAATTCATCATAGAGAGGAACATATTCAACAAAAATAAGCTAAGAATAGTTATCTTCATATAATTGAATGATGTATTCATACCATTCATCACAAACCTCTTCTAAATCCAACCATGCCATAATTTAATTTTCATATTCTAATATCACATCTAAATGAATGTTAAATTTATCAAAGGCACTATCAAATACATTTAAAAATAATTTCAACATGTTCTTCCTAACCTTTTTTCAAAGTGATTTGTTCCTTTTTTTTCAACATTTTTCTTAGGCTACAGTTATTAAGGATAGAAACAATCAAGTTTCATTTCTTATTTCTCTTTGAATACTTTATAAAAAATAATGAGAAAACATTCATTTGAAATCTTATTGAATTTAATTTCAAACAAAAGAAATTGGCATCTTTTAATGCCTTGTAGATTTAAAATTGGCTTTGATGCAGCTTATTGTGTTTTAAATAAGAACAAAAAATGGAACTACAAAATATAGATTTTAAATGTTGATGAATGGAAAAATGGGAGCACCTTCTTCCCAAAGGGTGAATTGCACCTACAAATTAGACTATAATTAAATATCACTCATAAAATGGCAGTTATCTATTGTATTAAGTTGATATTATAAAAAGATAAACATTATTTGAGGTTTTTCTTCCTTTTTATTTAGCCACTAGAAACCTTAAATAACCCATGGCTAGCTTATCATTTAAGCCCTCACTAACTCTACACACATAAAATATAACATAATAAAAGTAATGCTAAACTAATCACATAAATATATGTTGTGTTTAAGTACATAACACTTTTACTAATTCTTTATCTCCTATCAAAAGTTATGCTCTCCATAATAATGAGGCCTTATGTAAAAGAATCAAAAGCAAAATACATCCATGTCATTTTTATAAACACTTGGACCTATTAGGGTAAAACTTATTTTTTCAAACCTATCATAAATGTAATCTTCACTGTCATAGTCATAATATACACCATCATAATAATTACTATCTTTTACATCATTTTGAAAACATGTTATATTCATAAAATAATATGCAATATCTTGAAAATATTATCTAAAGGGTGAGCCATTAGAAGCACACTAGGGTTTGAAAAAAATTAACTGAGTGTTTAATATCAAAAACATAAAAGCTATGGATATTGGATAATATAGCATACAATAAAATAAACCCTAACAAAATTAGATAGATTTAGATTTTTTACTATGTAGAACAAGATCTAACCTTAGGGAGAGGCATAACAAATTAGGGTTTCATAAAACTCTAAGGGAACATGCAATACAAGGGTGAGTATAAAATAATGATGGGCCAAAATAAGGTCTTAAGTGGAAATAAAATTTCATAAAATCATGCATACCTCAAGTCACATAGGAGATATCCATCTATAATAGATATCCATTTTGATGAGGTAATTTAAAATGGACTTTGGGACTCAATTCAAAGTAAATTATGTCAATTGTGTATGAATGTGCCTCAAATAATTTGTTTTTTCCCTAGTTATAAGTCGTTATCATGTTATTTTATTGGTTTTGGCATATAAGAGACATAATTTCAAGCACAGTCGACATTTAAATGGGTGGTTGTGTGTGTGCATGTCACAAATTTGACCTACATTTACATGAGCACAACACTTTGGGTTATATTTTAGCTTAATTGGGTTAATCTTTCACATGTGCCCCAAATTATTTGTATTTTCCTCAATCATAAGTGGTTATGGTGTTGTTATCTCACTTTTGGGTTATAAGGACTTGATTGCACACAAAAATAACATAAAGGGGTGGTTGGGTGTGTGTGAGTCATCAATTCAAACTATGTTACTCTAATCATACAAATTTTTGCTTGAATTTAAATATAATTGGGTCATTTGTATATGAATGTGCTCTAAATTATCTATATTTGCCTTAGTCACAAGTGGATATGGTGTTGTTGTATTACTTTTGGCCTATAAGGGACATAATTGTAAGTAAAATCAGCATAAACAAGTGGTAGGTGTGTGTTGGTCACCAATGTGACATACATTACCCCATTCACATCACTTTGACCTGACATCAAAGTCAATTGGGGTTATCATGCACTAATATGCTCAAAATTATCAGCATTTTCACTAGTTGCAAGTGGATATGGTGTTGTTGTGTTATTTATGGGTTGTATATCCCTAATTATAATTAAAAATGACATAAAGTGGTGGTTGGATATGTGTGGGTCAGCAATGTGACCTAAGTTTGCCTAATCATACCACTTTGGCTTTAATTTGAACTCAATTGGGGTGGTCATCCATAACTCTACCCTAAATTTTTAGTATTTTCCATGGTCACAAGTAGATATGGTGTTGTGTGTCACTTTTTCTTTATAATAGACCTAAATGAATGTAAAATCAACATAAAAGGGTTGTTAGGTGGCATGAATGTGCCCAAAATTATCCACATTTGTATGTTTGCATATGGATATCATGTTATTTTGTGGATTTTAGCCTATAATCATGTAATCACAAGTAAAAATGACATAAAGGGGAAGTTTGGTATGAGTAGGTCACCAATACAACCTACATTATCCCAATCACATCATTTTGGTTTGAATTCAAAGTGAATTGTGGAGATCACACATGAATGTACCTTAAATTGATAGCTTTTACATTGGTGATAAGTGTATATGCTGGTGTTGTGTGTATTTTGGCCTAGATAATCCCCCTAATCATATGTAAAATCAACATAAAAGGGTGGTTGGGTGTGAGTGAGTCACCAATGACACCTATGTTTCCTGAATCACATGACTTTAGCTTGAATTCAAAGTGAATTATAGATATCATGCATGAATGTGATCTAAATTAACTATATTTACCCTAATCATAAATGGTTATGGTGTTTTTGTGTGGATTTTGGCCTATAACCCCCTAATCACAAGTAAAAATGACATAAAGTGGAGATTGGGTGTGTGTGGATCATCAGTGTGACCTTTGTTTCCCCAAATACACCACTTTGGCTTGAATTTTAAGTGAATTGGGAAGATCATACATGAATATGCCCTAAATTAATAGCATTTGCCCCAGAGGATAGTACATATGGTGTTGTTGTGTGGCTTTTGGCTTATATAATCTCCCTAATCACAAGTAAAATTAGCATAAAGGGGTGATTGGGTGTGTGTGGGTCATCAATATGACCTACATTTCCCCAATAACACAACTTTGGTCTAAATTTTAAGTTAACTAGTCTAATCATGCACAAATGTGCCCCAAATTATTTGTATTTGCCTAGGTGATAAGTGGATATGGTGTTTTAGAGTGGATAGTTAGGGTTTAGAGTGTAGGGTGTGGGGTTCAATGTGTAATGTGTGGGGTTAGGGTGTAGGTTTAAGGGTATAGGGTTAAGTTTTAAGGGTTTAGGGTCTTTAAATGTGGCTATATAGGTTACTAAGGCATTTATATGTGGGAAAGGATTTAAATATTCATTTAAAATAGATATTTATTCTAGATAAATCTTTGTTCTAAATGGATATCCATTCTACACATATATTTGTTCTAAACTAATATCCATTCTAAAAAGATATCCATTTTAAAAGGACATTCATTTCTATTGAATATAAAATTTAGCATACCACTACCTAATGGCCCCACATTCTTATCTACAATGAATAATCAGAGCACTAAACTATTTGATAATGATCTGCACAATATATAAAATTATTAAAACATATTATGGTGATTTAAGAGATTTATTCACCCTTTTTTGCATTATAAGTTGTAGAAACTTATGTCATTATGGGATTTTATTCTTGAAACAAGTAAAAGTGAAAGATAAACTAAACTAATGATGAAAAGGAAGCTCTCTGAGAGAAAGACAGAGAAGGAAAAGTGACAGTGAGGGAAATGATGAAAGCTATGAAGGAAGATGAAGGTATGTCTTCCACTTTAAATATGGACCCCACTAATAATGAAGTTGAAATTAGTGTGACTTTAGAAACTAATAATGAATATATAGAGACAAAATGAAACAATGCAATTAGGATGCCTTTAGATCTCCAAAAGAAACCATGTCATATGAAAGAATTAAAAAACCAAATGTAAAACCTAATATTTTGAATGAAAAACCTAATCATGAACATATTGAAGAATATATTAAAGCAATAAAAATATAAGATGATCTCCTTGATTCATGATATACTCTCAATGAGGCACAAGATATTACATTTGACCCATGCCCCCAGCCCCTCCCTCGCTCTACCCCACCCTTTTTATGATGAAGAAACACCTAAAAAATGTAAACAAATGCCAAAGTGGTTACTTGAAATTAATGAAAATGTATTGTGTCAGGAGATCAGGGAACAACAAACATGCTCTGACTCCACTGGTTAGGATCTTGCTCCTCAGATAGAGCACAGTATGATTACCAAATATATAAGCAATTGAATATGCGGAAATAACCAGAAACACAAGTAACTAGAATTCACCAATAGCACAGAATATGAGAGACAATACACTATCTTGTATTAACACTAACAGAAAAGAATACATCAAAGAGCCGCCACACTCTTTCACCTTACAGAGATTCGCCACACCTCAAGTGTATAGTAATTCTTCTCACACACACTCTCCTACACAAAAATGGTCCCAACAACCAACTCACACACAGAATTGGTGTTCACCTCACCAACCAGTCAGTAATAACCCTGCCGGTACATCAAGCACTCTATAGCACTTCAAGCTGATCTCTCATGAACCTGCAACCTGCAATTCAAAGACCAAGCTTACATGTAGATCACACAATGAGCTTGCAACAACCTGCAACTCATAGATCTTACAACTAGAAGGAACTCTTCCTTTCTATCTCATGCCTTATACAATACATGCCAATGGGTCTATAAATAGATCCTTAACTCAAACAATAACTAAGACTCTTAATTTAGACAATTGTCCTCGCAGCCCAAGACTCTGGCTGGTCTTGACATGCAAACTCATAGTTCACTTAACTAACTGTCCGTGAAACGAACACTTCGGGAACACACAGGCAACCGACGTCGGTCCCTTCTGGTCTGGTTCTGCCGACGTCGGCCGACTTCCTGCCGTCGCCGGTTGCCTTCTGCACTGGATCCTGCCGACGTCGGTCATGCTGCCGACGCCGGTTCCTATAGAACTCAGCAACCAATATTCCTCAGTTTGCAAAGGTTGAAGCTTTTAGCTCCACACCCTAACAATCTCCCACTTGGAGATAAATAGCTGCAACCTGTACCTGTACCTGTACACCGTCTAGTTTGTTTCCTTGGCTTTGTATCCCTCCTCAAGATCACTCTTGAAGACCAACCACCACAAAATCCGTGGTGCAAAATCTGTCATCCAAATTACCTGTCACATCCACATCTACAACCATGTAGAAAAAAAACTTGACCCTACATAGCATGTGCACCTGCTGCTGGTCCCACTGAACTGCCTTTCAGTATTACTCTCCCGGATTGACTCCAAACTTGTGACAACTCCCACTGCTTGGGAAAACTCAGGTTTAGTACATACCATGCACTCAACCTCACTATGTGAATCAAGACACCTGTTCTATGAACTGTCTAACCATCGGCGTGCTAACCGGCTTCACACAATCATCCTGAAACAAAGTCAACAAGACCTCCATGTCTCTAGAACACACTCATGCCAAAGAATCTTGCTGCTCCCAGATTCTCCATGACAAACACCTGAACTAGCTTTACCTTTAGTTCAGAAATACCTGTATATGTAACCCTGCAACAAGCGCATCATACAGAAAATAGAATAGTGTAGCTAATACTATCCAACCTGGTAAAGAGAAACACAATGATCAAACCTCCATTGCCCTGCAGCTAATACAAGATCATATACCCTGATCTTCCATCTCATGTATCCATTTCCACTCTTCTTCATCCTCAACATCCATTCGTCTCTCAGTGCTTACTTCCAGCTGGCAACACTACCCAAAACTCCTGTTTGGTTCTCCTCCAAGGAATCACATCCTTATCCATGCCAAGCTCCCACTGTTTCCTGGATCTACCTGTTCTGCTTCTTCAATAACTTCCTGGTCCTATGCCATAAGTGAGCAACAAGCAGTGTAAAGAAGGGAAATGATGAATTTAAGAACTTACTTACACCTTCAGTCCTCCATATGGGCGCTTGAGACTCCATGACAACTTGCTGTCCACCCAAAATTTGTCTCAGTAACCGATGCCGGTCACATCTCAGTCAACAGCCGACCGATGTCGGTTCCCTGCGACTGCCTCTCTGCCGACGTCGTTTTCCCCTGGCCGACACCGGTCTCTGTCTGCCCCGAGTCACCGACGTCGGGCTGCACATAGCCGACGTCGGTCCCTGTCTGGACGCCGACGCCGGTTTTCCTGCCGACGTCGGTCTCTGTGTTTTTCTTGTGAGACCTGACTTTTTCCCGCGAGCTCTTTTTGGATCAAAACCTTGTCCAAATCACCTTTGCTCTGCTCAGAATTCCTCTGCACCTTATGCTGAACTCTGTCCGTCACTTTCTCCTTGAAAACCAAGGCTTTCCCGTTCTTGTCACTAACATCGGATTCCTCAAGAAACCTTACTTTCTTCTTCTGCATACAGGAACCACGATCCATGGCTTCCAAATCTGAAAGCATATTCTTTGACTCAAGAACCAGCATCTCCTTCTTATCTATGTGACCAAGCCTATCAAGCCACATCTCTGAATCTACAGCTGAAGTAGATAACCCAGAAAGAGAATCAGTAAAACAAGTAGATAGATAAAGCATACCTACTTTCTTACCTCTAGCTATAACAAGTGTACCCTTGGTAACCTTCCAAGAGTCCGCTGAGAGAGTTACTGTGCAACCCTCTTCACCCAAACTTCTAACAGAAATCAGATTCCTCTTCAGAACTGGGACATGCATGACCTCCTTTAACACCCATGTGTCACCTGTCTGCAATTTCAGCTTCACTTTGCCTTTGCCAACAACCTGACAAGGCTTACCATCCCCTACACAAATTTCTCCAAAGTCTCCCTGGACATACTCATGAAAAAATTCTCTATGTGGAGATGCATGAAAAGAGGCACCAGAATCTAATACCCAAGATTCTACTTTATCCAAAGAACATACCAGAGCATCCTGTGCAACGTAGCCTGCAACATCTGCTTCTTCTCCATGTTCTTCATGATGATCTTCACCCGATCTGCAATCTCTTTTTAAGTGCCCTTGCTTTCCACATTTCCAGCAGGTTATTCTGCCATACCTGGACTTGGATCTCTTACCTGTCTTCGACCTTGATCTCCCACGCTCTGTCCTCTCTCTTGGCCTTCCTCTTCCTTCAACACTCAAAGCATTTCCGGATAATTCACCTGTGCTTTTCCTGCGTATCTCTTCATTCAAGATTACACTCACAACATCATCCACTTTTAAGACTTTTGAAGGAGACACAGTATTAGAAACTGCCATTACCAAACCTTCCCAACTTTCAGGTAATGAACACAAGATTAGGAGAGCTCTAAGTTCATCATCAAATACAATATTCACTGAACTTAACTGGTTTACTAAACCATGGAAATCACTAAGATGGCTATGAATAGATCCACCTTCCAACATTTGCAAATTAAATAAACGCTTCATAAGAAATACCTTATTTGAAGTCAAGGGTTTTTCATATAAATTTGCCAAAGATTTCATCAACTCCACCGTTGTCTTACACTGTGATAAGCTGGAAATCATAGTTGAATCAAGACTCAATCTAACAGATCCCAGAGCCTTCCGATCAAGAACCTCCCATTCTTCATCTTTCATATCCAAGGGTTTGCTAGCAACCCCACCCAACGGTAAGTACAAATCTTTCTGATACAGATAGTCCTCAATCTGCATCCTCCATAATTGGTAGTTCTTGCCATTGAACTTGTCCATTCGTAGTTGACTGCTTTCTGACATTGCTCAACTCCCACTCAAACAGAAACCCTGTGAGTAACCTGTAATCAAAACACACTACCCAGATCTACACCAATCTGTTAGTATCCCAACCAAAAGCTCTAATACCACTTGTTGGTATCAAGCTCAAGAACCTACAACCAAGGCTCTGATACCACTTGTCAGGAGATCAGGGAACAACAAACATGCTCTGACTCCACTGGTTAGGATCTTGCTCCTCAAATAGAGCACAGTATGATTACCAAATATATAAGCAATTGAATATGCGGAAATAACCAGAAACACAAGTAACTAGAATTCACCAATAGCACAGAATATGAGAGACAATACACTATCTTGTATTAACACTAACAGAAAAGAATACATCAAAGAGCCGCCACACTCTTTCACCTTACAGAGATTCGCCACACCTCAAGTGTATAGTAATTCTTCTCACACACACTCTCCTACACAAAAACGGTCCCAACAACCAACTCACACACAGAATTGGTGTTCACCTCACCAACCAGTCAGTAATAACCCTGCCGGTACATCAAGCACTCTATAGCACTTCAAGCTGATCTCTCATGAACCTGCAACCTGCAATTCAAAGACCAAGCTTACATGTAGATCACACAATGAGCTTGCAACAACCTGCAACTCATAGATCTTACAACTAGAAGGAACTCTTCCTTTCTATCTCATGCCTTATACAATACATGCCAATGGGTCTATAAATAGATCCTTAACTCAAACAATAACTAAGACTCTTAATTTAGACAATTGTCCTCGCAGCCCAAGACTCTGGCTGGTCTTGACATGCAAACTCATAGTTCACTTAACTAACTGTCCGTGAAACGAACACTTCGGGAACACACAGGCGACCGACGTCGGTCCCTTCTAGTCTGGTTCTGCCGACGTCGGCCGACTTCTTGCCGTCGCCGGTTGCCTTCTGCACTGGATCCTGCCGACGTCGGTCATGCTGCCGACGCCGGTTCCTGTAGAACTCAGCAACCAATATTCCTCAGTTTGCAAAGGTTGAAGCTTTTAGCTCCACACCCTAACATATTGAACAATATGAACTGTAAAAAACATGACCTTACCATTAGGCTATGGGATTTCAAACTATTTAAAAAATTATTTCAAGAAAAAATTTAACTGTGAAGTGTCAATTGGTAGTTCAATTGTTTAGAATGTATAAAATGAGAAATGTGATGAAAAAGTTAAGAATAATTACAAGTAATGTAAGTGACTAGAATGTTAGTGTATTTAATTATTCATACACTATTGTATGATTTTAATGTGCACTTGTAATATAATTCATGAATAATCACTAATTGGTGCACAATTATCCACAAACTATTATTAGATAAGAGTATCAATCAAGTTATTGAATTGATTGAATTTCATTATTAATAGTAAAATTTTGTCTTAAGAAGATTTGTTCTACAAGTTAACTACTCTCTAAACCCTATTCCTAGCCTCTTTCTTATCTAATATAGTAGTATGGATAATAGTGATTGAAATCATCCATTGTGGAAGATAGTTATTAATATTTTGGAAATTTAGACTAGAACCTTTTAATCTAAAGAGGTGGTCATGCTACTTGTGGTAAATATCTGTATTATTTTTATTAAAATAATTCATTGATTTATATTATTGCATGTATTATGGGTGTATGTCATATGGTAACTAACATGATTATAGATCTTATCTAGATAATTTAAAATGGAATCAGAGCTATATAAATTTCACTTTGTTTTGTAATCAAGTTTAATTTTTAACTATTCAATTTGATTTTCAATTTCAAGCTCAAATCTTAGTGGCCTATTATAAATAATCAATATTATGCTCTCACCTCACCCTTAGGGGATCTTGGTTGATCAAAAATCGGTAAATGTAGTGGGCTACTAAGAGTTTGGAAAACATCAAAGTCCTCAACTTGATTTAAAAATTTACTAGATGGTATATTTTGGCCTCTATAACAAATTGTACTTTTATATCAACTTATGATTTAGCCTGCGTACGAAAGTTTTGGGCCACCTTGGGAATCATGTAAAAAATTAAAGTGCTCAATTTGACTTAAAATTTTATCAGACAATAGATATGTCATATAGAGAAAATTGTCATTCAAGATCAAGGACTAATTTTGACTCTGTATGGTAGTTTTAGGTTGCCTTGGGATTTGTGCAAAAATAAACATGTTAAATTTGACCTAAATTTTTTTCTTAAAATTATATCTTTTAATTTACAGCAAATGTTCCTTCTATGTCAAGAATGGATTAAGCATATTTTTTATGTTTTTAGTGACAACAAAATTTGTGCCAAATAAAATCTAGGTTAGGTTGATTTTGTGTAGGGAAGTATTTTATGTGTTTTTAATAACTTTTATCTTCTACTGAGATTTATAAATCACTTCTATTTTTAAAATATTTTATATTCTTTTTTATTATGAAACCCCTAGGTTAGAACTGTGTTTTGGCAGTTGTAAAACTCACAGGAGTTGTCATTTTATACAACGTTATAATCATTTTTACCTGATTCATAGTGTGAGGGGTATTTCCCTAATACTCAGGCTATCAAAAAACACTATATATATATATATATATATATATATATATATATATATATATATATATATATATATATATATATATATATTAGCTTTTGTGTACTTTATGATGTATAGGAAGTGCTTAAGAATTTTTTACCAAATAAGAATCCTTTCGATCGTTTAATTTTGTAGTGCACAGGTGAGTGGTTAGCCCTAGGAAGTTACTCTCTAAGTATCTCATGGATGAGATAATGTCGTTATGGAAATGGTGGAATCCTCCATAGTCAGTGTCTTTTAGGTCATGTTAACTATTTATGCCTAGGATTAGTATATCAGAGAGCCTACATATAGAACATGCCCAACCTAGTAATTCTAGAGAAATCTATGATATATTTGAAATTTTTGCACACTATTTCCATATCTTTGCTTGGATCCTTAATTATTGTTCAACTATAATTATTCAATTACTATTTAAAATTATTGTTTCATTTTTGGTATAGAAAGCTTGTTTTCATATTCAATTTTTAAACAAGAATAGTGAAAGGGAAGTGCAAAGGACATGCCTGGAAAAAATTAGAAATCTAAGATACCTTTTGATCCATTTAAATAACACATATCATAAGTTTTCTTACTACACCATGGCTTAAAAAACAATCTCTTAAGTTTAAACTACTTTAGTTGGAAAGGATACACTAGTAATGTGTTCCCTAATAAGGGTCTCTATCACATTGCAATGAAAGAATAATCTACACCTTTAGATCTTATCAAACAATAAATGATAAAATTGTTTTGACAAATCCATATGCATCCTTGGTCAATTAGTATCCATAGAATTGAATTTTCATTTTTAAGGCATCATGGAACCTTATAAAGTTTGGACTAATCTAGAGGACCTTTTTGGAAAGCACAGTAAGTTGAGGGCATGCCAACTGCAAAACAAGCACACAACTCTTAGTCCAAATAATTATCCTCACATTGAAGACTTCATCACTTAATTCAAGTGTTTGAGGCTTCTACTAGTTGATATTGGTGAAACCAAAATTGATGAAAAAATCATTATGACTATTTTATCTAAATCGGGTTATCTATAGTTTTTATTTCAAACTACTACACACATCAAGAATCTATGTAATATGTGTATGTGGCACCAAATTTTAAAAAAAAAATCTATGAGAAACTTAAGAGAGAACAAGAAAAAATTATTTTTATTGGGGAAATTTGACCTGAAGGTACCAAGAAACATGCATTAGTGGTCAATGATACTAATGTAAAATCATAACTAACTCTAGAAAAGGCAAGGGACCTACCAATAAAATGGAAATCAAATCCCAAGCCTAAGGTTAATCCATCTGCTCAACATAATCCTTCCCCAAGTCAAGACAAAGGCAAAGGGAAATAAAATGCCAATGTCGACCAAGAGTTTTGTAATTAGTTTAAGAAACTAGGCCATGTTAAACATTAATGTTTCAAAATAATGGCATACTTAGAAGTAGATATGAAATAAATGTAGTTTCCCCTCCCAAGATAGGAGAAACACTTTATGAAACAAAAGGAACACTTGGGTCTGAATGTATTTTTTATTTAGGAGCCTTTCACCATATGGTGCTTGATGTCTCACTATTTAGAAATCTTGGCCAATTTTGTGTAACCAATTTTTTTGTGGGTAACTCTAGTTCTATAGTTGTTGAGGGTGAAGGAATAGTTTAGATGGAGAATCACATATTTAACAAAGTTCTCCATGTTCTAGACTCATCTACGAATCTCCTCTCCATATATTAGATCACACATTCAAATGAAGGCAAAGCCATTAAATTTACACCTCTCAATGGTGTCATCAGAAATATTAAAGATTGGTCTGCTTTTTTAACCATTGACAAGGTTGATCAAGAAGCATGATTATAAAAATATGTATTAACTCAACCTTCACAAGCCATGATTTCACATGTTAATGACTTGATTAAAATTTAGCATGAGCATCATTGTCATTTCAACTATCACTCATTGACGGACCTCAGTAAGCATCATATGGTTATTGGTTTACAACAAGTATCTTTCAAAGATGGCATTTGTCTAGGTTGTAGACTTGAAAAATAACACAAGGATCCATTTCCCAAAAGTAAATTCTTGAAGTCAAATGAGAGATTATAGTTAGTTCATAGTGATTTAATGTCCTTTCCCATTTTATTTTTTAAACATAAATGCATGATTACAAACATTCATGATTTCTCTCATAGAACTTGGGTCTATAAATAAAATTGAAGTCTTTGAGGACTTAAAAAAATTCAAGGACTTGTTGAAAACCTATCAGAGAGAAAATTTTGGCATCTAAGAACAAATAATGGAGGATAATTTGTCAATAATCAGATGATTATATTTTGTGAATAGGCATACATTTAACTTCAACATATTGTATCCTACACTCATCAAAATGGTATAGCTGAGTGTAAAACCACAAACTAAATAAAATGGCTAATTGCATGGTACAATCCAAAGACTTACCTCCATAGTATTATGCTAAGGCAATTTACTATGCAACCTAGATCTAAAATCACACTCCCTACTTTGTCATGTAAAATATGACTCTTGAATAAAAATGATCTAGTGTCAAGATAGATGTTTCTAATTTTTAAGTTTTTGGATGTAATGTATGGGTGCACATTTTATATTAAAAGAACAAATTAATGAAATGTAAGGGTCATCCTTGTATAATTTTTAGTTACTATGAAGATGTGAATGCATATCATCTTTTTATTAAGGGCACCACTAAATTGATTTATTGAAAAGATATGTTATGTGATGAATAATCCCAAGCTTTCGTGCCAACATATCTTACTCCTCCATTTCAGTTACCTTATGTCAAATTAGACACAAATTTTGAAGTCTCTTATGAATAACAAAACAATTTATATTACTCTCATTCTTATATTTACTACAACTTAAATGATGATCCATAAGGGGAACAATCAACACCTCCACCAATGCCATAAAACATTCAAAATACACATGCACAACTAACACATCCTCTTCCCAAACAGGTTCACAAAGTTTTTAATGAGGTTGGTTCATTGGTAAGGTATACAATTGATCCAAGAATAATGAGATAAAAAAAAAGTGTATGGTGTTGTATATTTTCCATAGTTGGTAGTGGCATAGTTCTAAAGACTTATCATCAAGCAGCATCCTTAATGGTAAGAATCTATGATAGAAAAAATTATTTCATTGGATAAGATAAAAACTTAGGACTTGGTTTTGCTTTCTAAAGGAAGAAAATTAGTGAGGTGTAAGTGGTTTTACTACACTAAGCATGTAGTATATGGGTCCATGGATAGGTACAAATCCAAACTTGTAGCAAAAGGTTTTTCATGATTCAAGGTGTTGGTTACCATGAAACCTTTCCTCCAATTGCCAAGATGAATTCCATCAGGCTAGTACTCTCCATGGCTATAAAAATAGGATGGGAAGTGCATCAAATGGATGTAAAAAGTGTCTTCTTGTATGGAAACTTACAATAATAAATATACATGTCCCAACCTCCCAAGTCCATAAGCAGTGAGAACTCTAACCTTGTGTGTAGATTAAAAAAGTCTTTATATAATTTTAGACAGGCTTATTGATCTTAGTATAAAGAAATTAACATGTTCTTAATAAAATTTGGATTTACAAAAATTCCCTCTGATCCCACAGTCGACACCAAAAAAATAAATGGGAAACTTATGATTTTGGTCCTCTATGTCAATGACTTAACCATCAAAGGGAGTTCCACCAAGTAGATTTGTGATTTGAAAGCTCAGATAATGAAGTATTTTGAGATTATTAACTTAGGATTGTTACATTTTTTCCTTGGTCTTTATATATCATGGTCTTATAAATGAATATTTATTAATTAATCTAGGTATGCTCAACATATACTCAACCATTGTAACATGAAAAACTACAAGTCTACACAGACTCCTTATCAATATGAAGTCAAGCTTTCTACCAAGTGTTCTTATCCTTTGGTCGATGGTATACTCTAAGGGTAATTATAATTAATTCCTCTATACTTGAATCATACTTATATTGATATTTCTTTTATTTTGAAATTAGTATCACACTATTATCAGGACCATCATGAAAGCCATTAGCGAGCTGCAAAACACTTTTTAAGATTCTTTATGGTAATACTAACTATGGGATTAAGTGCAAGTCAGGAAGAAAATATTCAATTTTTGGTTACACTTCTGATGAGAATGTAATAATTAATGACTACATAGACAATCATTGGGTAGAAGATCCAAATGATCACAAGTCAATCGTAGGATACATATATCAACTTGGGGTAGGTCTCATGACTTGGTCTTGCAAGAACCAAATATTATTAATTTGTCTACTACAAAAATTGGGTATAGTGGAATTTATTGTTTTTGATCATGAGTCAGTTTGGATTTGATGTTTTTTTTCCAAATTTGGATTTCCATAAACCCAACCCACATCACTTTGGTGAAATAATTAGAGTGTTATCTATATTTCTAACAACCCAGTTGAGAACCAACACATAAAGCACATTGAGACTCACATGCATTATTGAGATTCACATGCATTATATTCAAAAATTGATACAAAAAAAGGTCATTTATCTTATTTTTTGTCAAATATATGATTATGTTTCAAACATCTTCATGAAACAATTGCTTAAGGCATGATTTGTTCAGTTCAGGTAACTTTTGGAAGTGAAGGAAGGTGTCATCAAGGGGGGATAGTTCAATGATTCCTCTATGCTTTCCTTCATCAAAGTACATATTAAGGGGGGATGTTAGTTTATTTAATTACTCATACACTATTGTATGGTTTTAAGATGCACTTGTAATATTCATTATAATATAATTCATGGATAATCACTAATTGATGCACAAGTATTCACAAACTAATATTAGAGAAGAGTATTAGTCAAGTTATTGACTCTATTGACTTGCACTATTAATATTAAAGTCTTATATTAAAAATACTTGTTCTATAAGTTAACTACTCTCAGAACCCTATCCCTAACCTATGTCTTATCTATAAAAGGGTATAGAGAGCTAGTGATTGAAATAATTCATTGTGGAAGAGAGATATTGTTATTCTATAAATTTATGCTATATCCTTTTAATCTAAAGAGGTAGTCATGCTACTAAATCTATGTATTGTTTTTATTTAAATCTTTCATTGATTTATATTAATACATGTATTATGAGTGTATGTCTTATCGTAGCTAATAGTATTTTGGACCCTATCCAAACAATCTAATATTGAATACCACTATTGTGGAAAATATTTTCATGCAATTAATTCCATTGAAAAGGTAGTTGAGAAAAATATAAAAATGCAATGTGTAGAGTAATGAAAATTTCTATTGCAAGCAAATTTTTAACAAAATGTCAAATTTTGAGGAAAACTAATATTGTTTTCAACATAAAAAGAAAACACTCTCTAAAGTTGTTGTAAGAAGAACAAGGATTGATCATCCTAATGTGAAATATTGTTGGGATTTTAGTGGTAGGCTTCCAATTCTTATAAAAATCTCATCACTACCACTAAGTGTTTAATACAAGAATTTTGGCATGAAAACACTAGGGTGTAGCCAAATGTTAAGGATGTGTTTGAATTTAGATGTGGAAGTTGAGACCACACATCTCATGCAAAACACTTCTCATAATGTAATTAAACATATTTGCATAAGAAATTATGTGAGATGCATGTATGTTTTAATATTAGCCAAATGTCATTTGAGTCATGTAAACCCTAGTATTGTGTGTCCCTTAAAGTTTGCACAAAATGTTGTTATAAGCATCATGTTGAATTTTCCATGTATCATCAGTTATTTTTTAATATACACTATAATTTACATACTAACATGATGTTTTAGGAGTGTGGGATGCTACAACCTCCTAAGTCACCTAAATATTTTCTTAATTAAATTTTATATGATAGAACTAAGGGCCATCAATTTTTTTAAAAATATTTTTTTGAATGACAAATGCAGTGTATGTAGTGTCTTAAAAAATATGAAGACATGCTTGCATGAATATGATTCTCATGATTTTGGTAGATAATTATTTGGAAAAAAAGGTATGAAATAGTTAATTACTCATTAAAGAGTGAAGGGAAATGATTAAGGTGTGAGTTGGTGAATAGGTAAGTTAGTGTATCAAATTCATTATAGATTATAGGAAAAACATAGTGTACAAATATACAAGGCATACAAAAATATTATTGGCTTGACCAATAATTTAGGATATGTAGGAACACATTTCCTATGGGTACAATAGTGTCCATTTTTTACTTTGCAAAACATTATCCATTGCAGGCCTAAAATGAATTTAAGGACACCATGTACAATTCAAATTGACTACAAGTTTTTAATAAAACATTTAACTCAAAACAAACTTTAAATGTAAAAAAAATTAAACTAGAAATTAAAATTGAACTTTTTACCAAGAAATACTCCCCAAAGTCAATGGATGACAATGTTTTCTACTTGACCTTTTGCTCATTCTGCATAAATAATGACTAGAACAACATTTACTTTCAAACAAATATTAAAAAATTATAAATTTTACTTAAACTTAAATTTATTGTTAAGATGTATATTTAACTAATTTAAATCTATATTAGTGTAAGAAGTTTTGGGCCTAACTATCCACTATCGTTACTCATGTGGCTGGGTAGATGCAATCAACTCATCAAGATCAATACTATCTCTAGGATCATTAAACAAAGAACTAGGACCAAGGCAGGTATTATGGCATGTGGTACACTAGTGAGGAGTGCATACATGATGCTGAGGAAACATATAAGACCTAACACCAAGATGGTATAGGAGGTGCCCACACTAACACCACCTCCTACTAAACAGGCCATTTTCAACCCATTTTGTATCAGACTCTATGTAAGATATCTGATAGCTAACAATGATTACTCTACAACATCAAAAGTGACCCTAGGTTAAGGATGGGAGGAGGATGTTCAAGAGTGGGGAGGGAAAAAATAGTATAAATCTCACTACCCCTACTTTATGTTTGTCATGCCACAACCCACACCTTATAATTCACTCATATCAAAATAGTTTACTTGATTCTCTAACACAAACTCTGTGTATAGTTTGTGTAGTAAGTATAGTGGAATGTCAAGATTGTTGTTGGGTAGTTTGTGAAAATACATCTACCAACGATCTAAAAAATTATCAAATATTTCCCTGTGCATGCACCACTTTATTAAAAAAATTATTATTTAGAGTCAACAAGTTATTGTGTGATATGGTGGACAAAAATTTTGGATAACATATCCTTTATGATATTTAGTTAATTTACTTATTTTAATGAAAAAAACCTTGCACTTCCCCTCATTTTTCCTTCTCTCCAACTCTCATGGGCATAAATTTTGTTGCATAGTGTATTAATAATTTAGACAATTGTAGTTAATGTATGTGTGAGTTAGTGTAAATTAGGATACATTTGGATATTTTCCCTAAGCATTGTAATTATTTGGTCAATTTGTGACCTATTTTTTGAAATTTCATTTTGAATTGAAGGAGGGTTTTGAACAAAAGGGTTTTGCTTCAAGGTTTAGTTGAGGGATATTTAATGACCTGAGGGAGTTGTCCATTATACCCTAGTTGTATTAAAATTTATGATAATTTCCAAAATTATTGTCAATTTTAATTACAAAAAGGAAATTTTGACAATAAAATAAAATAAGACAAAATTTGTAAAATTAATACATATGTGGAGGACATGTATGTAAAATAAATTGGTAGGAGGACTAGTATGTAGAATAAATTCACAAGCAGCAAGTAGAAAAATAGATATCAGTTTTATGGAATAAAATGGATATCTGTTGGTATGATCCACACTTCTAATATTTAGAAATATGTATAATATAATGTAGATCAACATAAAATAATAGATATTGGTGGGATAAGATGTCCAAGTATTTAATATATTTAGAAATAAAATAATACCCTTAAGGTAGGACAACACCATACAATACTCCTTTAGGAAGGAATAACTCCACAATTCCACTTTGAGGGGAACAACCTCCAATATCCTTCTAATAATAGAAGACTTGACACTTAATTGATATCTTTTACAATTATTTTCATCTCATTTATATATACCTCTATATAACTAATAATGGATAGGTAACCTCCTAATCCCAATATAGGTCAACCATTACCCAATTGACTAATTCCATAAGTTACTCATTTATCCTAATATATTGGACACATATAACTAACTAAGTGGGATGTGTTCCACATGTTGTCATCTCCATCAACCCATGTACATTAATATATCATATTCCTAGGTACATAACATTCCTTCCCTCCTTGTCATATTTCATCCCCAAAACATAAAAAGAAACCAAAAAATGAGTGTGCTCAAAATCATTGCACACTTATTTCCATGCTTGATCGTCTAACCAACCATATATGATCTTGGTAAGTGATATCCATTGAACCTTGTTTCCAAATTTCATTGTGATACTCTGATTCTATTCATGATCATAACTATATCTTTTTGGTGTCCATGCATAATTATTCCACCTATGATTCCATGTTCCATATTTTGTTGCACTACTCTGATTCCATATTCCATATTTGGATGTGCTACTCTAATTCCACACATGATCATAGTAGTTATTTTATGGCTTCCATGCATACTCATAGTGATTTCCCCATTGATTCCATATCCCATATTTTATTATGATATTATAATTTTAAACATGATCATAGTACTTCTTCTTTGGCTTTCATGCGTAGCCAAAATGATTGTTGTTATTACACTCCCTGATATGAATTTGTGATTGTTTCTTCTCATGATGATGTCAGCGTCTATATGCCTCAACCTTTTTTGATACTTTGACTTTTTCAACATTTTTATGCTACTTTTTCTACCTTTTTGTTTGGTAGTACCTTTGTCTCTAGATTAAATGAAGTATTTTTCTCTACTTGTATTGTTTCTTCATCAATGTCCTCATTGGAATCTTCCTCATGATCTTCTTCACCATATTTAACCTCATATTCATGTTCTAAATTGAATTTTATTGGCACCTTTCCAAGTGTGATATCTTTTAAAGTGAACTTCCTTTGTATCAAAACTTCTTGAAATGCTTTTACACATTAACATTTAGTGTTCCCAAGGTATGTAACCAAGGATATCCAAGAACCATATCCATGTCATTCATACCCAAAGCATAAGATTTTGGATGCAAAGCACATTTGTCTATATTGAGCTTCAAATTTTCAAAAACTTTAATATTCTTACCATCTACTTGAGCCTCCTTGATATTCTTTGCTTGAACATGTAAATGTTGAGCCACACCTATGTTGATGAAGTTATACTTGATGCTAGGGTTTATGGACATAATTACCTTATTCTTTTGAATCCATCCATGAAAATAAAATATGGAAGCATCTCTCTTTGAATATAACCTATTTAAACCCTTTCCCTCATCATGATCATCTATTTCTCCCACTTCATCATCTATATCCTCTTCATCATTATTACGTTCATGTTTATTTCATTTGCATCATCAATGTATTCTCTTCATTACCAACATCATTATTTTTTTCTTTCTTGTGATCCTCCACCTCTCTTTTGATAACATCATATGTTGTTTCTTCATCATTGTTGATGATGAAAATTTCACTTGATCTTAATCAATCAACAATGGGAAGTTTCAAGTTGTGGGACAATGTGGCTTGAAACAACCTCCAGATTTTAGAGAAGTTGGTCTCTTCTTTTGTGTCAAGTGTTGGGGGAAAAGGGATAGAAGATTAAACAAAAATGCAAATGCAAGAATGAAACATAACTATGGTGATGCACCTGAGTGTAGTCTTAATCCTAACCTGAGTACAGTGAAACTATTATAGGATTCAATTACATTTAAGAGCAGACAAGTGCATGATCAATGTAAAATATTGAAATAACAAAAAAAAGGCTCACAACAGGGGATTCTTTTGCTGAGATACAGAGAATGTCAACAAAGGCATAGTGTTCGATCTTCTGAATAGAATCTTCCAATCACATAAGAGGCACAAAAGTCATGTACAATTATGTAAACCTTCCAACTCAAGAAAATGAGACAAAAGCAAATGACATTCCTAATCACAACTCTAAAAAATTTGTAGTATAGACTACTTTGCAAATGACACAGATAACACCAACCAAGGCATGGAGTTCAAATCTTCTTAATTCATTCAGCCACATAAAAGGCACAGAAACATGCACAGTTACATCAACTTTACAACTCAAGAAAATTGAGACAAGAGCAAATGATATTATTGGTCAAAAACTCTATAAAGTCTAAAATTATAGAATTCCCCCCCTCTTTTACAATTCTTCTTCTTTTATAGCCTCAGATCTCTCACCATTTTCCTCTTTCTCATGTAATTTTACTCCATCCTTAACTCACAGGGGACAAACAGATGGTGCTTTCAATGCCTTTAATGCATCCTAGTCTTATCAAGAACTGCCCTGACTGCGGCATGGCAATTCATGTCTAGTACCTCCTTTTACACCTGAATTTCTCATTCCATAATCTGCTTAGCCGCTTAACTGTCCATTCTACCTCTGCTTATAGGGGACAAATAGATGGCCCTTTTAATGTTTGCAGGCCCCTAAAAATCTACCCAGTGAATTGTTCCATCTACCAAAAATAACTCCCACCTAGTTTCCCTCCATCTCGCTTTGTGGCAATAGATACACGAAACACTCTGTTCTATTGAAATGGAAGATGACAATTGGTCAGTATCCATAAATTCTCCATATTGCTTAGAAGGCACCGAAGAATGACGCTTGGCACTTTTCACTTTCTCTATATTTTGCTCAGGAACGCTCTGCCTTCGACACCTGTCGCAATCCACTTCCTCAATACTTAGCAATTTTAACAAAATAAAACTCACCGCGTTCCTTGCCGAAGAAACTTTTAAAAGGGGAAGGATGCACGTGGTAGTATTTGCATGTTGACACTTGGTGCTATGAAGGTCTTTGAAATAACACCTAGGACCCACCACAATCTTTACTTGGTAATGAAGCTCGAAGATGGTCTCTCAGAAGTTGACACGTGGTGGCCTCTACTGTTCCTAGGAAGATACGTGGCATCTTCTACTTCTCTTTTGAGGGGTATGTGGCGTCTTCCATTATTTCTAGGGATTGAGTAGAAAGGGGCTTGGAGAGTGACACCTGGCAGCCTCTGCTGCTCTTTGATACTTAGACAAAATGGAATGATGCCTTTCTGTGTTGAACCAAAGCATTGAACCCATGCGTTGAACCAAAGTCTCTCAGATGCCGACACGTGGTGACTTCCACCTTCCTCTAAAAAAGGTAGTTTAGGGCCTTCCGTGACTACCACCTAGCACTTTCCACTGCACTTTGACACTTAGACAAAAAATGAACCTGTGCTCTACTCCAAATCTGCCACTATGACCAAGGTATGCGGAAACCAAAACTACAGTGCTTGACTGAAAATTTGAATGCAACGTAGAGTAAAAATTTACTCTATAATTACCGGCAACCCTCAAGATTTTTGAGCCTGCTCAAAAAGAAAACTCCACCTCCTGCTAGATTAAAATTGTGAAAATTATAGCTTCAAAAGAGCCGTCGACATATGTTTAAAACACTTATTTAAAAGAAAAGTAGGAAAACAATGGAAAAACAATGCGAGAAAGGGAAATTATTTAACTATAATACATGAGAAACCCAAGTCAATTGAAATGTTTCAAATAGATTTCATTTACAAGAATTTCTTTAGGTTCTCCTTCCATCGACTCTAGCTCAAAATAATTCTTTTACTTACACGCATGAATTCTATATGGGCCACTCCATAGCGCTTCGAATTTGGTATGCTAACCCAGCTTGGCGGCTCTTGCATCCCATTTCAAAACAATCGAGCCCACTTCAAAATTAGGATTTGAAGTCCTTTTATCAAAATAGTCCTTAATCATTCCCTGATGCTTGATCAATGAATCATGGGCTATATCCCTCTTTTCCTAAACTTCCAAAAGTTTTGCGAGTCTGACCTACATAGGGCCATTTTCTTCAATCTCAATTTGTTTGATCAACTAGAGAGTAGGGATTTCCAAGCTTAGGGGAATCACGGCAGACTTTCCATATACCAATTCATATGGAGACATTTTGATCACCTGCTTGGGTGTGATTCTATCAGCCCATAGTGCTAGATTAAGCACTTTATGCCACTCTTTGTGATGATGAGCCCCTACTCTTTTGATGAGTCTTATCAGGTTCTTGTTGGTTGATTCTGCCAGACCATTACCTTGACGGTAATAGTTAGATGAAGTTTTTAGATAGATTCCATGTCTCAAGGCAAAGTCAGATACTTTAGACCCCAAGAATGCTTTAGCATTATCTGAAATGATCGTGCGAGGAGCCCCAAAGTGAGTAGTGATACCCCCTAAAAAATCTAAGATCACATTCTCTGTTACTTCCTTAAGTGGGACTACCTCGGTCCATCTGGTGAAATAGTCTGTGGCAGTTAATATCCATTTGTGACCCATACTGGACACTAGATTTATCATTCTAATGAAGTCAAGACCCCATTGAGCAAAAGGTTCATCCATAATTATAGGACTAAGGGGCATGGCTGCATTCCTCCTCATCCCCATATAATACTGGTAGGAGACATTTTCTAACCAGCTGATAACAATCTGCAAATAAAGTAGGCCAAAAATATCCTGTCTCACTTATCTTTATGGCTGTGGTCTTTACAGAAAAATGCCCCCTTGATATTCCATGATGCATTTCGTGTAGTATCCTCTTAGCTTCAGCCTGTTTTACACATCTTAACAATTTTCCATCAAAATTTCTTTTGAAAAGGACTTGTTCAATTAAAACAAAATGAACTCCCTGTATCTTATAATATCTTCTCTTGTTTCGAGGGAGTTCTCTCAGATAAACCCCATTTTTCATATATTGAATCCTGCTTGTGACCCAAGATTCCTGATCAACCTCTTGTAATTTTAGCACCATCTCTGTCTCTCCTTTTGAATCTGCTTCCTCAGGTAACATCTTTTCAAGCTCTTGAGTTATATATTGGCACAGCCCCCTGCCTCTGACCAGCTTTGTGGGTCTAACCTCTACATCATATTCAAGGATCTTAGTGATCCAATTGGCTCTTTTCTTTTTAATTTCCCCCTCCATGATGTATTCCTTAACACTTGGGTGAGTTACAAGTATCAAAATTTTATTCCCTGATATCAGATGCCTGAATTTCTAGAGGGCTTTTACCATGGCATAGGCTTGTCTTTCCATAAAATTATACCTGGTCTCATACTCTCTGAGAGTTCTTGATAAAAAGGCTATTGGGTGTTCCCCCTCTAGCCTGTCATTCTTTTGAGTCAAGACAGCAGTAATACTTGACTCTCCTCCATAGACATACATTACGAAGGGCTTGGAAAAATCTGGGTTCTTGAGCACTGGGGCTGCTGAGATAGCCTTCTTGACCTCTTCAAATGCTTGCTTCCCTTCTGTAGTCCATTTGAAGACCAAGTTTTTCTTTATCAAGAGTGTCATTGGTCTAACCAAGCCTGCAAAATCAGATATGAATTCATTGACAAAATTGATCTTCCCTAAAAAGGACTGAACTACCTTTTTATTTACTAAAAGAGGTAGGTCCATTATAGTTATGATTCTCTCAGGATCTATAGAAACCCCTTCCTTAGATACTATGTGCCCCAACATTTTACCCTAAGGTATAGAAAAAATACATTTCTTGGGATTCAATGATATCCCAAAATCCTGACATTTCTTGAAGACAGATTCCAAATGATCAAAATGATCATCAGCATTTTTTGAAAAAATAGTGAGGTCATCCAGATAAACCAGGATGACCTTATTTATAAGTTCACCAAAGGCTATATCCATAGCTCATTAAAAGGTGGCTCCTGTATTTGATAAGTTGAATGGCATCTTCGCATAGGCAAATGTTCCCCATTTGGTAGTGAAAGCAGTTTTGTACTGGCCTTCCTCATCTAGCCAAATTTGGCTGTATCCGGAGAAACCATCAAGTAAAGAAAACCTCTCTGATCCAGTCATAGTTTGTAGAATTTGTTTCATAGAAGGTAAGGGATAGTGGTCTTTTAGAGATGCTCTATTTATATCTCTAAAATCTACACATAATCTTACATCCCCATTCTTTTTTCTAACTGGAACTAGATTTGATACCCAGGTTGAGTGTTTGATTGGAAATATTATTTTGGAATCTAGAAGTTTTTGCAACTCATGTACGATTAGAGGCTTGATCCTTGGATTTACTGGCCTCTATTTCTGTCTAATGGGCTTAGATCCTTTAGTCAACTCTATTGTGTGTTGGATAATGTCTCTATTGTATCCATGAAGGTCTTCATAGCTCCAAGCTATGACTCTGTCATATCTCTGGCATAATTCGATTAGTCTTTCCTTCTCTTCTTAAGTTACAAAATTCCTAACTTTTAGTCTTTTCCCATCACTCACCTCTATTTTGGAATGGTCTGCTTTATCTACCTGAAACCTTTTCTTTTCCAGGCTTACATCCTCTAGGTCAAACAAGTTTTCTAAGGTGATCAATCCCTTGGGGAGCTTATTAGCCCTTAATTGGATAACTTGATCACCATATGCCTCTTCAATTTTAGTTTGCAACTGATCAACAAACTCATCTAATTTTTGTAATAAAGAGACTACCTGAGCATCATTTTCAAACACTTGCCAATTTTCATCATTGTCTGGGATGGTCGGCCTCACTATAACTTTTACTGACTCATTGTTAACCAAAAGGCCAGTTGTTGGGTTAAACTGTGAGCCAATCTAAGCCATCCTATTAGCCTCAGAGTTTTGACTTCTAGGGATTATCTCAATATTGAAAGCTTCAAAATATTATATATAATCCCAAATCTTATGCCTGTAGGATCTCATTCTCACATTGTTAGCTGCTGCCTTTTCCCGTATTTGCTTTACTACTAATTCTGAATCTCTTTTTACTTTTAGGTTTTTTATTCCCTTTTTCTTGGCTAATATGAGCCCATGTACTAAAGATTCATACTCTGCATCATTATTAGTGCAGGCAAATTGGAATCGAATAACCCTTAAAATTTTATCACCATTTGGAGCAGTAAGAAAAATTCCTACTCTAGCACCATGTCTACTTCTAGCTCCATCAAAATTTAAGGTCCAGATCTCTGAATCTTGAGCAGTAGGTGCCTCTTCTCTTATAACATTTGGGATTGCCTGATCCTCATCAAAAATGACATACGTGCCCAAACCAGTAGAGTCATAGTTCCATATGGGTTGTTATGCATCATAGCCAACAATTGGTTGTTTTCTTCTTCTTGATCATGCTCAGTCTAGTCTCCAGTTCTTTGACAAAAATTCTTTCTTCTTTATTTATCATGGCATGATCTACTTCTAATCTTGTTGTTGGTTCATTGGTGATATGGTCCTTGGACAATGGTTCAGATAGAATTTTCATTTTTGAACCATATCGGGTTCTCAGGATGAGGTGAGACCAGTCAAGAGACATATATCCTCCTATTTTTACTATAAAGTCTCTGGATAAACATAAACCAAAGACAGGAGGGATATCTATGACAACTATATCTTGGTTGACCACTATGTTGGGACATGTGTATAACTGCAAGGGGAGTTGTCTAATTCTCCCTATGGTTTGCACTATTTTGCCATCTAGCTGCATAACTCCCTTTGTAAGGGGTTCATATTTTATTTTCAAAGCATCAGCTATTTGCTTGGGCATCACAGTTGTACTAACTCTTGAATTTATCAATGCATTATGCAGGAGTTTCTTTCCAACTATCAGAGTCAAATAGAAAGGCTCTGGCTTGGATTTACTTACTTGTGTTGCATTGTTCACGAAGGTTGTTGTTGTTGGAGGAACCGTATCTTTGAGCTTTTCCTTTCCAGTAGGTCCTTCCTTGGTAATAGCACCTTCATGCACTGCTTGCCCTTGCAGAGCTTCTTGCAGTAGTGTCTTTTGTTCAAGAATAGCCAAAATATCCCATATCGATACTTGTGTTGGGGTCCTCTTTAATTGGTCTACTACATTGATCGGTCCCAAGGATTGAGTTTTTTGGTAATAGGGATACCTCATTTTTTCCTAAATTTGGGTAGGAATTTCTTGACCTCGTACCGACTGAGGCACTTCTTGTCTAACAGTAGCATTCCTTTGCCCCTGAGATGGAGGATTATTCTTGACTTGACCACTTACAATCTCAGGCTGCTCCACCATCCTCCTCTTTGATTTGGTGTAATAATCAGATTGCACTATTGGCCTTTGAGAGGTAGATGCTTCATTCAAGAAAACTACTTCTTCATCCTCAACCCATGAGAACAAAGCATGTTCTAGGGCTATTTCTTCCTCTTGTTGCAAGGACATTCCTTGCATCTGAGCCACTAGAACTGAATTTTGCATGTCAGGAGACTAGTAGGCTTGATTGTTACTGGTACTAGTAAACTGACCATACATTCTTCTCTGCTCAGCCACCCTTTGTTGTAGATTACCCCTAGGACAATCTCTGGGTGTGTGAGCATCGTTGCAAGGGAAACACCAAGCATTAGTATCATCCACATAATTATTCTGACCTGAAACCATCTCCCTATTTGAGTTGGGAGGAATGGTCTGTGAGGGGGTGGGAACTACAACTAATTGATTTGTTGGTTGATGGTTAGTTTGTCTTGGAGGGCCTTGATATTGGTTTGGTTGGGATGAAAACCTATTTCCTTGATAGCCTTGATAAGGCGGCTTAGGGAAAGTATTCTGCTGCCTCTTTATATTAATCAGCTCATTGGAAAACATCCTCAGGATATTCTTAATATCGTCCATCTCAAATGACTGAGTAGGGACCGGTTGCTTCACAAATGATGGAGGGTTAGTATACATAGACACAGGTGGGCTTACAGCTTTAGGAACCTCTTGAGGTAAGGGCAAGGAAATTTCTGGGAACATAGGCATGGGGGGCCTTGGAGGTAACTTTCCAGCATCTATTAAATGATTTTCAGCTCTGACCGCATAGTCATAAGCCGCTGGCAAAGTGTGTCCTCCCAATAACTGAATCATAACAGATATATCTAAATTTAAAGCCTTGAGATAGAATACTATGGCCATACCATGTGGTGGTTTAGCTGTAGCAGGGATTTTGTTCCAAGTTTTTTGGAATCTGGTGTTGAAATCAGTCATGTCCTCCTGTGGTCCTCTTTGAATAGTGATTAATTGTTGTAACAAAGAATACTTATCACTCTTATCTATAAATCTTTCGAATAAATTATCTCTGAGCTAGTCCCATGTAGATATGGTATTTGGGGTCAAAGACTGATACCATTCTAAAGCCTTCCCTTTGAATGAGGCTGCTAACAGCCTTATGGCCACATTTTGTTGTGTGACAACATGTATGGCACAGACATTTGATACATCTTGAAGATGTTCCATGGGTGTTTTTGAGTCTTGCCCATTGAATTTGGGCAGATACTTTAGAGCATTTACTGGGATAGGATCCAAAATAGCTAGTGGTGTTGGGAGGATTAAGGGGCTACTAGTGTTCCAGCTTGTGTAATTTTTTGGGGGTATAGGGGCTCCCATGTTTGGTACTGGTACAAACTGGTTAGCTCTTCTTCTTGGACTAATTACCAGAGGTGGTAAAAGAATACCTAGATTTGTAGCCAATTGTGATCTGGTGATTGGTCCACAGCTCTAACTCCTCATAGCTCTTTGATTCATGCGGTCTTGAAAGAAACTTCAAAACTGGTCCCACCAAGCATGCCAAAAACTGTTGATGATGAAAATTGTGCTTGATCTTAATCAATCAACAATGGGAAGTTTCAAGCTGTGGGACAATGCAACTTGAAACAACCTCCAAATTTTAGAGAAGCTGGTCTCTTCTTTTGTGTCAAGTGTTGGGGGAAAAGGGATAAAAGATTAAACAAAAATGCAAATGCAGGGATTAAAACCTAACTATGGCAATGCGCCTAAGTGTAATCATAATCCTAACCTGAGCACAGTGAAACTATTATAGGATTCAATTACATTTAAGAGCAGACAAGTGCATGATCAATGTAAAAGATTGAAATAACAAAAATAGAGGCTCACAACAGGCGATTCTTTTGCTGAGATACAGAGAATGTCAACAAAGGCATAGTGTTCAATCTTCTGAATAGAATATTCTAATCACATAAGAGGCATAGAAGTCACGTACAATTATGCAAACCTTTCAACTCAAGAAAATGAGACAAAATAAAATGACATTCCTAATCACAACTCTAGAAAATTTGTAGTATATACTACTTTGCAAATGACACAGATAACACCAACCAAGGCATGGAGTTCAAATCTTCTTAATTCATTCAGCCACATAAAAGGCATAGAAACATGCACAGTTACATCAACTTTGCAACTCAAGAAAATTGAGACAAGAGCAAATGATATTACTAGTCAAAAACTCTAGAAAGTCTAAAACTATAGAATCCCCCCCCCTCTTTTACAATTCTTCTTCTTTTGTAGCCTTGGATCTCTCACCATTTTCCTCTTTCCTGTGCAATTCTACTCCATCCTTAACTCACAGGGGACAAACAGATGGTGCTTTCAATGACTTGGATGCATCCTAGTCTTATCAAGAACTGCCCTGACTACGGCATGGCAATTCATGTCTAGTACCTCCTTCCACGCCTAAATTTCTCATTCCATCATCTGCTTAGCTGCTTAACTATCCATTCTGCCTCCACTTATAGGGAACAAACAGATGGCCCTTTTAATATTTACAGGCCCCCAAAAATCTACCCAACAAATTATTCCATCTACCATAAATAACTCCCACTGAGTTTCCCTCCATCTCACTTTAAGGCAATAGATACACGAAACACTCTGTTCTGTTGAAACAGAAGAGGACACTTGGTCAGTATCCATAAATCCTCCTTATTGCTTAAAAGGCACCAGAGAATGACACTTGGCAATTTCTACTTTCTCTATATTCTGCTCAGGAATGCTCTGCCTTCGACACATGTCGCAATCCACTTCCTCGATACTTAGCAGTTTTAATAAAATAAAACTCACCGTGTTCCTTGCCTAAGCAACTTTTAAAAGGGGAAGGATGCACATGGCAGTCTTCACATGTTGACACTTGGTGCTGTGAAGGTCTTTGAAATAACACTCGAGACCCACCACAATCTTTACTTGGCAATGAAGCTCGAAGATGGTCTCCCAGAAGTTGACACGTGGCAGCCTCTGATGTTCTTAGGAAGATACATGGCATCTTTCACTTCTCCTTCAAGGGGTATGTGGCGTCTTCTATTATTTTCAAGGATTGAGTAGAAAGGGGCTCGAAGAGTGACACCTGCCAGCCTCCATTGCTCTTCGATACTTAGACAAAATGGAATGACGCCTTTCTCTATTGAACCAAAGCATTAAACCCATGCATTGAACCAAAGTCTCTCTGATGCCAACACGTGGTGACTTCCGCCTTCCTCTGAAAAAGGTAGCTCAGGGCCTTCTGCGACTGCCACCTGGCGCTTTTTGCTACACTTTGACACTTAGATGGAAAATGAACCCGCGCTCTACTCCAAATCTGTCGCTACGACCAAGGTATGTGGGAATCAAAACTGCAGTGCTCAACTAAAAATTTGAATGCAACGTAGAGTAAAAATTTACTCTACAATCATCATCATCATTATGATCTCTGTTGTCTTCTTCATCACCTACATTTTCATTATCATAGTCATCAACATCACCACATCATCATTATTTATTTTGTCACATCCTAATTTCTCTCTAAGCTAAATAACTTGTTTGATCTATGAATTATTATAGTTGTTAGTTGATTAATTAATATTTAATAAATATTTATGTCATATGTTGATTATGGGATAGTTATATGTTACTTAATTTACATGATTTATTTTCTATGAGATAGTTGTGATTTTATATTTTTTACATTATGATCATGTTTGTTAGTTATATAATAGTATTTTATGCATATATTTATGTTTCAAGTTAACTAACTTCATTGTTGTGAGGTGGGTGCAGAACAGATCCATACCTTAGAGTATGATGGAGGGAGAGCATCATTAGAGAGGATGGTGTAGTTGGAGATGTTGGGGGATGATAGAGAGAAAAAATGGAAACCCACGCACACACCACAGTAGAATAATATATTTTGTGATTATTTTTGTGAGTTAGATAGTTGTGGTATATTTTGAGTTGATGTTATGTATGTTTATTAAGATATTTTGTTATTTTATGATCATGTTGTTCATTTACATAATTTCACTAATCTAGTTTTTTCTACATTAATTAATTGTTAATGTTATTTCTAGGCTGATTGAATGAATCTATTCAAGTTTTAACGTGACTTACCACAATTTTGATAATAATTGAATGGATAGATTTTTTATTGCTAAATGATTGTATTAATAGTTCTTGTTTGGATTATTTGTTGTAGTAATATATGTATTTCATTACTTAGCTGAGTTGGTTTATTAAGTGACCGATTATGTTATAAATTTACTATTATCGTTATAATAGTTGTATTGACTATAAGTTAGCATGATAAAATGAAGTTAATTTTTTGACTTATGAGTAATGTTTAGGCAATAAAAAAATTCTAAGCAAATTATTTTTGATAATATCATTGTTTAATGATTATGTAGATATCATTGTGTTTATCAAATCTTTGCTAAAGTCTAAAGTTATTTGTTTTAACCTAGGGAGTTAACTTCTAGTTGAGGTTAAATGCATTGTGTTTGATTCATAGCATGACTTGGTAACATTATCGATGGTATTTTAAAGTCATATGATATATTACCTTGTCATATAGTCATTTTATTATACAGACTTATCGGTTGTTAACATTGCATGGAATTATAATGTTTATGACTTGTCATTTAGTCGATTTGCATAGACTATGGGAAGTTGATGTTAGTTTTGATAAAGTCAAAAGGTATACATCATATTAAGGATTGTATAATGATTATTTAATCAGTTATTAGGATGTTTCAAGATGATTAGGTTTTTTAATCTCTCATTGACTCTAATTAACAATCATTTTTAGCAAAAGTCATTATGCAAGTTTTAAAGTTTGGTTGCATGATAAATGGTGGCATATTGTAGCTTGGTGGAATTTTATTGAGCTATTTTGTGCATGCATATTTTTAATCAGTGTTGTCTACCAAGAATAGGGGAAACATTCATGGCAAGTAAGGGGATGGAAAAGAATAAAATAAAAGGGAATGAGGCATGTGAGGACATGGCTTATGGGAGTGTAGTAGGCCAAAAGAGAATAAAGGGTATTCAAACTAAGTAAAGGAGATAGATTCAACTTCCAAGGCATTATTATCATCATTTATAGGTCTATGTTATACTTTAAATTCCTATGTTATGTTTGAAGGTTTTTTGGAATGGAATTGAAAATAGTTTTACAGGGTTTTCATTTGTTTTTAAAATTATAAAAAAGGGGTTGTATGTAGGGCCATGTGGATGGCTCGGCCATCCATAGAACCCTACATCCAACCTTGGATAAACCTAGTGAAACAAGTAGAGCTGTAGGATTTTTTCCATGGTTATAATGGCTCTATGAAAGCTTTGTCTTAATCCCTTTTTTAATTCATAAATCCCTATGAATTCATTGAGTGATCATTTCTTTTAAAGAGTATTTGGATTAGGTCATTGACTCAGTTTCGTTGTCAAACCAGTTAAGGGATATATACATTAAAGCACTAAAATTAGATTGAATTCTATTTTGTATGAGAGATTCAATTGTGTATAGCACAAATTGAGTTTTTTTTAGTATAGACATTATATGTTTTTATAACAAAATTTGACTGGGAAGATATACATACATAGATATATATGTATGTATGTATGTATACACTCAGATTTATGGTTGATGATATATATAGACATATATATATTTGTATTTATATACATATATGTATATCCTAAAATTTTGGGCTTTTCGAATGGAGTTTGTGTGTATTGGGGTATAACCAACTTATGGTATGTGTATAAATAAATTTGAAGGTTGTGTTTTTTGAATGAATTTTTTTGCATTGGTTTTATACAGAATTATGAAATATGTGTATGGATTATATAATTGTCTTTGTTTTAAATCATGTAGCATACATAATTTACTATATATCAGTTTAGGGATAATTCCTGTTAAACCATATATGAATAAAGCCTTAGAAATAGGTAGAAGTATAAACATTAGAATGTGTGTTCAATTTTATAGTTTTATACATATAAAGTAAATGTTTATTTGATAGAGTTAAATTATTATCATTTGAACCTACATATACGGAATAGGAAAATGTTAAGCCTAGGTTTATTAATGGAATGAATATCTAGTTTTGTATTTGTATTATAAAAACTCAGTTTTGGTACTTTGTTATGTCTGTGTATTTTTATATATTTAGATTGTTATATGATTTATGAATGAGACCCTTTACATAGTTTATAAGAGGATTGAATATGCGGTTAAATAGTACTTTGTATGAGAGTATTTATGTGGTTAAGGACTGATTATTTTATCTCATAATTCTTAATACTTAGACATAGTCGACTAAGTACTATGAATTGAGTGATTTGTGTCATTTGAAATAATGAAATTGGAGTATGATTTTTTTGTTGTGTTTGAATTTTAAATCACATGTATTGTGTGTTTTTATTAAAACAAGTAAATTGGGAATTAAATGGTATATTCAAGGTATTGGGATAATTTTAATTATAGCCTGAATAGTATATTTAGAGTATATGATATACTCTAAGATAATATATAGTAGATGTATACTTAGAATATAATGTATACATTATATTAATTATGACTATATAGAAAATTATGTCACAATTGGAAAAATAGTGTATATTGATGCAGAACTATCTCTTAACTAGCAAGTGTTCAGGATCTTTATCAAAGGACTTATCAACTAAAATTTTTAAAAAGTTTATCAAACCCCTTGAGACTCCTTATCTTGTTTATTCAACACTATTCAAACTCCTGAAACACTCCCTCTTTTGCCTTTTCTCAAATTTATCTCTTTAGCCTTCATTTTGGCTTGTAGCCCTATTTTGGGGAAAATCTCTTGTTATGTTTCATAAAAAAACTCTTCAAGGAGAACTAATTAGGTTTTTGACAAACCTTTTACATTCCATTACCTCACACAAAAACTTTGGTTAGGTTCCTATACAAAATCATGTACCTCTAGGCTTACTTGACACTCTAATTAGCCCTCTAAATGAAAAAAGCTCCAAGGTTTGACCTTGAGACACTTTGACCATAAAAAAATTAAATTTGACCACCCTTTTATCCAATCCTACTTTTTAATCAATTTTGGACCTCAACTCTTCACCTAAGTTCAACTTTCTTCTTTAGCCTCCTTCTTACTAGGTCTTTTAGCCTAATAGACTACCTACAGGGTACTACAGTACGGAATATAGAGAGTACAAGTATGAAACATATTTATTCACATAATATACCCTAATACACACTATATAATTAATTTTTAGGATTTTTTAAGTGTTGAATCTCTTCTTATGGTCAAAACCTTAAAGGTCAGGGTTTGAGGCAACTGTATAGGCTGAGACTAAAAATAATTGCATATAATGACCAACTAGTGGTTCCAAGGAAATATTATGATTGTTTTAGGTATTTCTAGTGTTCATAAAAAAATTTATTTCAATGAGAAAGTTTCCACAACCCTTAGAACATTCATAAACAAGATGACTCAGTCACTTAACACTGTAATTGTTTATAGGAAACAGGGGTAAAATAGGGTTTCTCTATCCATCCACATCAAAAGACTCTCTTAGCCTAAAATATATTTGTTTCCATATATTATGATCATTCTAAACTCATTCCAAACTCTTTTGAATCAAAACAAGATTCAATGCTAATTATGACAGTGTATAGAATTTTGTGTTTGTAGACTGTATGCTTTCAATGAGTAAAATTATGACTAAGATGAAACTCACTAACTCTTATCCAAATGTATACTCAAACAATATTAATCTAATTTTCATATTTGTTTCCATATCTACATTCTCCATATAATTCAAGAGAGGAAAATATTGGATACTCAGACTTTTCATTGAACAAAGCTGTGTGAATGCATTCCCTATTTGATAGATTTGTCTATCTCTTCAAAAGTGAATTATTTCAACTCAATTATCATTCCCTATATAAAAATATAGAATATAATGTAATCATAAATAATATCAAGAAACTTTCAACAAAACTACTCACCACTTCGATTATCCAAGCACTTCTTGTGCTCTGTTTAATCATGCAAACTTAATTACACATATAAATCTTATATCTCAGACATTATTTACACAACAAGTTTTCTTTCCATCACACTTCACCATCTACCTCAAATGGAATGATAGGTTAAAAAACCAAAAATAACTCTTGTATTCCCTATAAATATGCATAACTGATTCTTGGTTATTTTCCTTTGTAGTGGTCTTTCAGTTACATTGCATCATTCTTGATTTTTACATAATATAAAGTGTCTAGAACCATGAAAATAGATTAAAGATGATTTTATGGACCTAATATATTATTAAACCCCCTTATACATTTTTTTTAACACCTTACCACCTTTACAAACATATAATAATCCTTACAAAGGCTTGGTAAGATTGAAATTTTTAAAAGAGGGTTTTGGCGGGAAAAGACAGAATTCAAATTCTATGCATCGTACGGCTACCTAGACTCCACCTTATGACTACTCAAGACTTATAACACCTATGAGATAATTTATAGACTACCTAAAGACAAAAATTAATTAACTTTGAGGTCCTTATAAGATGCCCCTACATCATACTACCAAGCTAAGAAATGTTTGTCATAGGTATTTGGTGATACGCTTAGTGTATGCTCATGTCTGAATGAGATGAACCTTCTTATAGAAGGTATTTATTTCTACTTGCCTCACATAGAGGTGAACATGTTCTTGTGCCCCACAATTAGGCCTTATCTAGTTCATTTTATTGAATGGTATACCTGAACATGTAACAAAATTGTTAAAAAAGCATATTTGATGTTATTTGTTGTTTGTCTTAAATGTGTATTCCATTCCTTCACTCCTAAAAATTGATCCACCATATCCTTTTTTCCATGATGAACTTCTACTATAAATATGTAATCTTTTTCCTTCATCCATTCTTCTAATTTTGTCCACTTCACCTCATGTATATCATCTTTTTGGTCCTTGCATGCCACATTCTTGTATAAATGTTTGGTTTGTTGTTGCACATCACCATCATAACTACCCCTATCTCATGCATATACAAGGACTGCATGTTCTTTTTCAACATCTCATTTTCTTGATTTAACACTCTTATAGGATTGTCTTATGAGTCACTTGACTGTCCCTCATGGGTTTGTTGTCATATCACCAAACTATTTATCATCTCTTTCTTGTTCAAGACTCTCTCTCAAGCATTTGAGTTTGGATACCATTCCTTCTATAAATCCACAACTTGAAATCAGTGTCAAGTGCTAGGATAAACTTGTAAACAACTCATTTACATACTTGAAAAAACTTTTACTTGGCAAAGGTATAGCCATCTCACCTTGGGTTGCCATAATCTCCTTGGGTTGTTCATTCATGTTTATATCTTTATCCTGCTACACCAACTCTTTGTGACCTATAACCAATGCACTAGTTTAGACACCAACAATCTGATTATCCTTCTTCAAAGGTAGCAATGTGTGTTTATTTCCCTTATGTTCAAATGAGTAAGCATTCTTCACCCCATCATGACTAGTTAACCTGTCAAACTACCAAAACCTTCTTAGAATTACATGACAAACATCCATTGGGATGATAGCACACATGACCTAATCTTTATAAGTGCCAATCTTAACATCCACCAAACATTATTCATTGACAAGTACATGATGATCCTTCTGAAACCAATAAACTTTGTAAGGTGTAGGGTATGGTAATATTTTGAGTCTAAGCTTACTTACCATTTTATTATAAATTAAATTATCTATGCTCCTTGAATCTATGATCATCTTACAACATTTACCATGGGACTTACATGTTGTTCTAAAGAGTGTTTTCCATTAAGTAGGTTCTTTCTCCTTTGATGGCTTTAGCAATGTCCTCCTCATAAAGAGTGACTCTCATTTTTTAGGTTCTTCTAGATGTGAAATATATCCCTAACTTTCTTCCTTTGTAGGTTACACCATTTGATTTTTACTCTCACTTTTATGAGTTATTTTTTAATGTTCTTCTGGACACTCTCAATATCTATGACCTGCATATTTGTTGCATTTAGAGCACTTTCCTATGAATCCACTAGTCCCTCTTCCTCTAGATTCATCTCCACCTCGGTAATTTCTTCCCCTAAAACCACCTCTTGGTTGTGTCTCATGCCTTTGTGCACTACTTTCACCTTCCTCATATGCATTATTGCTTTCATATTCTCTTATTCCTCTTGTTTTTTTACCTATTCCTCTTGTATGTTGTTTGTGCCTCCTTTCCAAATTTTCCTCAGCTCTAAAGGCTATTTGATAAGCTTATTTTACTATTTTTAAAGTCAGAATGTTGATCTCATCTTTTACAAAAAACTTAAGACCATTCAGGTAACTTACTACCTTTTCATCATCCTCTTCCATGTGGTTTCTTCTAATAGTCAACCTATGAAATTATTTTGTATACTCTTTTACTGAATGCTTCTTTTGTTTTATATTTTTAAATCTCCTAAACAAGTGAGTGTGGTAGTCCTTTGGCATGAACTTGCCCTTCATCTTCATCACCATCCTATCCCATGACTAGATCTTTGCCTTACCTCTTTTCCTTCTCTCTTCCTAGATTCCATCCCACCACAAAGAAGCATGTCCTTTAAATATTATCATTGAAAATTTAAATTTCTCGGTGTTATCCACCTCTTCATACTCAAAATATTTTTCCATGGCTACAATCCAATCCACCAATTCATCCACATTGAGATTGCCTTCCTACATTGGTACATCCAACTTTGGTTTTGAGCCCATTTTCATCATGGATTTCATCAATATTTATTCCATTTTATCTTCTCTTTCTTCCTCTTTTTTTGCTATAAGATCTTATTCTTCTTTGTCACTTTCATCTTTAGTTATAACCCTTATCCTTTGGGCTATCTCCATAGCTTCCATTTTTGCCTACATATTCCTCATTTCTATGACCATATTTGCCATGGTCTATTGCATTCTCTAAGTTGAAGTAGGTTGTCCTGGTCTCCTAACTACCATCTTATCCTCCTTAGTATTCCCAATCTATCCTCTAACCAACCTTATGCTCTGATACCAAAATGATGCAGAGCTATCTCTTAGCTAGTAAGTGTTCAGGATCGTTATCAAAGGACTTATCAGCTAAACTTGCTCAAAATTTTATCAAACCCCTTAGCACTCCTTATCCTACTCACTCAACATTATTCAAACTCCTAAAACACTCCCTTTTTTTGCCTTTTTTTAGATTTCTCTCTCTTTAGCCTTTGTTTTGGCTTGTAGCCCTATTTTGGGGAAAACCTCTTATTTTGTTCTATACACAAACTCTTAAAGGATAAATAATTAGGTTTTCAACAACTCTTTTCCATGCCATTACCACACACAAAAACTTAGGTTATGTTCCTTTGTAAAATCTTGTACCTCTAGGCTTACTTGACACTCCAATTAGCCCTCTAAATGCACAAAGCTTCAAGTTTTGACCATTTTGAAGACACTTTGACCAAACCAAAAGTATATTTAATGACCCTTTTGGCCAATCCTTCTTTTCAATCAATTTTGGACCTCAACTCTTCACCTAAGTTTAGCTTTCTTCTTTAGCCCCTTTTTTACTAGATCTCTTAGCCTAATAGACTACGTACAGGTTAGTACAGTATGAAATACATAGGGTACATGTATGAAACATCTTTATTTACCTAATATACCCTAATACACATTAGATTACAAATTTTTAGGAATTTTTAAGGGTTGATTCTCTTCTTGTGGTCAAAACCCTAAAGGTTAGGGTTTGAAGCCACTGTATAGGCTGAGACTGAAAATAATTACATATAATGACCAACCAATGGTTTCAAGGCAATATGATGATTGGGTTAGGTCTATCTAGTGTTCATACAACTTTTTCTTTCAATGAGCAAGTTTTCACAATCGTCAGAATGTTCACAAACAAGATGACTCAATCACTTAACACTATAAATTATTTATAAGAAACAAGGGTAAAATAGGGTTTATCTATCCATCTACATTAAAAGACTCTTTTATCCTACAATATGTTTGTATCCACATCCTATAATCATTCTAAACTCATTCCAATCTCTTTCAAAAAAAAAACAAGACTCAATGTTAATTATGATAGTGTATAGAATTTTATGTTTGTGGATTGTATGCTTTCAATGAGTAAAATTGTGACCAAGATGAAACTCACTAATTCTTATCCAAATGTATATTAAAACAATATTACTCTAACTATCATATGTGTTTCCATCTCTACATTCTCCATAGAATTCAAGAGAGTAAAAGATTGGATAATCAAACTTTTCATTGAACAAAGCTGTGTAAATGCATTTCCTGTTTGACATATTTATCTATCTCTTCAAAAGTGACTTATTTCAACTCAATTATCATTCCCTATATCAAAATAGATAATATAATGTGATCATGAATAAGATCAACAAGCATGCAACAAACTCCTTTGTAGGTTAAAGGCAGGAAGTGGCCCAGAATGATCTTCCCCACAAAAGTGATTGAAGGCCCCAGGAATCATACTCATGCCAAGGTTTCAAAAGACAAACCCATAATCCTAGTGAAGGACACTGTTGATTCTAAAGATACGCATGAGGGACCTTCCTCCTAGATCATATTTAGTTTTTTTTTTTGTGCTAAGTACTGGTTTTTTGTTTTTGTTCTCTTGGCCTTGGTTGGCATGTTAAAACTATTGTAATGCACTCTCATGGTTATAGGTCTCTATAAAACTTTTATTTTACCTTCAAATAAAAAACAAACATGAAACAAAACTACTCACCACTTTGATTATCCAAGCACCTCTTGTGTTCTATTCAATCATGCAAACTGAATTACACATAGAAATCTTATATCTTAGACATTCTTTTCACAACAAGTTTTATTTCCATCACTCTTCGCCATCTACCTCAAATGGAATGAGAGGTTAAAAAACCAAAACTAACTCCTATATTCCCTATAAAGATGCATAATTGATTCTTGGTTCTTTTCCTTTGTATTGGTCTTTCGTTTACATTGCATCATTCTTGATTTTTACATAATATAAAGTGTCTAGAACCATGACAATAGATTAAATATCATTTTATTGACCTATTATAGTCTTAAAACCAATTAGACATGTTTTTATGACACCTTACCACCTTTATAAACATATAATAATCCTTACAAAGGTTTGGCAAGATTCAAATTTTCAAAAGAGGTTTTTGGCAGGAAAACCCAGAATACAAATTCTATGCATCTTAAGATTACTTGTACTCCACCTTGTGACTACTCAAGAATTATAACACCTATGAGACACTTTATAGACTACCTAAATAATAAAATGAATCAACTTTGGGGTCCTTATAAAATTCCCCTACATCATATACGTATATATATGTATGGTATAAAACATATGATTATAAATAGAGTTATAAATCTGAGAATGATTATACCATATATATATACACACACACAAATGTGATATGCTTATATCCATTATTAATATAACAAGGTAAAATGGGTACATTATTATATATGTAATGTTTATATAAAGCAGTAAAATAAGGTATTTAATTATTTAAATACCTTATTTTACTGCTTTATATAAACATTACATATATAATAATGTACCCATTTTACCTTGTTATATTAATAATGGATATAAGCATATCACATTTGTGTATATATATACACAAATGTGATATGCTTATATCCATTATTAATATAACAAGGTAAAATGGGTACATTATTATATATGTAATGTTTATATAAAGCAGTAAAATAAGGTATTTAAATAATTAAATACCTTATTTTACTGCTTTATATAAACATTAATATATACACAAATGTGATATGCTTATATCCATTATTAATATAACAAGGTAAAATGGGTACATTATTATATATGTAATGTTTATATAAAGCAGTAAAATAAGGTATTTAATTATTTAAATACATATCTTGTTGAGTTATTTTATGATTGGGTTTTGTTATATATGTGGAATATAAATAGATAAATAAGTTGTGTTTAATGTTTGTTTCATGGATGAAATAATATTATAAGTTATTTTGTGATTTTGGGTAAGTGGTAGGGTAGATATACTTCTTACCTAGATGGTATGTTATATTAAGAATTGTTTTTATTTTATTTATTATTTTGTAATAAAATAGATAATATTAGATTCATTGCATTACATTTGATAGATTAAATGTATGTATTTGATATTTTTGTACTTAGCACATTTTTATATTCTAATATGGAATATTCTAATTAAATCTATTGATTTTAATATTATTATATATTTTAACCAAATCTTTCATTTATAACACTAAAAAAATAGTGGATAAATCCCACTTGCTTAATTAGTGACATCAATGTAAGATGAGGTGTAATCTAATTGAGTGGTGTGTATGAAATTGACAAATCCTAAAGATCATAACTATTTGAAAACATTCCTCATAACACTAGCCCTAGCCATTTATCTAGTATCCTGAACCCTTGGCTCACTCCCTCCAACCCTGCAACTCTAGACAACATGGTGGTGATAGAGACCAGCTAGAGCCAACATCCTGCAAAGATGTTCAAGAGTAAAAAAAGGTGTGGAAAAAGCTTAAGGGAGGATTAATTGAGTACATGGATCACATCACCGAGCATAATCCTCTGGTGGTTAGAGACTTTGTAGCTTCTTTGATGAAAAAGAAGGTTTCCATGAGGGGGGTTTTCGTAGATATTTCTAAGGAGTTTATAGAAGATGCCATGGGCATAGCATGTATAGGCGCTAAAGAATACAAGGATCAATCCAAGAAGAAAAAATCCTTACAGTGCTTCTTTTGAACTATTGAATTTATGTAAATTGAGAAGAAGGGATTCCCCACCGACCTGCCCAAGTACTGGCCTAAAGTTTGCTTACAGGTCATGAGGTACATGACCCTAGAAGGTAAGTACACCTTGATCTTCTTACACCATTTTATGTTGCTTAATCATTTCATCAGTTTTAAGATTAGTCTTCCCTATTTTCTCCTAAAATCCTTGGAAAGCATAGTCCTCCTTCACCAGGTAAATAATGCTAACCCAATCTTACACCAAGGCCTCATCCTTCTACTAGTGAAACATGATCAAACCTTGCTTGGTAAAAAATTCCCCTAGAAGGATCATCCTCTGAGGACGACTCCTTGAAGGAGGATCCTTCTATGAGATCCCTCCTTACCCTAGAACACTCCTCTCATAATAGCTTGTCCAAATGCCCTCCTGATGACCTTCCCCTCAAAATGTTGTTCATCCCTAAACCCCAACTCTTTAATTTCTATAGTCTTTCCACTTCTGATCAAAAGGGCAAGGTCAATGTAATAGTGGAGCATGAGAAAAACAATCAATGTTGGAAAACTTCAACGTAAAAGTCCAGTAGGTGGGTTTTGATTTGGCTAAATTGATTAAATATTGGAATAAGCTCCACAAGGTAGTGGAGGCCACAGTCCAAACATTGGTGCAGTCTACCCAACCCCCTCCCCTTTCCCTAGTATTCAAATCCCCTAATATTCCCAAATCCCCCCTAGGGTCCCCTAGGGGGGTCTTCCCAAAGCATCCCTTCCTCCAAGTGAAAGATAGGAATCGTTTGAGGATGATTTTCCCTGATGAACAAGCTGAGGGTCCTAAGAATCATACCAGAACAAAGGCCTTGAAAGATAATTCTAGCATCCCAATAAAGGATAATTCTACTATGGAGGACACCTAGCAGGGTCCCCCCAATTAACGTGTTTTTTTGTGTCTGTTCTCATTTTTTATTGTTAGCCTTTTTATTTTGATCATTCGATCATTTGGGGCCTGGTTATAACTCTTTAAGTCACTTTTTGTGGTTTTGGGTCCCTGTAAAACCCGAGTTTACCTTATCAAATAAAAAACTATTTGAAAACATTGGCCAAAGTAATGTTTATAGTTAAATATTGTCATTTCATATGTTGATATAGTTTTCATGTTTGTGAGATATCATGTTAGAATAAATTTATTTATGGTACACATCATGTATTAGATATCTATAGCACACAGGTTTTAGTTTGTCACTCTAGATACCCACACCATCATTATCTACCCATCTATGAAGGGAGGGCTATTTTATTATTGCGAGATAGTGTAGGGGATATATGGTTCATGGTTGGTGTGTAAAAGCACTCAGATGATGCTCTCCCTCCCCACGGGAGTACTACACTAGAGACTACACTTGAGATTACATATTGATACTTGAGTCATGGAGATCCTTGAGTCATGGAGACTCATGCTCTGTAGAGCTTTATATCATGTATTATTATTTGAGATATTATTTATTACTAAAACTATAATTATTATTCATTATACTTATATATAAGTGGTTATAATGTTGTATCTATAGACACCTCATTCTGGCCACAACTAGCTTTAGATCAGACTGATTTCTACTAAACATTACAAATTAAGCTTAGGTATCACTAAACATCCTAATTTCATCTGCATATCATTCATTAGTACTTAGAATCATGCTAAGGCATCTCTATTTAGGGTATTATCCTATACTCAATAATACCCTCTCACAGATTCATCCCCAATCACCTTGTAACCTAACAACTGGTAGTTTGGCCTATGGACCCATTAAGCGGGGCACTTGAACAATTTTTAAAAGAGCTAAAATGTTAATCAAAATGAAACAACTAATTAAACTAGATTAAATACTTAGATAAATAATCCATTTGTAATTAATGAATATCTAAAAATAAAAATTTAAATATTTAAATATTCAAAATATCAAGCTTCATCATCATTGCCTTTATGAGTTATCAAGCTATCACAAATATCTAAAAATATATAATATGAGAGCCATGCCTATTAATTGAAAATCATAATTGCATGTACCCTCCTTAACTCCATTGGAGTTAATTTTAACTCACTTAGGGTTAGTTTTAACTCCCTCCATGTTTAAACTCTAACCTAATTCAACTTGGGTAAGAGTTAACTTTTGAGGCTATAAATACAAGGCCATACTTATTGATCAAGAAGTTCTTTTGGTGTAAATTTATTATGATCAAATAGATGTAAGAAGCTTTTTTTATAAATTTTACCATGCCAATTTCACAAGCTAAGCCAACCAACACTACCAAGGTGACAAGGAGAGGTGGAGCAATGGAGCTTCATTGACAAAGATTTCTTGAGAACATAACGAAGCAAGCTAATTCAACAAGCCATTTTAGAGCTACAAAGAAGGTAAAAGGATGAATTATTTCATTTTCTAGTTGTGTTTTCATTGTATGATTGTTATCTATGCTCTCTATAGTGTTTAGGCTAGAGGTGTTAGTGTTTAGTGTGTTATTTTTTATTTGGTTTTATTTACTAACACTATACTAACCTCCCCTCTTAAATTATTTATACACATTAATGGCACATCCGGTGGGACCAGGCACCCAAAAAGCATGAATGGAGTATCTTAAGAGCCTTTTGTATCCAAGAAGATTTCATTATAGAGCTTATTTTCTTGATTTATTGCTAGTTTTTTTGTGTCTTTTGCTTATGACTATGGATTTATGAATTCATGGTACGTAATTACGAATTCGGTGAGGTAAACTATGAAATCATCAGCCGAATCTATGAATTTGTCTCAAAAATTTATGAAATCACTCTAGTTTAGCCTTGGCTCTACAAAACTGTGACATCAAGCCCATAAACAGTGAAATCATTGAGTAAACAATGAATTCTATCTAACATGAAAACATGCCTTTCTTTGCTTTTTTTTAGATGATTTCAAAATTGTCTTTCATTTACAAATTTTTTTACTTGAGTAGCAAAATTGTCCTTCATAGCAGTGAAATCATCTTTTATGGGAATGGAATCACATTTTCAGGCTATGAATTTATTTTTCCTCTATAAATTTATCTTGCCAAGTAGCAAAATCATTTTGCTAACCGTGAAATCACTATAAAATAGTGAAATCATTCATGTGTATTTCTATGTTTTGTTGTAGGTTTCCCAGAATGGTGAAATAATCACTTGATTCGTGAAATTGTCACCTAAAGTTTGAAACTATCTGCCTGAGCTAAGAATTCATCTATTAGAGTAGTGAAATCATCAAATTGAGTTTCAAAATTGCTTAGAAACTGCAAAATTGCCCACTGTGAGTTTAAGCATTCACGTTTTGACTATGTTTTTATGATAGAACAATTTCATAGTTTTTAATTTACTACATAACTGTGAAATCATTTTATAGAGGTGATTTTGTGCCTTTTGAGCTAATTTGCAAAGATGACACTTTTTCCAAGTAACCATTAACACTTTTTACAAGACCCAAAGACCAAAGAATGACATTTTTAACAATCTAAGATTCAACTCACAAACACATTTGGTGTTTAAAAATAATTTACTTGACTTATTTTAATTTTTTAAAGTTCAAAAACAATGTCAAGGGGCTATACTTCATGTCATATTTTGTTTGGTGTTTTAAAAATGAACTCATAGTCTCACACTCTAGTTAAATGCTCATAAGAGCTTTTAATTTTTGGGTTATTATTATGTGTTTATTTTTGCAAACTATGTGTATCATGTATGACCTTCCCCCATCCCCCTTAGGTAACTTGGGTGATAAAAAATGCTTCACATTTTATCTTTATCACTTTTATCCATAACATGGAAGGAAATTCATTAACGCACTCCTCAAAATCTGAGTGATTTGGGTGATCCAAAATGACCCTAAAATCCTTCCACAATTTTTATTTCATGCATCCTAACTTGTGGGTAGGAGTTCATAGCCTTCACATAAGTTCTTTAGGGAACCGTTGACCTGGGAATTCATCTCCAAACATCACTTCAACCCCACTCCATGGTATGGGTATATAAATTGAGGTTGACTTACTAAGATGCTTGTTTGAGTGGTTAAACAAGCTTCATTAGTAAGAGACTGCCTCGAAACATAGGTTTAACTTGAACATCACACTACACTGAGTAATTGACAGATGTAGTGGTTGTGAAAAGGATAAGACCTTTTCATAACAATCTGGTTAATGTGGATTCAAATGAAATGTTATGCCCTAGGTTAACCACACATATGGTACCATTCAAAATGTATAAAAATTGATAGTTTTTAGATAACTCCGCTTGTCATGGATATACTGTCAATGCAGGGTGAGTAGCCTAAAGTTCCATGTCACTATACAAACTCTTAAAGAGAAGTGGGGGCCCAAAACCCTACTTTTCATGTGCATTTTAATTTTTGGATTTACAACATAATTTCCTCTCAATAGCAAGTATATAGATAGAATTTAATAATATGAAGCCACCTTGTCAGGTTTTAAGATTATGACAATACGCTTAGGTGTTTTTGTTATTTTTTATTTTTACTTGCATTGTCTTGAGTCAAAACTATTTGTTTATCATACCACATCCAAAACAAGTCATGTTTTCACATCACTCTTTTGTTTCAATATGTGTTATGACATCCATTTGACACCACACCTTACCTTAGTCATTTTTTAAAATTGTTTATGTGTGTGTTACTTGTTTTAAAGGGGTGTCATTATGCTACCCATTTCATTCCAAGTATTATGCCTTAGAGTCTTTGAAACAAACCATTTATCATACCTTTATAGAAATATAACATCATTACACTGCTCAACTTATTTCAAAGACTTGTTGTCTTATATCAATTGTAATTTCAATGTCACGTATGCCTTCTTGGGTCTATGCCTAGTATCATTATGTCGTTTGTCTTGGTCTATCTTATTGTCCATTTAAATGTCCAACCTTATAAATTGAGTTCAAAATTGGTCTTGATAATTTTAGATTCAAACATTGATTGGTTTATGCCTATGCCTCATGTAATTTTGGCTTAGACATTTATCTCTCACTTTTTAGATTGTGCAACTTAGACTAGTTCCTTGCTCGATTTAAAGACTATTTTTGTGCCTAGATTTGGGAAGTGGTCTATCTTTTTATGTGCCTAAAGTCCAATGTCTTTTACCAAAGGTCAAGATTACATTTAAAATATGAATACCTAATTTGAGTCTAAGTATTTCACATTTTTTAGTTTAATTCTCTTTTGTTTTAGACCTAATTTGTGCCAAGTCTAGCTTTTGTGTCATGTTTCCAAAAGACATATAAATTCCTTTTTGTTTTATTTAAAATTTAGCTTTTATGTCATGTTTCTAAAATACCTAGCATCTTACATTTCATTCTTAGACCTAGTGTGTTTTCAAATTCTAGATTTTGTGCCATGTTTCCAAAAGTCCTAGCATTTTACCTTTCATTTTCGACCTAGATATTTTGAGCCTAGCATTGTGCCTTGTTCCCAAAGACCTAGCAACCTTTCTCTTTCTAGACCTAGATTAGGTTTATTTGAAACACTTTTTCCAAGTTTTGTATTTAGATTTATCCATTACTTAACAATTTGTATGACATTAGACATTATAGACATTTGAGACTGAGTTTAGCATTGATAAAATTTTGGATAAATGACTCCATTCGTAGACCGATTCCTAGACCAATGCCACTTTCAAACCTATACCTAGGCCAAGATCATTTTCATAGACCTAGAATGCCCTCTTTGGGATAATTGCCAAACCCAGCCACATTTATTATCATATGTCACAATCACCTTTCACTGGGCCAATTCACATACCAAGTTTACCCTTTCAATAATAACGGTACCCGATCCCTTACCTATACCATTAACCCTCCTTCGATCTATATGAGAAACCAAGCTTTACAAAACCTAAGGATCGCCATTATAGGCCCTCATTTGGCATGTGTTAATAAGCAAGATTCATAGCACCTAAGGATTACTATTCTATACCCTCATTTTTTGGCTTGCATTAGCAACTAAGCTCCACAATGCCCATCCATTACCATTTCAAGCCCTCATCTTTTAGCTTGTGTCAACTACCAAGCTTTGCAACACCCATCCATTACCATTCTAGGCCCTCATCCTTTAGCTTGTATTAGAAACCAAGATTAACAACACCCTTTCATTACCATTATAGGCCCTTATAAATATGGTAGCTCATTATCCCAATAGGGTTGTGTAATTATGACTAGACAAGTCACAGTTACCATTCTAGACTGGCAACCAATCTTTCTTGAGCCCATCATAGATGAGCTTATTCATAAATAGGTCATTGTCCAAGCATTGATCATTCTTCATCTGGTGTCAACCTTCTCCCACTTTATAAAACCCATGTCAGTATTTGAGCCACAATAGAGCCAATCATTACCTATCCAAGAGTCGTCTTTCAAAGACTAAGATATGTTGAAATCTAATATTTTGCAACCAGGTGTGAACCAAGGCCAAGAAAACCAACCAATTCATGATGTTTTTGTTGAAACACCTATTTGTGATAATTCAACCTATGATGGATCACCTTTTGATCCTTTACCTTTGGTCAAAGAGTCTTACTCTAACAAGTTGGTCTTTGTTGAGTCACATCTTAATGATTATAATCACCTTTGGGAAAATCATTATCTCGACCATTGCCCTATTTTTAAATATCCCACTTTTAACAAGCTAATCTATATAGAGTTATTTCTCAACCTTTCCCCCTTGTTAAAGAGTCCCACTTTGACAAGACAGTCTCTATGGAGTCACCCCTCGAGTCATTCCCTCTTTTTGAGGGGCTTCACCTACACGAGCCAATCTATGTTGAACCCTTCTTAGATGAGTCTATTTTTGAATATCCCATTATGAAATTAGATGTCATTACTTGTTCAATACCAAACATTTAATAGGACATCATCATAGTAGCATCCACAATCGAATAAGAATCAGAATTAGATTCAGGTGTTATTTTTGAATTGATATCAGATTTAGCATCAAAAGTAGGATCACCATCAATCTCAACATTAGAGTCAGAGCCGCTTGAGTCAAAATTAGTTTCAAAGTCAGAATACATTTTTAGTTGTTATAACATTTTTTACACATGCCTTGTAGATCAATTTGAATACATGTGTGATCCTTTTATAGTTTTTGAGGATGGTTACTTTAGCATCGACATAAGTTCTCTTAGTATTTTCTATGAGGATTGTGATACCTCTTCCCATTCCATTACCATTCCACATGCCATTAACACCAACCAACATAGCCATTATATTGACATTCCACCTCCCATAAGTGTCGATTGGGACTGATAGAATCACACCTTGTTCAACTGCATCCATGATGACATATCTGTTGAAGAATATTAAGGGGACCAAGACTACATTCATGCAAAAGAAGAAAAATCTCCTAGTGAAACCTTTTCAGAGGCATTAGGGAGAAATCAAATTCCAAGCTCAGCATCTTCTAGTGAAACCTTGTTTGAGGTGCTAGAAAATAATCAATGTCAAAAGTTAATGTTCCTTAGTAAAACCTTCTCAAAGGTATTATGGGACAATACAGACAACTTTATTAGTGGAAACGTATTCGGGGAACCAATAGATGAGCATAATATTTCTTCATTTCTTGATGAATACATTATTAAAGATAACATTAGTACAACTTCCATTCTACAACATAATCAAATGGTAGCTACACTCAGGCCCAAACAACATAAAATTTTAGTGTACCTATCAAGAGCATAGTTAGAAGTCTTCAGCCTTGCCATAAATAAAATTATGTCAAATCTAGAATCAATAACATTGTGTGTGCCTAAAAATGTTGATATTCATTTATTTCCTGACATTATATATTCCACTATCATCCACCTCTTCATTTCCAAATCAGACCTTTTAGCCAATATGTATCTTTATTTACCATCCCTAACCACACTTTCCTTTATAGAGGCTACAAAGACATATTGTCCCAAAGTTTTTAGGAAATAGATTCAAATACCAATGAAGATCATAATAATTCTATTGTAGTCAAAAATAATAACAGGTTCTTGATAGAGCAATTATTCAAAAGGGGTGCGGGATAACAATTTACATGATTGACTATTTTGGTTATTGATTAGGACATCCATCTCCACATCAACATGAATAACATAATCATTTACTAGCCACTTGCCTTTTTCCATTTACCATTTTGCTTGTCATTATTTCATACCCTAACATTTACCTTACCTTGTCACTTGGGAGCAACCCTATTACCATTATATCTAATTGTTATAACATCACCATCCTTGTACCATGCCATATCATATACCATTTTTACCATACCTTTACTATTGATCAATGTTATTTTTAACATCCCTCCCAACCCTTTTGACCTTGGTTCCATTCCATTGGTTATTCGAGCACCTTTATCAAGGGGATTCATATCAAGTTTTAGCAATTGATTTAGTATTCTAGATAAAGGCAGTATCTTAAACCAGTGTGACAATGGTTTGGCAATTACATTCTTTATATATTATCATGTTTTATTCTCGATGCTACTAATTATAACCACCTTTGGCTAAATTATTATCATTGACCCATGTCATTGTTTCCTAATTATAACAACCTATGGGAAAATTAAGAGCAACACCTTTATCATACATTATCATAACACCTTGCCATTCCTATTGTTATACTGTGCCATTTGCCTAATTCACAAACTTATTGTTACCTAGTCAGATTCCTCCATTATAAGACAAAACTACAATGACTTGAAGTCCCATTAGGACTATGTAGGTAGAGCTCAATTTACATTGAATTCAGCTCAGTAACCCCTTTTCCCATGTTCTCTTCATTTTGTGAACCATTTAATTTTGAAAGCTCTCATCATTTTGTGAGTCACCATTGTGTGCATTGTTTATTTGAAATAAATACATTATTGCACCATTAGTTTATTCCATGATCTTGTTATTTTATGAGTGTTATCTTATCAATCTATAATGAGTTAATATACACCAAAAATTCCAAAAACATTCAAAACATTCAAAATCCTAAAAATTAGAAAATCAGCTTACAATCTCCTAGAGAGATATAAAGCCTCAAAATCCAAAAACATTTATCCTATTTAAACCTAGACAATCATCCTTAATCTGCCCTAATAGGTAAAATCCATTGTTAATTCCAATCCATTCCACTATCATTAGGGGTATAACCTTCCCTTTACATGTATCCTTGCTTAGGGGCATCGTCCAATTCATGCTTTTTAGGCCAAGCTCACATTTTTTGACCTATCGGGGCAACATCAAAGTATGCAGCTTATACCAAGATATTTTATCCCCACATGTCATTTACTTGTGGGAACCACCTTTTTATCATTACATTTAGTCTTCATGCATATATATTGACTTGGTTGATGACTGGATGTTTTCTATTGCTTTTACTTTCAATCTTTTTGTGTGTTTGTTTTCTTAGTTGTTTGTTTGATTTCATTATTATGCCTTGATTTGATATATATGCATTAATTAGGTGATTCATTACACATTATTCTTGAATCCATCCATATTTATACATCAACATTGTCATCATGGTTTTTATCATTGGTGAATTATTTTCAACTATTTATTGGATCAGGAGTCAGTCCTTCTACACATTATGTCATTATCATCATGGTGTTTTATATCATGATGCATACCATCATGTGCATAAAAAAAATTATTTCAGTGGATCTGATAAGAAATTGTTCCATAGAAACTTCTCCTTGTTGACCTTGTAAAATTCTCCCATCTTCCTTGATCAAATCAACCCATTGACCATTCTGATTATATCAATGCTAATAAAGATGAGCATATCTACATTGGTAGGTACAATTGAATTATCCACATTAATCAATTCTTATTATTTTATTTTATTCCTCATTCCATTTTCTCTTGATACTAGGTGAACTACATTGGCCTGTGATCTATTTAGACTATATAGGTAGCACTTGGATACATGATGTATCTCATGTCAACTCAGCCACCATTATTCTACCAATCATCTCTTTCATCACTTTGTGCATCCTCATGTGCCTAATTGTTTTTGGCTTCTTCAATCATTATATCATAACATCTATGTTTGCACCCACTCATATTTAATCTATGTGATAGGTTATATCCTTGAGTTATGCTTCCCAATCTACCCTACTAGGGCATAATCAATTTATCATGATCAAATATGCCCTACTAGGGCACAACCAAAAATCATTATTCAATCTAGGTCATCATAATTATTATAACTACCTATGGGCAAGTCAATATTTTGACTCATCCACCCTGTTGGGGTATATGCTTGTGCCACTGATTATAACTGCCTTTAGGTAAATTAATGTCTCAACCTCCATTACTAATTATAAATACCTTTAGGCAAATCCATACTTTTAAATAAAATTCATGCTATCACTATCTAGATTGGATTAATCTCACCCATAGGTTAATTTCATTCTTTTTTTTGCTTCTTTTTTATGGACTGTCAATCAATCGTATGTGTTGGCCACTCCCTCGAGGGGGCATCATCATAGGCTTCCCAAACATTATTTGAAGTTACTTCTTAAATACCTTCTCATTATTTGAGAATATGTTACTATTCTTATAGCTTTAAAATGCCTTCCCAAACATGGGTAAATTGTAGACACACCATTCTAACCATAACTAGCTTCTTACCAGACTTCAAACCGATTTTTACCAAACAGTGCAAATTAAGCCTAGGAATCAATGAATGTAATAATTTCATTTGTAAATCATTAATTATTGCTCAAAATTATATTTAGGCATCCTTATTTAGGGTATTATTTCATATGTAATAATACCCTCTCACAGATTCATCCTCAGACACCTTACAACCTAACAATTGATAGTTTGGCTTATGGACCCATTAAGCGAGGCACTTGAATAATTATTAAAAGAGTTGAAATGTGAATCAAAATGAATCAAATAATCAAACCAAATTAAATTATTAGCTAAATAATCCATTTCCAATTAATGAATAGCTAAAATGGAAATTCAAAAATTCAAAATATCAAGCTTCATCATCATTGCCTTTATGAGTTGTCAAGCTCTCACATATATCTAAAAATATCTAATTTGTAAGCCATGCCTATTAATTGAAAATCATAATTTCATGTACCATAATTAACTCCACTGGAGTTAACTTGAACTTGCCTAGGGTTAGTTTGAACTCATTCCATGTTTAAACTCTAACCTAACTCAACTTGGGTAAGATTTAACTTTGGAGGCTATAAATACAAGGCCCTACCTATTGATCAAGAAGCTCTTTTGGTGTAAAGTTATTATGCTCAAATATATGTAAGAAGCCTTGTTAGAAATGTTACCATGCCAATTTCATAAGCTAAGCCAATCTAAGCTAACCAACATTACCAAGGTGCCAAAGACAGGTGGAGTAATGGAACTTCATCGACAAAGATTTCTTAAGCACATAGCCTAGAAAGCCAATTCAACAAGCCATTTTGGAGCTACAAGGAAGGTAAAAGGATGATTTCTTTCATTTTCTAGTTGTGTTTTCATTATATGTTTGTTACCTATGCTTTCCCTAGTGTCTAGGCTAGAGGTGTTAGTGTTTAGTGTGTTAGTTTTGATTTGATTTTATTGACTAACATGATACTAATCTCCCCTCTTAGATTCTTTGTAAATAATATTAGTGGTGGCTAAAATTGTACTATTAATTTGATGAATTAGATGCAGTATTTATTATTTGTTTAGCATTGTGTATGATTTGTTATATCATTTCATCATGATCATTAGCTAATTATAGTAGCTATAAACCTTGTGGTTAACTAAAATAATGCAATTAGTTAAAGATCACTTTATTAGATTTCTCATGGTGGAATCTATAGGATGAATATGTGTAATTATTTTTTTTTAATTTATTTATTCTGGTAAAACCCAGTGGGGTTGTTATATGTTTCCTCTTCTTATACTTCTTCATCACCTACATTCTCTTCCTAGTTACCATCATCATCATTATGTTCTTCCTCGTTTGTATTTTATTCACCCTTTGTTCCTTCTTCCTCATCATTTGTTTCTATCTCATTGATCTAAGAAAACCTATTTCATTTTTTCCCACAAAAATTTAAGTCTATCTTCACCCAGTTGATCCCACCAATCCATGGTAGGACCTGTTAATGACACTCAAAAAAATATTTGCCACAAATATATATATGAAAATTATTCTCCTTTAAAAAGATCCACCATTTTCTACCGTTAATATCATCATTTCCTAAAAATTTAGTTGACTCCATTATTCACACAAATTAGGGTTAATGAAAAAATCCTAAAATCACAATAACTACCTTTAAACTATTAAAAAAATCCCTAAATTTATATTGTAGCTTCCTTGTATGCTCATATAACATCAGTAAAAAAATTGTTGAAAAAATCCATAAAATTCAACCTATAGAGTGACTCTATGAAAAAAAATCATAATAACTGACACAAAACTATCAAAAAATTCCAAAATTTTGATTATAGCTTCCCTATTCAATAATATTAAATCAATAAAAATTGCACATAAGAATTCATGAAATCCGGCCAATATGATGAATTTATTACAAACCCTAAAATAGCAATATCTCCCTCAAAATTGATCATCAAACCTCATTTTTTTTATTGTAACTTCCTTGGAATATTATCCGAATCTAATAATAAAATTGTAGAAAGTTTTTCAATAAATTTCAACACATAAGTAATTCTCAAAAATTAGGGTTTTGCCCAAATTGATGCTTCTAAACCATTTGACATGATACACACTTATAATAATTATAAACATGTAGAATATAATGTAGATCAACACAAAACAATAGATATTAGCAGGCCAAGATGCCCAAATATTCAATATATGTAGAAATAGAATAATTACCCTTAATGTAGGGCAACACCATACAATATTCCTTTAGGAGGAAATCATTCCACATTGCCACTTCGAGGGGACAACTTCTAATATCCTTATAATAATAGAAGACTCAACACACACTTGATTGATACCCTTTAAAATTATATCTATCTCCTTTATATTGACCTCTATATAACTAACAATGGATAGGTAACCTCATAGTCCCAATACAGGTTGACCATTGCCCAATGCACTAATTCCACAAGTTACTCATTTATTATTATTTTGGACCCATATAGCTAACTAAGTGGCATGTGTGCCACATATATGCATCTCTATCAACTCATCTACATTAATATATCATATCCCTATGGACACAACACCATCTAGTTGAGTGTTGTGGGAATAATGGACTTATAGACATTTATTTTTGTTTTTATGTCAAACAAAATAGACATCCGTAATGTTTTCAAAATAAATATCCAGTTTTATTACATAACAAATATAAATTATGTTTGTAAAATGGATATCCCTTTTGGAGACATAACAAATATCCATTTAGGATTAGATATCCTTGCCTATTCAAATTAACATATATTTGTTTCCCTTAAAAATGAATTTTTGTTTTGCTTTCCATGCACCCACCCAAAAAAAAATTGTGTTGCCATTTTTTAGCCCATCAACTTCTTGCACACACCCAAAAATAACCCCACAAAAAATGTATTAATATTTATCATAAGATTGAGCAATATCTAACCCTATAAGAGGTGTAAGATGGCACAAGTTCACCAAAATGTAATAAAGACAAATGTTTTACAACTAAATTGTAACATAAATACCCATATACTTTAGAATGTGTTAAATTACATGTGCAAAACATTGATATAAGCCAAATTAAGTAACTAAAAAACTAGAGAAGGATGTGACATCATAGGTTTAAATATGTATTTCTATTTTATTTCATAATTTGGTGATAGTCTTTAGGATGTGATAGTGGAAATGCCCACTTATAAGTGGCAAAGCTCTGAACCAAAAATTTGAGGATGAATAGAGAAGTCTTCTAGGAGCATCCTCTCATGTCTTGAAAATATACATAGTGTTAGGACAATGTAGACAAAATTTTGTGAAAGTGCAAAACAACTTGACAACTTTGTTTAGCTGGTCCTATTCTAAAAAAATGATGTTAAAATTTATGTGTTTTGACTTCGATCACCTGTAAAATGTATATCTTCTTCTTTTCCAAATTGGGAAAAAATTAAGTAAATATACAAAAAGTTTAGGGCTTGCCGTAAATTAGATAATAATAAAACTATCTTAATATTTTATAAGTCCCTAGACAATAAAAATATCAAAAACATTAAACCTAAATGATTTAAATAGATCTAAGAACATGCAAACCCAGTGTTGTGTGATGTGTGTCTAACATAAACTTGTATGCTTCAATGAATGCTATAATGATTTTTTGATTTCCTATAGAATGTTTTTAAGTGATAAATAAATAATTGTGAATAATAAAATGAATTATATAGATTTCTTTTAGTGTAAATGAGATATAATTGATCTAAAATAAGGATTCACTCTAGAGGACAACACACCAATTGTTAAGAATTGACATGTTACAATAAACCAAAATCTTTTGTATTGAATTGGCATAGATTTGCAAGAATATAAAATAAGCCTTTATTAAAAATAACAAGAGAGTTTCTAAAAATACAAAAAATCACAATGGAAGATATGTATGTTATTCACTCTCCATTAAAATAGAGTGAACCCTTGTTTTATAGGTAAATAACTAAGAAAAGTAAATTGCATTAAAGATAAACAAAGTTAATAATAACCATCAACATGCATAGACGTGAAAATAAGGAACTCATAATAATATTAAAAAACTTTAAAGATAAATAAAACTACTAATAACCATTCGACATGCATAAGCATGTGAATATAAAAATCCTAAGAATAAGAAATTCACTTGGATAAGAATTACTAATTATAACCATTTAGAGTGGTCACCTTACCACGGCCATAAATTTTCTAGTTATACTTTGATTTCAAAATCGTTTACCTTATTATAAAGTTTGATTCATGATATAGGTCCTCCCTTATATAGATCAAAGAGATGGCAGATTTTATGAGCTCAAAAATGCTCTAACAATGCTTGAAACTTAAATTTACATTGTGCTGAAATATTTTTAAAAGATTTAATTTTTTGAAAATGAACCCAAACTATCATTCAACAACCCCTAGTCATTCTTAGGATCAACAATGTTTGTGTACTTATAAATAATTTAATTCAAATTATGACCCTTATTGGCACACTAACTGGAAAATTAACAACTAAAAATGAAAAATATGGGACCACATAAGATGAGTGTACCCTAACCAAAAGGGGCCACTAAAAACCCCATTAGTGTCTTTGACGCTCTGGATAATTTCAAGCATTAAGGATTTTCTAATCCATGAGATATTTGAAAACAAAAAGAGAGATAAATGGGTTGTAAACATATGGTTGTAAATTAGGTTAGTTCTTTTTACTCACAAAATTAAACATGAAAAAAATAAGCAACCTAACATCCTAGGCATGGTCCTCAAATTGGGCAAGGTCTAAGAAGTAACAAACTAACAAATAAAATACAAACAAAAAATTATTATAGCTTCCATGTGGATGTCACCTTCTAATCTAGATGTAGATGTGTTGAAACTAGGTAATGCATGAGATCTTTGTCAATGTTACAAATTCATGTAGACGACATCTCCCCTTGACTATATGTGATTGAATGATGGAAGAAATGTTGAAGCTTTTGTTTGATTTTTGTAAAGTTTGCTCCAAAAATCCTTGTCTATAATGTCAAATGAGCCTTGTATTTATAGGCTTCTCAGAGTGATTTCAATTGTTGGATGAGATCAGGATATGTGGTTAAAATTAAGTCCAATTTTAAGAGTTAATCCCATTAATATTTGGGGTTTGAGTGTGAATTTATTAGGCATGGGTTTGTATTTTTTGATATTTTCTTCCATTTATGCTAATTCTTGACAACTTTCTATGTGATGTCATGATTCCCAATATTTGAATCCAATTTCCATGTGAATGGAAGAATAATTCAATTAATGAATTTAGAAAATAGTAAATTCCAAAAGCAATGAAATTCCCCATTAGAATAAGATTATGTTAATTAACTCAATGCAAAGTGATATGACTTTTGAAATTTGAATAACAGTTCAACCTAATTGATCCCAAAACATCCTTTTTAAAGTCACAATTTCACTTAGGATGGATTAAGTGTGCTTGATGATTAGATATGATGCATTCCCCCAATCAGGGATGCCCTAACGTATTTCAAAATATGCACGTAATGTGTGTGAGAAAATTTGGACTTTTCTGTGATTTCTAACTTAATTTACGTGGTGTTGTAGAAAGTCATTCTAATTATAAATTTAACATGAAAGTGATGTATGTAAAGTGTCTAAATTTTTTCCATATTTGAAAGTGCATTGTGAGATACTAGACAAAATAACAAATTTTCAAAGAATGAAAAGGTCATGAAAATTATTTTATAATGATTGAAGAATGATGTGTTCATTTTTTTTAATTTTTGTTCAATTTTTTGAAAATGAGTTCACAAAGAACCCTAAACAATTTTTGGGATGCCCAAGATTCCCCTTCAAGGGAGTGGCTGAAAAATAATTTTGATGGATGGGCCCTCTAAAGGAATAAAATGGAACATGTCACATTAAAAGAGGCTAAAATAGAGAAATTAGAACAAAACAAGATGAAGAACAGGCCACAAACAGACCTCCAGGGAAGAAGAATGATACCATGGTAGGGTGGGGGGTAAAAATTCAAATTTGGATACATAAACTTACCCCTAGGGGTGAAAATGGTTCATTTTCACCCTCCTAATGAAAACTTGTGCTCTAAATTTAGATGTGAGGCCTTTGAGTGAAACTATCCACATTCCATGACAAAGACATCTTGGGAATGAGTTCATGAATACGAATGACCAACAGGGTGTAGGGCCTTGGTAAGTAATTTTTTTTATTTTTTTGCATTTAATACTCATTAGAAGTAGGAATTTTAGTACAATAACCATTTTCAAAACTCCTAAAAATGGTCATATCGCACACGTAAATGGTAATATCACCAATAAAACATCGATATCACCATGAAATTGGTGATATCATGACCAAATTGACAATATCACCAAAACATTTGGGAAACACCAAAATAGTGAAAATGCCTAATTAGATGAAAAATGCCCAAATAGTGGGAAAGTGATGAAAATGGTGATAATGCCTTGTTAAATAATGATATCACCCTGATAAGTGATGACATTGTAAAAATGGCCAAAGACCCAAGAAACATTGATAACACCCTACAAAATGACAAGATCACCTTGTAAAATAGTGATATCATGAAAAGGGCTAAAAATTCCAAGAAACAATGATTATGCCCTACAAAATGGTGAGATCACCTGGGAAAATGTTGATAAAACCCTACTAAACAATAATATCATTGAAATTGGTATAATTGCTTGAGTGTTAAATAGACTAAATTAGAAGAAGGGCTTTGCTGATGTGAATGTTGAATTATGTGTCTTAGATAGGTAAAATTATTGTTTTTGATGCAAATGTATTCTGTTTGATGAGAATTTTTGTTAGTTGTCTAGATAAATCTTTGTGTCATAGTGTGCTAACATGTTTGTGATTGGAAGGATTGAGTTTCAATATTGATCACCCATGAACAATTCTCACATGTTTTATGTTGGTCAAGACTATAGATAGATGATACCTTAGCATTCTTAGAGATGGTGAGATTGAGACACATTATGTAGATGCCTATGATTCAAGTAGACAACCTATCTTTTATCTATAGATGATTCTTGGCACTTGGAGATGATTACTTTCCACCTACCTACTAGATAGGTGACAGTTACATTATAGGATGTTTGCTGAATACTTCACATCCCTATCTAAGAATCCATGATTCACTAGATGTAGTAGGGATAGTTAGTAATGTTAGAGGACCTGATTGGCATCACTGACATCATGAACAAGGGTACAATAATCAATATATATTCATTAGAGGACCTATCCTTCTCTACATATGGATTTTAATCATTGATTGACAAAGATGTTATGATTTTGATGGATATTATCATCATAATATTGTTGTCTGACAAGAGTGGTTGATTATTTCACATAAGCTTAATAAGAGTGATCTGGGACATGATAGACTTGACCACCTAGTTTGTTTAGGACCTAGTAGTGTTAGCCTAATTATTTATAGATTTTCACATGATGGACTATCATCGAGGTATGAGCATCAAACACTAAAACTAATTTGGGGGCCTGGGAACACATAATGATTGAGCAACTAGTGTTGGAGATGTGATAGTGGTAGCTAGAAGATCCACTAGTCTATAGTTGGTATTTGACTTGATGGGTCCAATGAGTGAACCAAATACATGTGTACTTTTACTAATAGGTAATTAATGAGATGGTCAATGGAGATTTTATGTGGTGCCCATATATGCAAACTCATTTTTGTTGGTGAGAGGATGGTCATGTGACATAGTACATGACCACACCTTGCTAAATTACAGGTTACGATGACTTCATCGTAGAGTGATGTTAACTTGATTATATGAAGATTTATTTTGGTTAGCACCAAGATGTACCTAAAGGTCCACATTATTTTTTCCTTGTGACACAATAAATTAGTGAGTGGGGGCCTCCCATCCCTAGAGTAGTAATAGTCAGGAGTTTCCTAACATTACAACCAGTGGCCTAGGCATATGAGGGATGGATAATAAATATAGGGGTGATGGAAACTTATGAAACATGGTGGACATAGTTTAGATTAGTTGTCTAACTAGGCTAAGACCAATAGGGGTAAAAGAGCTGAGGCCATGTCAGTAGATATGGGCTAGGACAACACCTAGAGTTGGATGGGTATAAGGGCTCGTTCAAGTGGCCCTATAGATACAGGAACTATTACACCAAGTACATTTGTAATAGGTTGTGCCCCTCTCCAATCTCAATATCCTACTTACCCAGTGGAGACACCAAAAATTTTAAAAATAAAAATAACATAACTGCAAGGAAGAGCTACCAACAACCATGATGACAAACTATGCAAGGATTTTGTGGCTTTAATCTATTTTAAAAATATGAGGCCTTTTTTGAATGTTTTTATATTTAAGAGTTTTGAGTTTTTTAATTCTTTAAAGTTTTTATAATAAGATATATAAGAGTATTATGTAAGTAGAATATACTGGAAAGTATAAACAAATGTACAAATGATAGTCTAACAAAGGAAAAATAACCTTCGATAGGGGGCTCAAACAACATCTAAATCAGATACAATGGTAGGTGGAACCAAAAATGGAGGGGGAGGTGAAGGGACTACCACCCAACAACAAATTAGGATATAAGGAAACTGATATGAAATGAGAAGGATCATCAAAGAGATGAAATAAGCTACATCAAGCACTACCAAGCAGGGAAGCCATGCTAAAACATTCTAATGTTATAAAATTATACATGTAAGGATGTGTTGATGATGACCAAATATGAATTGTGTGTGGAACTATCCTTTAAATACATCTATAGTACCTGTAGTCATAATCAAAATCAAGATGGTAGTAGGATATAGGATAAAGATAATGTTGGACTCTAGAATGGAAACTGAAAAGAAGGGGAAAATAATGTGATGGGATTGCCCCCAAGTAGGGGCTATCATATACAATGTTCAAATAAGTCAAGCATAAAAATGTTTGAGATGCATAATGTTCATGGGATCATCTAGCTCGTACCCCTCTATTGTAGCCAACCTATATGCCCCATAACCATATTTTGTTGTAATAATGAAAGGACCTAACTAATTTGGCTAAAATTTACCTTTCTTCTCATGTTTTACATTGGTATTTTTTATTCTCCTTCAATACAAGATCACCCACTTCAAAGTCTCTTGGGATGATGTGTTTGTTATAACTATGACATAATTGATTCTAATATGCTTTGAGATAACTCAAAATTGCTATTCATTTCTCATCCAAGAGTAATAGTTCTTGTAGCTTGGAAATTATATACTCTTCATCATTAATGATACCCTGCAATGAATTATGCAAGGGCAACTCAATATCAATAGGAAGGATAACTTCAAAGCAAAAAATGAAGGAGTAAGGTGTTGCACTTGTAGGAGTGTATATATTGGTATGGTAAGCCCATAAGACAAGGATAATTACAAGTGCCAATTATGGCTAGCTTTGTTGACAATCTTCTTGAGAATTTTGATAATTATCTTATTAGATGTCTTAGCTTGGTCATTACCTTGAGGGTAATAGGGAGTTGACCATCTATGTCTGATATGAAAGTGTGTATAGAGAGTTTTCACAACTTTGTTATTGAATGAATTTCTATTATCAAATTTAATTGGAGAGGGAATTTCATAGTAGTAAGTGAGGTGGTTTAGAATGAATTTGGAGATCTGCTTACCAGTCATATAGGTGAGAAGAATTGCCTCAACCCACTAAGTGAAATACTTAGTGGCAACTAGGATATATTTATGGCCATTTGAATAAGTAGGGTTTATCTGAAGTATTTGATTGAGTCCCCATGTAGAAAATGGCCAAGGATTAGTGATAAGCTGAAGTGCTCATGAATGAGCATGAATTAAATAATCATGCTTTTGGAAAGCAAGGCATTTCTTAAAATGAGCACACGCATATGATTCTATTATTGGCTAATAGTAGCTATCCTAAGAAGTTTCTTGGGAAGGACTATTCCACTTATATGGACCCAAAATCCCTCTGTGCACATATTTAAGTGTTAATTTAAGTTTAAACATCAAAGTAATGTCCCATCATAACCTCTACAATAGAGTGCACCATTGAGTAAAGTGTAATGAGATGCATTATGAATAAAGGACTGTTGTTGGTTTTGTGATAGGTTAGGGGGGAGAATGTGGTCTTAGAGGTAAGTGTATATATCTTGGTACCAAGGGGAATTAGGACCATCAACATCACATACCATTGCAGTGTCAAGATGATTCTAAGTTGGCACGATAATATTTTCAATAAAAAACTAATATTCATGGACATTGAAAGATATTTTTATGGGTGACCCAATGGTCACCATGGCATTAGTTGGTTTGTTGTTGGCTCTTAGTAATTTCTCAAATTGGATGCATTTAAATTTTTATTTGAGGCTATCAACCATGCCTTTGTAGGGCACGAGATTCTCATCCTTCATTTGGTACTGGTTCGTAACCTGATTAATGATAAATTGTGAATATCCATAAATAACCAATTGTTGAATGTTCTATTATACTGTGAGGTGGAGCCCTGTAATAAGTGCCTCATATTTTTCAATATTATTGGTGCATGGAAAATAAATTTTAATGCATTGGGAATGGTATTCCCTTGTGGCATAATGAACAAAATATCTGCTCCTAATCATTGATATGTGAATGAACCATCAAATTATAACTTTTATTGGCATGACTCCTTGAGAGTGAAGATATATTCATTTTGGAAATGAATATTCAAGAGATGGGTATCTAATAAAGGTGTCTTCACAATTTGATCTACAAGTACTTTCCCTTTGATGGCCTTATGATTAGTGTATTCAATGTCAAACTCATAGAGGAGCATAATTCACTTGGCCATATGACCTGTCAATGTTTCTTTATAAAGATGATATTTGAGAGGATAAACTTTTGCAATGATGAGGGTCTTTTTGTTTAACATATAGTGATGCAAATTTTTCAATTCAAATATTAAGGCTAAACATGACTTTTCAATTGGTGTATAATTATGCTTATAAGAGACTAGTGTTATACTCTGATAATATATTGTGCATTCTTTTCCTTAGTCATCATGTTGGGCTAAAAGTGCCCCCAAGTCATGTTTAGTTGCTAAGATATAAAGCAATAGGATTTTTCCCAGCATTGGCAGGACCAACACTAGTGGGTTTTCCAAATAGGTTTTTGATAGTCAATGTTCCATTAAAAGGTGGTGCCCTTCTTCAAGAGATGAGTGAAAGGATGGTAACGATCATCAAACTATGAAATAGAGTGATGAATAGACTAGATTTTGCCCTATAAACTATGAAGTTTTAAATTAGAATGGGAGGGAATTTATGTAATGGCCTTCACCTTATATGGGTTGAATTAAATTCATTTATGGTAAATAATGAAGCATATCAATTTTCATGATGTGACTCTAAAGACACATTTCTTTGGTTGAAGGCGCACCTTATATTCACTAAGTTTGTCAAAGAGCCTCCATAAAACTTTTGGATGTCATGCTTGTGTTCGTGACTTTCCTAGAATGTCATCAACATTGTCTTCAACAATATTATGCATCATGTCATGGAAGTTGACATTAATTACACATTGATATGTAGCACCTACATTCTTTAAGCCAAATGACATCCCCTAATAAAATAATGTCCCCCACAAAGTGGTGAACATTATTTTATGTTGGTCTCTTGGCATAATTTTGATAGTAACGTAAAAATCCATCCATAAGAGATAACATATTGTATCATGTTGTTGAATCCAATCATATATATTGTGCAATGTAAATTCCTCCTTAGGGCATGCTTTTTTAATATCCTTAAATTTTATACATATATAAATACCTTTTGGTTTCTTACAGACTATAATAATGTTGGATATATATTATGAATAATCAATTGGTCGAATGAATTCGGCCCCCAATAATTTTTCTAATTCTTTCTTTTTTAGAATAGCAATGCATGAATGCATCATCCACAAATTCTGTTTAATGGGCTTAGCATTCGGGTGTACAACAAGATGGTGTAGGACAAACTATGGATCTAACCTAGGAATATTAGTATAAGACCATGCAAATATGTTGATAAATTCTTGGAGAATAACAATGATGAATTCACATTCCTCTAGAGTGAGGGATACACCAAGCTTAATCATTCTAGGTTCATATGTTGTGCCAATGTTGACCTCAATGGTGACTTCCACTAATAATGTACAACCATATTCTAAGAAAGTAGGTACCAATGGAAATTGATCTTCATCATATGATTGTGAACCCTCAGGTCCACCCATATAAGAAGAATTTGACTCACCCATATCAGGTAATGGTCATTCAACAAATGTTTTTGGGAAATATTGAACCAAGTAAGTAAACACCCATCATTTTTTTGCACCAATATTTTATCCAAGTGTAAGGTGTGAGTTTTCAAGACACTAAGCTTCTTGAGGAGGAAAGTGAACTCCCCTACCCATCAACATCCAAAATAGGTTTTCACCAAAGTACATGTCCGTTTCTTTACTTTTTATCTAGTCTAAAAGTGCCTTAGAGATGTTTTCACTAATGGATCTCACTGTTTGATTTTCATTATTATTTTAACCAAGGAAGTTCACTTGATCTCTAAAGTATGTTGCAAGGTCCAATGTGATCTCAAAGCCTTGTTTTTGGTCTCCAATAGGTAGACCATCTCTAAGACCCAAGAACTTTGAAAGTGCTTCTTCATTTTATAAATCATCCAATCTTAAAATATGATCTTGCTGGTCCAATTGATCAATTTAGGGTAATTAAGGGAAAGGGATAATTTAGAATAGAAGGTGATAGTAAGAATGACATTGGTATCACAAAGGTTTGTATCAACAAGCTAATTACAGATACTAAAATAGGACTCTACGTCACTATCAAGATCATCTTCCTTAAAAGATAAAGTAGTGTCACACTCGAGATCTGAGGGGTCACACCTGTAGACACTTCATATTCACCACTTTCATGTCTAAACTCCAATCATATTGACTTTCTGCAATCATGCACAAATTTAATTAGAAGTCATAAATAGACCTAATTTACCTACATAACTATTGATTTAATATGAAGTTGTAATGACACATCTATGATTGGGGTAATGCATCATATCACAACATTTAGTTCAACATCAGTATCCCAAATTAAATGTGTCCTTTGCAAATGTTATTAAAAGATAATTAAAGGAATATTTAATTAGCAAAAGAACATTGCAAAAGGACACTATTCTTCTAATTAAGTATTTTATTATTCTAATGGAAAATTCCATGGATTTGGAATTATCTATTTTATAAATTCATAAATTGAATTATTACATCACCCAATTTGACATCATCATACTAAGTGTGCAAGTAAGAATAGTTAAAAGCTCTTACACCCCTGTTACACACTCTTCCTCTTGCACCGATCTTACATACTCAAAGATGAGTCATAATTTGAATCTCTTACATGTTTATGACATACTCCATCACTTTTCTTCTGCACTCCATCCCTTTCATTTATGAGAATGGAGGACTAATATTGGGCCCTTGATTTTCATCTCAATATGAATGGTCCATAATCATTTAACAACTCTATCAATAAAAGGGTATTCACACTCTTTCACAATGACCAACTAACGTAGCGAAGCTTTGCCAAATCTTAAGGCCATCACTCAATAATTATTTAACATTACCGAGCCAAGCCAAGTGTAGACAAGGGGAAATGTTGCCCATACATGGATTCAGAATTACCAAAGACTTCTAGCTCTACAATCCAAGCACATACCTCTTCAGACTAGGTAGAAAGTGGTGTCTTTCAAGGAAGTTATAAACTTTGTGTTTTATCTTCTATTTGATCCTCATTTGATAGTATTGCTCAAACCTAGTGGATAGGCTTACAGTGTTTTGTTTTTCAAGTTATTTTGGATGTGTATTCACTAATAATGAAGTAACCCTCTTTGGATTCCTATTCTACATAATGGCACACCAGGTGGGACCCAATGCATCCCATGACCCATTTAAACCCTTCTTATTCTTGTAATCACTATAATTAACCAAATTACTAATTTAATTCATTCTTTTTCTTCAAAAAAATTATAAATTTTGTTTCAGGTTAAAATAGTAAAATCATCCTTTGTAACAGTGAAATTACGCTAGAGAACAATGAAATTATTTATGTTTTATTTTATTATTTTTTACAGGTTCCTAAAAAAATAGTGAAATCATCTTAGAGAACAACAAAATCATACCGGCATACTGCAAAATCATGTATGCTCTTTTTTACTTTATTTTTTCAATCTTTGGTAAATAGTGAAATCATCCTATATATCAGCAAAATCATTTAATGGATCAATGAAATCATCTAATGAATCAATGAAATTATCTAAAAGATTAGTAAAATTGTCCCTTAAAATGGTGGATTCACCCTATCATCAGTAACCCAATTTCTAAAGGCTCATTCTCTTTTATATGTGTTCTATTTTGGGTGATTTATTTTTAAAACCACGTGTTTTCTCATGAATTTTCTAAATTTTTAGTTAATTTATCTTCATGATGCATATATTTTTCACAAAATAGAAAATATGAGGGTAATAATATGTTTTCTTGTAGGTTTCCCATCAAAAATAACATATTAGGATTCTAACTTGTTTGCCACATGTTTTGCTTGTCAAAGACCACATTAAAACCTTCTAACCACTTTCTTGTAGGTCCTTGGTTCAAGTGGATTTAAATCTCAAAACAAAGCATTTTTATTTTGTGAACATTTATATTTGGGTTAAAAATGAACACACAATTTTAATTTGGGTTTTAAAAACTTGTTTTACTTCTACCTCACTTTTTTTCTCACACTTGTCTAGTTTTTATTGTTGCTTACGTTTGTGCGATTCCTTTACGCGTATGCTCTCCCCTTGTTTGGGTGACCAAAAACATGAATTTAACCATTTGTCTTTATCTTGAGATATACTCTTAAGTATTCTCTTCACTTACCGTTATTTATATTCTTGAAAATTAAAATGATGATACCTTTTCTTTTTTTTAGGATACACGATTAGGGTGTCATTACCTTCTAACAAGTATTTAGGGTGTGGTGACTAGGATTTAATCCCTTAGCACTTGTAATAGCCCCATAAATATGATGAGGGATATAAATTATTTTTAGGTGTTGTTAAATCCTATCATAATTTCCCATAAAGGGTTTCATGAAAGCAATGGGTTAATTCCCAATGCTAAGCCATTAGACATCACCATCAAGGAATTTAGGGTCTCTTTGATAGGTGATGTATCCCCTTATGAACATCCTAACAACTATAACTATTCTTGAATGGATTTTATGCCCTTTGAGGACCATTTAGAAATCCACTAAAGACTTTAGATTAAGACCTATTGGCCACAAATTCCTCATTGATATAGGAGTGCAAAGGTAACAACCCCCAAAGATTGCCTCACACATACATACTTTGAGAGAGGGTATGTCTTCCACCTACATTTAAATAATTTTATTAAAATTAATCTTAAATTTCTCATTTCAAAGTGAGTATATTGAAGGCTCAATGATTTTGATGCACTCTTGATTTACCATTACAATAGGATCATATACTTAAATGATTGTTTACTTGAATGTTGTGTCAAAACTCATTGTATGTCCAAAACCAAGTCTAAAACATTGTTATACCATACCTAAGGGATAAGATTTTACTCTACCCAATTTTTGAGCCATCTTTATCTCATCTTAGTGTGACATTGACCAAATTATACCATTATGATGTTTGTGTGGTTATGTTATCCTATCCAATTGAAAACCAAATTTAGACCAAAGTCCAAGCTCTTGTCTAAACCATGTTGTGTTGCTATCCATTTTAAACTAGTCCTAATTTTGAATGAATCACAATTTTAAAATAATTCCAAACTCTTGTTTGAACCATGTCGTTATGCCATTTGTTCTAAACCAGTCCTAATTTTGACCAAATTCTAACTTCTAATTTAAAACTAATTCTAGACCAAAATCCAAAATTTTGTGAAAACCATTGTTATTATGATGTTTATTTTATTTAAAACTAAATATAAATTCCAATTATATTTCCTATCCCAAAGTTAAGAATCAACCAAGGTTAACTATTCCAATCCAAATCAAATTTGCTTTGAACCATATACCTAGTCATTTCAATTTAAATTATGTTCATATTGAACCATATACCAATCTAGTCAAAGCCTAATCAAGTTCATATTGAACCATGTACCAAGCCATTCCAATCTAAATCAATTTCATCTTAAACCATGTACCAAGCCATTCCAATCTAGTCAGGTTCACCTTGAACCACATTCCAATTTGATTAAGTTCATCTTGAACCACATTCTAATTATAATTTTAAACCAAGTCTATTTCGACCAAATCCAATTACCTTGAATCAACTGTATGCCAATCCAAACCACTTCTTGAATTTTCATTCAATCTCTCGCACATGTCAATTGGGAATAATGAAGTCGTGTCATCCATCCTTTCTTTCATTTGAATCACATAAATTCTTTTCCCCCTATTTGAGGCAATTTCAATCCAATACCAAGACCACCATGTTTGGGGTAATTTAAATCTAAGCCAATCCACCATGTTTGCATCCAAGCCAAGCCGATTACATTAATTTAATCTACCCTACTTTGTGTAATTCACATCTAATCTATACTGCCCTATTTGGGGTAATTCCAATCTGGTCTATTCCCTCATGTTTGGGAAATTCCAATCTAAGCTAATTCTACCTTGTTTGGGGCCAAGCCAAGCCAAGCCAATTACATTGGACCAAGATTTCCCTATTTGGGCCCATTCTAATTAATATAATTACATTGAGACTAAGACCACCCTCTTTGGGCCCATTGTAATTAAGACCAAGACCTTTGTCTTTGGGCCTATTCTAATTAATCCAGTCCATATTGTTTGCGGATAATTTCTTCTAATCTATTCCCCTTGCATGTATCCTTGATTGGGGGCCTTATTCCAATATTAATCCAAGTTATGGCATCCTAGAATGATAATCTTGTTTTAGCATCATCGATCTTTAGCCAAGAAATGATGGAACAACTCTCTAACTTTAACCAACAACTCACCATTTGATATATGTTTTTAACATTTCATTCTATCATCTAAAATCCAATCTAGCCTTAGAGCCACTAAAAACCCAATGGTCTAGACATGTTATGCTATTTCCCTTCTAAGGTCCCTTATTTATTAAAAACCAAAGTGTGTCCAAGTTAGATAACTACTCGATCAAGATATGTCATGATCCCCTTCCCAAGCATGATCAGATACATCCACTTCCAAAGCAATATCAAGTTATTTAACCCATTATCAACATTTTTTTTGAATCACTCATCTATTACATGGCCTATAACACACTCTAAGAGGACTAATGATTTCAATTTTCTTCCAAATCTCTTTCACACTCTAAAATTGCCTCAAATAGAATCTCTTACACACTCTTTCTTGTGCAATCATGAGTTTGAGGACTCCCTCTCCACCATTGATCTTGATCTTTGATCAATGGATCACATTCAAACTATAAGTCTATAAATTCTAGGACCTTTGGCCATTATATACAATCTCTCTTTAACTAAACTTCACATTTATTCATGCAATTTTCAATCCAAATCAAGTGTAGACAAGGGCAAATGTTTCCCACACATGGAGTCAACATTGCCAAAGATATTTAGTGTACAATATAAGCACAATCCTCTTCAAACCATCAAGTAAAGGAGTCTCCAAGGAAGGTATAATGTGTTTGTTTTATTTCTACGAGATACACCTCTTGTTTGATCTTGCTCAATCCTAGTGGATAGGTTTAGAGTGTCATGTCCATTCAATTATTTTTATGTTTTATTCACTAACAATTAACTAACCCTCTTTGGATTCCTAATCATCCATCATTGACCAAACCCAAACCATTATTGATCCACCTCTATTTGACACAGGAACCATCTTCGATGAGCCCATCTTTGAAAGGCCCATTATTATTAAGCAACAACCCATTATTCATCTATTGCCAAAAATTCCCTGGTTTAGACAATTCCTTCTTCCCAAATCCATCATTTCCAAGCTAAAGGTGTATAAGGTACTTTTGGACAACATAATTCAATAATCCTTCTTTGAGGGTACTTCAACATCAGACTCAAGTTATATTCTAGAACTAATATCAAAATTGGGTTCCATTCTAGAACCAATATTAGATTAAGCATCATAAATAGAATCAACATTAGTTTCAACATCATATTTAGATACCCTTGAGTCAAAATTAGCTTTAGAATAATATTATATTAGTATATATTATGACATTGTATGTACACTTTTTTTTAATCCACTTGAGTCAAAATTGACTACAAAATCAAAATACCTTAGTAGATGTTATAACATCGGCTACACACTTTTGGCATATCCAATGGAAATCATATATGATCCTTCCACAATTTTTGAGAAAGCTTCATTCGACATCAATGTAAATTATCCTAATAGCCTCTACAAGGATTATGTTGTCTTTTACCCTTCCATCTACATTATACATGCTTTTAACATTAACCATCATAGCCATTATATTAACATCCAATCACCCATAAAAGTCGATTGGGATTGATAGAATCACATATTGTTGAATTTTTTCCATAGGAACATCTTGGTTGTATAATTTTTGGGGAATCAAGATAGTATTTAGGTATAAAATAATATCCTAGTGAAATCTTGTTTGAGGCACTAGGGGATGATCAAATTCTAAAATCAGCATCTTCTAGTGAAACCTTGTTTGAGGCACAGATGATAATCAAAGTCTAAAATTAGAATCCTTTAGTGAAACCTTGCTTATGGTGCTAAGGGAAAATCAAAATGAATTACCATTTTCCCTTAGTGAAACTTTACCTAAGGTGTTATTAGATTATCTAAATCAGAACAATCAAGAAGACTTTGTTGGTGAAAACCTTTTAAAGGTACCAATAGATGAGCCAATTAGTTATTCATTGCTTGATGAACACATTATTGAAGCCAATATCAACACAACTAATAATTCACAACTTATTTTAGTATGTGTTAAGCCTAAAAAATGGATAAATCTTGTGGTCCTATTAAGAGAAATATCAGAGGTCTTTGGCCCTACCGTAACTAAAATTATGTCGAATCTAAAATCAACAACAATATGTGTGAGTAAAAATTTCAATATTCATTTATCCCCAAACCATTATGATCTTATTATTCATTCAAGACCTATATTCCATTATCCAATCAAATCTTTATTCCAATGTCTATCCTTCTTTATCCTTTCTGGCAACACTCATTTTTCTAGAGGCTACAAAGACATCTTGTCTAGAATTTTAGAGGATACAAAATCAATAACCAATGATGATCACGATAGTAGTAGGGTAGTTCATGTCTATAATAACATCTTAGTAGAGCAAGTATTATTTAGATAATATAGATTTTGCATTATGCATCTCGTAATCCTCCATTGATTTAATATGTTACAAAAATAAAAATAATTTAAAATTACCAAATAATCAAAAGAGAGAAATAATTCATCCAATAGTGAAAACCATGTTTGTGGCACTTTGGGAAAGTACCATGATTAAAACTAGGTTCATGATGGCGTGCATAAATAATTTCTTTTCTACACATACCTTAACACTTGGCAATAGTCTCATTTGCATTGAATACCATTCCATCTATTTTGGCCATTCAATCCTATTCGGCACAGCCCATCTTATTATGACTAGGTCTGGGACGGATTTGTACTTTCCCATCTATCTTTAGTAGCTTATTTTTATCTTAGGGCATTTGTTCATTCCATGTGACAACCCTTTCCAGGTGGAGTATGCAAACTTGATTATGCCATGATCATATTTGTCTTTTTTTGTGCTAATAATCCCCATGGAGATTGAATTGCAGTATCCCTCCATGTGAGATTGAATTGTAGTATCTCTTATTAGATGCTTAAATCTGAGTCAATATGTCCTTCACCATTATATGTGGTACATATGCAACAATCTTCAAACTTAGAATATAAGGTATGAACATTTTAACAGCCTTCAAGAGGTGAAAGCTTGTTTTTCCATGATGGTGTAATTCAATTCAGATCCTTGCCTATCTTTGTTAAATAATATTATGGGCTACTCATGACCATCATCAATTTTTTACAATAAAATAATTGTTATGGTATTATGTGATGTAAAATAGAATATCTAAAATGCCTTTGTATAATCAAGATAGGCCAAGACAGGGGCAAACTTCAAGGATCCTTCGATGTCATTTAATGCTTGCACAGCCTTCTCATCCCACTTGATGGTTTGGTCTTTATTTAACATGGAATTAATAGGTATATTAATCTCTACAAAGTTAGACACAAACCTCCTTAAAAAGTTGATTTGTCCAAAGAAGGTCTGAATTCCTTTCTTAGACAGCGGGATAGGCATTTTTTCAATGACTTCCATTCTCTTGGGATCAATCCTGACACCATCCTTAGAAACTATATGTCTAAGCAAATTAGCCTTTTTTACTCCAAAGTGACACTTCTTAGGATTAAGTGAAATTCCAAACTCCCTGAATCTAATGAACACTTTCTCTAGATGCTCCAAATGTTCCTTTCTACTCTTGGAGTACATGGTAATGTCATCCTGATACACAATTATAAACTTGTTAATTACCCTTGAAAGTGTAACATCCATTGCTCATTAAAATGTTGCACCAGTAGGCAAGGGTAATTATCCTTCAAATAATTTTGTTCAAAACTCAAAAATCCACACACAAGCAGATGTCACCATTTTTATTTTATATAGGGACTAAGTTTGCCACCCATGATGAATATCTAATGGGCTGAATAATTCTACCATCCCTCAGCTTCTTAAAATCCTCCTACATCATGGAGGCCAAGATGGGGTTGATAAGTCTTTGATTCTACCTAAAAGGCTTACTATCAAGAACAATTGGATGACATGCTGAAACAAATCCTCTCTATATGCTTTCAACTTGGAATAAGACCAAGCCAAGTAGTCATAGTACTTTTTTAGTAGTTGCATGTAAGTTTGCTTTGTTGTTGCACTTAGGTGAGTACCCATCCAGACTTTCCTTGGATTCTCATGAGAACCCAAATTACACTTAGTTACATCTTTTGAAATAAATGAATTTCTAGTTTTAATTATATCTGCTCCATCAAAATATGCTTCTAAACTCACCAATACTCTAGGGAGAGTGTTTGTCTTCAGCTGAATTATATCCTTCTCAAAAAGATTTCTTTCTCATCACAAGTCTGAACCATGGATTCCAAGTCTATAAGCTGATCTTGAAACTCAACTTCATAATTTAGAAACCTTTTAATCTGATCATCATCATCATCAAAAACTTGCCAATGATGAACATTGTTTGGGATTAAAGCCCTAACCAACACCTCCACTTGATATTGATAGTGAGGCTTCATACTTTCAATTTCAAACTAAGCACCTAACCCTCATCTTCTTCATTTAAACTTCTATCATGATAACATATATTAAAAGCATCAAAAAATTCTATCAAAGCCCATACAACATTTATATATTGTTTTCACCTTTTATGTTTGGTGGCATAAGCATTTCTCACCTGCTTAACCACTAGCTCCGAATCACCCTTTACAATCAACCTTGTGATTCCATGTTCACGGGAAATTCTTAAACCAAGCAAGAGTACCTCATACTTAATAGTATTATTCATGCACTCAAAGGACAACTTGAAAGAAAATTGAAAATATTTCCCATTGGGGGCATAGAAGACAACCCCAGCTTCATTTCTAAGATTTGATCAAGCCCCTTCAAAAGACATTTTTCAAACAACACTTTCATTGTCAAACCCAGCATCAAGAACAATTAGTTGCTCAACAACATCTACATTCCCAATGAAGCTACCCAACTCCACATCTGTGTATAACACCTCATTTAGAGATTTTTTTGGATCTTCAAGTACAAGCAACATCTTCGACTCTCTATGAAGTTTGACCATCATACCCTCCAAAGGAATGGTGGCATAAGACAATTCTATTTGCATACTTCCACCCATGCTGGTAGCCTAATTTTAAGACAGTAGAATTTCCCGTTTAGGTAGGTAGTCCATAAATACCACATCCATATTCAAGAATTTACCTAGATGAACTACCAACTACACTACCAACCCTTTAACTTGTTTAACGACTAAAACCTCTTTTGAATCCATGGCATAGCAGTTGTCAAAGGCTAATGTATTTTTCACCTTGAGCTCATTAAAGACACCCAAGGGCATCACATTTCAAGAGGCTCCAGAATCAAACATGTAGTTATGAATAACCAAACCATTAATCAATAGGGTTATGTAAAATGGATCCACATTCAGCAAACTTTCTACCAATGCAGTCCCTAGATAAACTTTTGGGGTTGGTTCAATAACCTCATCTAATTTTTCACTATCATCTAGGGATGTTTCAGGTGAATTCATTTCATTTGCAGCTATACTCTCACCAAATTCCAAATATTTGAATTCCCTCTTCCTATGTTTAGGTATTCATAATAATTCAACAAGTGGCATGATGATCTTCAATTGACTCAATACATGGGCCATATCATACACACTGTACTAAGGAAGATGAGTATTCAAAGGAAGGGTGATAAAAAATTCAGCTAGGATACAACCTTTTAAAGTCAACGGTGGAATCGCCTGGGATGGATTAACATTTTTTATAATAGTCTTCAAGGGTGGGTTATTTCTAACATCACTCACACCCTTAAGAATACTAGACAACAAAGGTACTATATTATTGGTTGGAACACCTCTTTATTTGACAACTTGGGAAATAGGTACTAGCTTGGAAGAATTAGGGACTGTTGTAGTTTTATTAACTTACTTATTTGCATCCCCTACTCTTGGATTTGGAGGGGTAGTCTCTTAAGGAGCAGCATCTTATTGCCTATTTCTTAGACTATATTTTTTCTCTTAGGTAACTATTGCATTAATTAACAACTACATATCTTCAACTAAAGGAATTCCCCCATCATATTCCTTAATCATCATGAATCTTAAAAATTCAAAATCATGATTGGGAAATTCATATGTTTGTGTCACCTTAACATCATAAAAAACTTTGGAATGTGGGACACATACCTTTTATACTACACTCCAAAACTGATCCACAATGGTAGTGCTCAACAATTCTGTGGAGGTAGATAATTTACGTTGGGAGACTTGACAATCAATCATCAAAATCTCATCATCATCAAATAGATTCTCAAGCTTCTCTACATCTTCATCAATATTACATAGAGGATGGGGAAGGAAACATTTATCACACTAATTTATGTCAATATCACAATTTACAGCATTCACTTTAGCATTTAATAGATTGGGCACTTCCTTTCCAGCCCCTCTATTCTAATTTTTGTCATTTATTTCATCATGGGTAGGCCTTTTCCCTCTATCATCATCTCTAATGTGGAAAGGGGTCTCCTTTGTGCTTGATTCTGATTCTAAGTTCTCTCTTGAATTATAGACCCATGAGGCATCCCCTTTTCATCTCTAGCCAGCTTGTAGGACATGTTATTGACAGCAGAGGCCAAAGTTTTCATGGTTTCCTCAAGGTTGGAAGTCTAAGTGGGCTAAATTTTTTCAATATTAACCAATTTCACATCAACCTACTTGTTCAGAGGATTACCCATAGACTTTATGTTATTTTCAATTTGGATGGCCATTTTGAATGCCAATCTCAAGTTTGTAGGAACCTTGTCCTTCAAGTAGTAGGTTGCCTTCTTGTCAAATGCATCACAATATTTATTCAAGTAAGTTGTATCACTAGTCCTGATATTCTTAGGTAGCCTCATCATAGTCTTATTTATATTTGGATTAAATTAATACACACATTCATTGGGGTTTTTTTTAATGTTTTCAAATTCTGCCAAGAGAAACCTAGGATCAATTCTATCACCATACTGAATTTTAAAAACATTTTTCATTTCTTCCCATGAAGCAATGCATCCATGAGGAAGGGAATTAAACCAATCATGAGTATCTTCTTCTAGTGTGTGCACAAACAATTTAATGTAAACATCCTCATGATTAACCTCATAATCCTTAATGAAAATGTGAAAAGCCCTCAAATGTTGATCACTAGTCACTGCATTGTTCCCTTGAAACTTAGGAAGGCGGCTTCATACTTCATTCAAGACTTAATTAGGATAACCTTCCATTTCATCAAAAATAATTGGTCTAAATCTGGAAATCCTAAATGAAATATGTTCATTCTCATCTTTATCCCTATGCCTCATGATTGGTTCAATGGTGGGTTCAAGATCAAATGGCAAAGGGTTGTGAGGGTTGAGTGAGGTGGACTTGGTGGATCAAATCTAGGATGAGATTTAGCTGGTTGAGAAGGTGTTAGGTATAAATTGGATAATAAGTCTCTAAATGATTAGGAGAACTATGATAATCTTCAATTAAAGGAAGTTTAACAAATAAAGGTTTAGGTGTACTAAAATCTTGATAGTCCAAACACTCCTTTGTTATAGAACTTTGTCCTTAAATTGTCCAAAAAACTTGTCTCCTCCTTTCATAAACACTTAAGGGTGAGACAATTTATTTTGATGAGTCGCCTTTGAAGGATGATCTCAGTCCTTCCATCTTTGCAAATAAGAGAACACTAAAAGTTGAAAGATTAAATATATTAAAAATGGGCACTGATCTTTCTTGAAACCAAATAGAAAATTGGAGTTTCCACTAGAAGAAAACTTCTAGAGTATAATAGATTACAAATAAGCTGTGATACATACTGAAATCACACTTTGTTGAAGCTAGTGATGAGATATGAAAGCAAAGATACTAAAAATCTAGATTTATGTTCAAGAGTGGAAATCACTTCAAAATATGAAAAAAATTATAGATCCTTGCAATAGATTAGCATATGCCAATTTACCAAATCTTTTAAGTCACTAGCAAAATCCACAATGAAATTTTGTGTATTTGATGGCCCAAAGTAGTAAATCATTTTCAAACATATGAGAATATGGATAAATGTTGTCTAAAGATACGTAACTAAATTTAATGCATCAAATATTCCAATAGGCATAAAACTTTAAAACCTAAACTTATAAAATCTCTCTACAAAAGTCCCTAAAAACACAAATGACCAAGGATCTTATATCACTGGCAATGGCACTAGCAAAGTGTTGGTTCCTAGTTGCACACCTCTTGTACTCATCCTTTCACACTTTGAGAAAATGGAAAACAAAGATGAAAAACCCATAAATGTGTCATCAGAGTTAGGGAAGGGTTTAGCATCAAGATACGCTAAATGCAGACAATGACTAGAAGACATTGATAGAGGGTATGGTTAGCTCCCTGTTACTTCTAGCTCTATGTGAACCAAGGTGAGAGGACCTAAGGTGTAGCTTACTCACATGGAGGGATACTATAATTCAATCTCCATGGGGATTATTGGCATGTAAAACACACAAATTTGACTCGGGCATAACCAAGTTTGCACACTCCACCTAGGAAGGGTTATCACACGAAATGAACAAATGCCCTAGGCCAGACACAAGATATTGAAGACATATGTAAATATGCATGAAACCTTCATTTCTAAAGAATTTTTCAACAATAGAGGGCCAAATGGAAGACTACAATGTTGGGCCTTAAATCAGAAAACACATATACATTTTATATATACAAGATTTATGCATCTACAAGTAAACAATACTCGAAATATACAATAGGGTATATTATTTATAGGGTAGGATGAGTTAAGTATTTATAAAAGAGTGGTGTGTTGGTGTGGTTTTTTAAATATCAATATCTCCTTCAACAGGGATGATATCATTTATTTTTAAATATGAAAGAGATTGAAATACAAGCTAAGGGAACTAGCAAGAATGATTTTCATCCATTGGTGCCAATACAATGCAAATATTTAGATGATTATTTAAACCCTAAAGCATACACTACAACTAGATATATAAACACTTTATCTTGTCAAAACCATAAACCCAGGGTGCCCTTAAGAGGTTATCAACAACACATTTCGAAATCACTATGCAGAAAGGAATTTACAACTTATATCTATGCCCAAAACAACTGCCACCATTGATAAGCATAAACTAAATACCCAATCAATAGAGTATGTAAAATATGTCATTGTATTTCATTAACAAAATACAGTAGAAATCATAGATATTTTCCATTATTTTGCATACAAACCTTACATACATCATTGTTTTAGAATGCTACCAGGGTATAAGCATGGTGATTTTGCTCTTTTGATAGGGGAGACATATATAATGCTCTCAAATATTGCTAATGGATGTACATCTACAACCACCTTAGCAAGAGAGACAAGACATACACACATCAAGGATCTCAAAATCTAAAAGAGCTTAAGACATAGAAAGAACAACAACCAACAATAACCTTTGAAAAGAGGAGAAGTCATCTTTTTATACAACTCTTTCACCCAAAATATTTTGAGAATATGCTTTAGCCTGAAGATGCCCTTGATCATGCCTGGAAGCTCATGCCTTAAAAGAAAAATATTTTGGTAATAGCCATTCCTTGTCATGATGAAGATTTGAAAACAAACCCTTGATCCTCTTAGCTGGAAATGCATTGTACTTGGGATTGAAGGAGAATATTCCCTTGGGATCAAAACAAACTCCTTGTCTTCATGTGTAACTACTTGGCCATGCTCTCTCATTAATTATTTATAAATATGGAATCTTATGGATAGCTACCCTTCTCCTTATGCATGCCAAATAACACCCCTTGCTTTGTCATGATTACATTAGAAAATTCCAATTGTGATAGAAGCAAAGAAGGATCCATGGACATTTGGAAAATATGCTTGGAATGGCCCACCTTGGCCTCACAACCCTGTAGCATATTCTTCCTTCAGAGAGGTCTTTGACATAAGCAAAATAATAAAAATTATAAGACTTAGATTTGTTTTACCTTTTTGCCTTAATGCCAAACTTTCTCATAACTTCCACATTTCTATTTTACCTTTCACCTTTTAGGGTCACCGCTGATCTTTATAATGCTTAGGTGCATTATTTTCCCTTTTTAAAATCTTGGCTTCACTATTTGACCCTCCAAGTGTATTATATTAATAGCATGGCTCTCTTCTATTTAAAAGTTTGAGCTTTGAAGTTTTTAACTTCCATCTGGATATGTCATACATTTTGGAATGAGAAGAAATACTAATGTGGCCTCTTGAATGCTTTCGTGACCTTACTTATTTTCCATGTCGACCTTTGATTTCCCTTAAAACTTCATTACTTCTTTTTGGACCATTTCTCTTTTGACTGCATGTTGATTGGTAGATGGTGGACATTGAAAATTGAAGGCTCCAAACACAAACCTCAAACAAAAATTTTGAAGACCAAATCCTTCGAAGTAAGGGGAACACAAAATCCAATAAAGGATTTCCAAACAAAATGTCTCATGCAAAAGTTCCAAACAAAATGTTCGACGCAAAAGTTCTAAACAAAATGTTTGACTACAAGTTTTGAACTTAAGGATTTTCCAAAAACTTAAGAATTTCAAACAAAAAGTCCAACCAAAAGGTCTGATGAAGAAATTTTGAACTTAAGAATTTTTTAAACTTGAGAATTTCTAAAAATTTGAACTTTATGAAAAAATTGAACTTGCCCTTTTGCAACTTATTTTTCCACTATATATTCTCGTAAACCTTTTCACCCCAACTGCAATTTGGAATATTGTAAACTTGCAATCAGCCTTGAGAATTTCTACTACTTCAAAGCCTCTTTAAACATGGAAAACATCATACTTAGCATTATTTGATCTTACCAACTTTATTTTAATTACAAACCTTGCAATCTCATCAAAACATGAAAACATTAAGCATTACCTAGAACCAGGATTACGTAGGGTTTTCACAAGACAAAAGTTGGATTTTTAACTCAGGTGAACACTTGCAAATAAGAGGCAATAATTATCTATTTATGCACTAATATTTTGGAAAAGGGGACAAATTGTTAAGTGTAAGTTTGGGCACTAACACTTCCCATATTGACCTTGTTACAGAAGTAGAAGGTATATTGATACCTATTTGAGAAACATTTGGCATATTATCCATGCAACACTTTGATGACTGGACACATTTGGCTCTCATGCGAGATGGTCCTTGGAGACTCCTTGTTCTTTTTCTCATTGTTATCCATTATTATCTACCACTATCTATTTATCCTTCATTCATTATAATCTCTCATTTTGGTTGAACTATAATGGCTTGAGGTCCATTCGTACTATGTAGGTGACGCTCAATTTATGAGGCCATTTAAACCACCCTTATTCCAAGCTCTTTCCATTTTACAAGCATTTTAAGCCATGTTCTCACCGTTATGTGAATATTTTAAGCCACATATTCACCTTTTTATGAGCATTTTAAGCCACACTCTCATTATTTCATGAGTTGAAACATAATTCATCTCATAATCCTCCATTGAGTTAAGATGCCAAAAGCCCAAAATAAATTCAAAGAAATCCAAAAATCTTAAAAATTTATAAAAAGGCTTAAAATTTCCATGAGAGATATAAAGCTGCAAAATTCAAAAACTTTTGTCTTGTCCTAAATCAAGTCATTATCCTTAATTTGCATTAAGCCATTCATTTTAGCAACCATTAGGATGTGTCCTTTCCAAATATACCCTACTGGGGTAGACTCATTATTGGTTCCAATTATTTCATCCACCTTGAGATGTGTCCCTCCCTTACATGTATTTTTGCTTGGGGGCACCATCCAATTATCACTCTCATTGAGCCTTCACACATGGATTTTAACTTTGTTAAACAACAAGATGTTTTAAGTTATTTTTATTTTTAAGTTTGTTTGTTTGTTTGTGTTTGCTTGATTTTTTTTGTTTCATTTTATTTTGGTTGCCTCAACTGGATCCATTGTACCAATAGGGTCATCAACATGGTGTTTCCTATCATGCAGTTGTACTTGAGTCTATCTATTGGCATATGTCAACATTACCATCATGGTTTTTATCATTGGTGTATTATTTTTTATTGTCTATTAGATTTGGGGTTAGTCCTTATACACATTTCATCCCAATCATCATGGTGCATACCATCATGTGTTATATCACAAATCAAGTATTAGAGGTCTGATAGGCAATGTCACAAAAAAATAGCATTATCTACCAATCCAACATGATCAACTAAACAAAATGACATATATATGCTAATCATGATACATCCACAAATGATCTTATATAAAATTCGTAGACATCTTATCATCACCATCCTATCTACCATTTTCATTTTATACCACTTCTTGGGAGAACTACATCAGCTTGAAGTCCATCTGGATTACGTAGGAAGTGCTCAATTATGTTCAATTTTTAGGGTCAGCTTGGCCACCATTATCTCATTATGCTTCAACCATTATTATATTTTTCCATCATTTTTTTCATTACCTTTGTGCATCTTTATGTGCTTGGATTTTTATGACTTATTCATTATTTGATAAGTTTTTATACCATTTGCACTTACATCTTCACCCACTCATTTTTAATCTGTGTAACAACTTAAATTCTTGAGTTATGCTTGCTAATCAATTAACCAACCATTTATACTGATAAATGATCAAATCTACTGTACTAGGGCAAATCAATTAATCAAAGATCAAATCCACCCTACTAGGGAAAATCATTAGTCAATTATTCTCCCTTATTCAGAGCAATTCACTTATTCCATCTTTCTTTTAATTCTAAACCCATAACTTTTTCCTTGTTTGGGGTAAGTTTTTGGATGCATCTTTCCCACTTTCCCCTACCTCGAGGCCAATTCAATCCATTATTCTCATAATTAGATATCAAAGCATGCAAACATTAACTCATTTAGATTTATTTTATCCATGGGTTAATCTCCCTCTTCTTCTTGATTCTTCCTCTCTTTTTGGAAAGCCCATCCATGTCTTACATCCTTGCATGCACTCTCGAAGGGGCATCGTTGGTCACTAATTATTTCTTCATCTAATTTTTCAACTTCTTCTTAATGAATTTTTTTCACTCTTTGAAAATATGTTACTTCATTTATGTCTCACAATGCCTTCTCAAATAATGGAAAAATGTAAACACTTCATTTTCACCATTTCCACGTCTACTCTATAATCAGATCAAATTTCTACAATCACATGTAAATTTAATCAAAAGTCATAAATGGACCCAATTTACCCACATGACTATCAATTTAATATGAATTTACAATGACACATCCTTGATTAGGGCAATGCATCGTATCACAACATTTAATTCAACAACAGCATCCTAAATCAAATTGATCCTTTACAAGTGTTATTAAAGGACAATTAAATGAATATTTGATTGGCAAAATAACATTGCAAAAGGTCACTATTATTCTATTTAAGTATCAATTCTAATTAATTGGTCTAATCTTTTTCTAATGGAAAATTTCATTAATTTGGAATATCTATTTTTTAAATGCACAAATTGAATTATTGTCTCACCCAAGGTGACATCATCATATTCAGTGTGTGAGTAATAAATATTACAAGATCTTAGACTCCTTTTACACACTCTTCCTCTTACAAGCCTCTTGCCTACTCAAGGAGGAGACATGATTTGAATCTCTTACATGTCTATTACATACTCTATCCTTTTAATTCTACACTCCATCCTTCTCATTTATGAGAATAGAGGACTAATCTGGGACCCTTGACTGTCATCTTAATATGGATGATCCACAGTCATTTGCCAAATCTATAAATTAAAGGATCTTCACACTCTTTCATAATGGCCAACTATTACATCAAAGCTCTACCAAATCTTAAGGCCATCACTAAAAAAATTTCAACATTGTTAAGCCAAGTAAGTGTAGACAAGGGCAAATGTTGCTTATGAGTGGAGTCAACATTACTAAAGACCTCTAGCTCTACAAGCCAAACACATACCTCTTCAGACCAGCTAACAAGTGGTGTCTTTTAATGAAGGTATAAACTTTGTGTTTTATCTTCTATTTGATTCCTCATTTGATATTCCTAATCAAAGATAGTGGATAAGATTAGGGTTTTATGTTCTTCAAGTTGTTTTGGATGTGTATTCATTAATAATGAACTAACCCTCTTTGGATTCTTATTCTACAACACTCATGTGATTTGTATCCAATATCTTAATTACCTTTGTGCTTAGTTATTGTTACTAGCTCAATGATACCTTGTTGCTTTAGACTGATCTGAAAAGGTTGGTTAATGAAACTCCTTACTAATTCATCTATTTTGGATTTGTATGACAACTTCCTCAATTTCCCATATTTTTACATGAAAAATGGCTTAAATTATTAAAATGTAGTATTTAAAAACTAAATTTAAAATCAAGTACTGAAGAACAAAGATAATCCACAAATCGAGTTGATAATGGAGTTCACCAAAAAAGGACTGCATATGTGGGCCTAATCAAAGGCTAAAACCAATCAACTTAAATGATTCAAAAATACCATTTCTTACATCAAATTATCCCAATAAGGGGATATTAATTTGTAAACAAGTGTCTGATGTCCTCTAATAAGTCTAGCTCTAGATCTAGATCTGAATTATCTCTTACTTATCTATCCCAATTGAGGGGATACATAAGTTCATTGATAATGTCTCTCAGAGTTTTGTACAATGGTTCTTGGCTTGTAAATGATACTCCTGCAATATAGACATACAAACTTGCTTTGTCTCCCCATAAGAGGCTTAAAGTTACCTGTAATGTCTAAGGGAGGTTTGTGTAATGGTCTATTGGCCTTCAATGTGCTACTCTAATAATATCAAACATAGAAACTTTGTTTTCTCCCCTTGTTATCCTTTATAAGGGCTTAAAGATTACAAGCTTTCTTTTATGTTTTTAATTAAAATATTGAGATTTTTATAGTGTTTTCAAGGCCCTTAATTTATAGGTTAAAGCCTTATCCATTTTATATAGGGTTAGGGATTCAAATCCCCTTGGAAAATGACTTGTATCCTTTGTTTTTAGTAAGAAATCACAAAATTAAGGGATAAATACAAAGTCTTGCATTTGGTTTGCCAAATATGGTATAGTTTGTTGTTCAACCTTAAAAATAGGTCAAGTGGGGTGAGGGGGTTGAGCCATAATCCAACTCCCATGCATTATCTCATGAAGAGGATTTTTTGATGCTTTGGATAATGTTTTATCCCACTTTGATGGGGATAATAAACAAAAGTTGTTTAAGATATAAACTTCATCCCCTGTAACTTAGTCATAAGACCAAGTATTATGTAGAGCTTACCTTAGAACTTGTAGCACTTGGTGGAGCTTTGTGAATTCTAAATTTAAGGATATGATTGATCCACATGTTAGGCTATACAAGTCTAATCAGTTGATGATGTCAGCATTGTGCTCTTCCTTGTTTGTTTCCACCTTCAAAATGCCATAACTTTCACATACAATGTCTGTTTGACCCTGTTAAAATTATGTTGAATTTCTCTCGATGATTTCTTCAATGTTAAAATAGTTTTGGGAAGATTTGAGACCATCTAATTTGGTTACTATTGGAGATCCTCCTAAATCATAAACCCAAGCCCTTTCCTTTATAGTCATGATGTTTCATAATCTTATTAGGGATATGATACTTATCACTCTAATATCAAGAGGCAAAATCATCATTATTATATAACCAAGAATCATCTGAGCTATTGGTTTATTTAAGAATTAGCAAACTTTGTTTAACAAATAAAGGAGGTCCCTTGGGATCATGATCTATATTTTTGCACCATTCCATCTTGGGCCTACCAAGGGATTTGGGATATTTTAGAAATTTGGTGATATGAAAAGCATATTTAATGTTGTAGGTGTCTATACCTTGATCTTCAATAGTAAAGTGGGTATAAATCTAATAAGGTGGAATAGTAAAAGTCGAGGGCAGGTAACATGGGTCAATGTAATTAGATTTGGGGGATTTTGAAACTTTACTCTTGTCCATTTTAGGTGCATGTTATGTGATAAGACAATAGTTGTATTGATCGTACTCAATTTCTAAGTGTTTACATTATTGGTATGGTTGTAAATCACCAGGAATGGTAACATATATTCTATAATAAGAGATTTTTAAGCATTGGAGTAAGGTGGAAGGGACTACACATACTTCATGGATACAAGGACATCCAAGAAGTAGGTTATAAGGTAATTCAATGTCTATGACATGGTAGAGGGTATCATGGGTTATAGTCCCAACAAAGACAAGTAAACAAATAGTGCCTAGTGAGTATTTTTATACGTTCTCATATGCATTGATTGTAATGGTGTCTAGTTACAAATCCACTATAACATACCCCAAATGTTTTATCAATTTAAGTGAAGTAATATTTAGGCCTAAACCATTATCTATGAGAACCTATTTAATCTTGTCATGGGAAATGATGGCTTCAATGTGTAGAGGGTTGTTGTGTGTAGACACGTAAAATTAAAATTTAGCTAAAACCATGCATTTATGACCACTCTTTTACACACTTAACTCTAAACCTATCTTAGGGTCCCTTTTGATCACTTTTCAAACCATTTTCACATAAGAGGATTCCACACCAGAAAGCATGAAAATCACATTTTCATATTGAGAACAAAATACCTATTTCTCCTAATTCTAATTGCAAATAACCCTAATAGCCCAAAACTCAAGTCTGAATACATTTCATGTAACAAGTCACTTTTTAAGGCATATAATCACATTAGTATTGTGCCAACATCTATCATATTACATTGGTATTTATTCACACACTATTGTAACATGGGAGAACTACAAGAAACTCAATCCCTCTTCAGAGTATTGGTATGTGGGTAGTACTCAACAGATGGGGTGTTGAGGTCTTGTCCAACTTCAACCATTGACCCCCTTTTCCCTATTATTTTGAATTGATATTCACATGTCAAGGTGATAGTGTTTTTAATGAAAATTAGTCACACAATGGTCTCTATAAGTGATCATAAGCTCATGCACTAGATATAGGCTCTATAGATGAAGGCACAAAGAACCCAAAAACCCTAACTTCCTCATTGCAAGTAGATAGGAGTGCTTTAGGTAAGACATGAGCACCACACCTCTAGTGTCCTCTCCCCAGAATTATTTTCCAAGCCTGTATTTAGTTCTAGATTCCTCTAGTCACTAGACCTCTCTACACAAAAAAATTTAGACCTATATTCCTCCTGGAGGCAAAATTTCTAGCTAATTCTTTGTTTTATCATTACACTTTACTATTTTTTGTAAGTTCTAGTAAGTATTAATAATACAGTAGTTCCAAATTAGTGACTATTATCATTATTATATTATTCTCTGAATTTTTTATAACAATGTTTCCATCTAGGGATTTTACATAAATCCCAAATTTGATGAAACATATTCGTGAACCTGTCTCTTATTCAATGTTTTCAAACCCCAACCATAGATGTTGTTAGGGTTTGTATCCTTATTTTTCTTGTTTCCATTTATTATTTTGGTATTTTTAAACCTGATATATTATATTATAATAGTACTTTACCAGGTTTTAATGTCATATTCTATGGATACAAAAGAATCTCTTCATCCTCTTCCTAACCCTCAAGATTGTGATAGCTACTTTCCCTTTAACTAGGTACATGTTATCACTATCTCAAGAGGTAAGGTAGCCCATCCTATAGTTCCAAATGAAGCTAATCAAGCTATCCTTTCGCAAACCCTTCCACCTCCCACATCTCCTCTTCAGGATTTATGTATGCATGTTCATCTTAAAGCACTTATGGTTTGTGTTTGTGAAGCTCTAAAGGATCAAATAATCACTATGGGCAAGTTAATAGCAAAGTTTCAAAAGCAAAATAAATTTTTCAATGTAAAGATCACATTATTGGAACATCAAATTACATGTGCAAAGAATCCAGAATATGTTATTATCAAACATGTATGTGCATTTCCATCTAATAATGTTTGACCTAACAAGGTTTCATATAAAAATGAGAAACTACAACATAATACATATACAATAAGTAATTCAAAAATTATGCAAATGGATAATAAGAGTTTAAGTGAGATTCTAAGGGCAATGCTTCAAAATAAGTTGATTAAACTACCTCCTTTACATCCTTTAAGGAGATAAAAATACTAATGTGCATATCATAGATTGCATGGGTAGCATACAAGTCATTGTTTAGCTTTGAAAAATAGAATACAAAAGGTAATTGATAGTGGTGATCTTATAAGTGATACATCTATCAAACAACCCATAGTAGAGTAAGAACAAGTACAAAAGGTGGCAAAATTAGAATTAGTACAAAAGTGGATACCGGTGGGCAAATTAGAGCAAGAAAAGATTCAAAAGGAAAAATTAGAATAAGAAAAGGTTCAACAAGCTAAGTCAGATCAAGCAAGAGAATAAAATAAATAAGATCAAAAAGAGCAATTACAAAGGAAATACTTTGAAAAGCACAATATATGACAAGAAAAAGTAAAATTACTACAGGTGAAGTTACAAAATCAAATTCAAGATAAATAAAAAAACATTCTTAAAAGAGGGATTCTAACAAAAAAAAGTGAAAAACATGAAATACTTAAAAAATATATAGTTTCAAATGTGGTTACAAAGGGGGCAATTCCAAGCCTTTCCTCATATCAATACCCTTTCACTATCACTACTCACATAGATGGAAAGCAGTTTATAGATGCTAAGGTTAAGGAATACTAATAAATCAATAATCGTTCTATGTAATTTCTCAGTTCTCTTGGAAATGAGCATCAAAACTTAGATAAAACTCATACATCTACAACATATATGGGATCAATTAAGTTAAAAGTTTATTTTGCTTCAAAAAAGTGTTATCCTACTTTTTGTATTAACTCAAATTCAAGTACCTACAATGTTGTACTTGGAAGACATGGTTAAAATCAATAGGATCAATGATTGATAACAATAAAGGTTGCACATGATTTGATCATGAAGGTAAGGTCACATCCTTTTCCAAATAAAGGATGCATTTAGGGCCAAATAAATAGAAAACAAGCATACTTTCAACTAACATACAAACACATACAAGTAATGGCATATCACTAAAGGCACATTACACAATACCTATTACACAAGAGAAGTTGAAAAATTCAATACCATAGTATGGAGTATTTATTTATTCATATTAAGATACAAAAAAATACAAAAGAGGCATTTCACAAGTTCAAAAACTAGATGATTATAAAAATCCAGATTAGTATGATCATGATGATACTAATTATATAGAATACGAATATGGCAATGATACAAAACTTACATAGTTTCATGATACTTTTAATTTTTTAATAAATTACCATTCCTTTGTTCACTACAAGATCTAAAGACTCTTAAGGGATTCATCAACAAGTATCATTCTCTTTACTTATAGATTCATATAGATGCAACAAAAATAGTAAAATAATAAGTAGGGCCTATGCATGCTTATATGCAATTTATAATACATTAGTTCAGTTTGTATAATATTATCTAAATGTTTTATCCAATTTTATATCATACATGCTTCACCAAGGTCTATGAGTGATTTCAAATTACACAGGATATCATTTCTAGAACCAGATACATGTGATTTCACATGTACACACTAAAAAATTATATTCAAGCAGGAGCATTGTAGAGGACAAGAACATAGTGCTCTAGTGTTCCTCACCCCGTTCTTCTCCCAGTGAGCTCAAATTGTCACTACTTAGTCCTAGACTTCACAAAGGCTTCCTCTAACATGTCCATTAATCAGCTAGCTCATTAGGGGCATGGTAAACACATTTTTATCCTTCTTTGCCCACATTATCTTACTCACACACTCAGTACTTTACATATTATTAAATCTTATGATATTACTCACTCACTAACATTACGATATATTATTTCCTATCTTAGTTATTGAATATTACTTAGATTATAACTTAACTTTTGTTGATCAAAATACATAATCATGCATGTTTTTTATATTTCTTTCCTAGTTTGGTATCTTGTATGCATTTCCCTATTTGATTTGAGGAAATTTGAATATGTTATTACCACGTGGCTCTAATCCTTCACATCTATGATTATATGTGTATGAGGACATTTGAGCATGTCCTTTTGTCTGTCTTCTTTCCATGTGTGGACATTTGAACATGCCCTTATTTATGGTTCTAAGTTTCTATTATTTTCATGTATGCATGCAAGGGAATTTGAACATGCCTTTGTATGTGTCTTTTATTCAAGTGAGTGAAAATTGAACATGTCCCTTGTTTGTGGCCCCTTGGCCTTATATTATGTGTTTTGTGGGTTGTGTATGTACTCTTTGATTGTGTTCATCATGGCTATCACACTTTGCTTATTGCTTTGCTTGGATTTGGATGCCATGATGAACATCATGCATCCAACCCCTTTCAATCCCATGATGGATATCATGCATTCCTATATAAGTAGTTATATTCAACATTATATACCTAGTTGATCAAATTATATGTGTTTCATTATCACATCTATCTGGACACATTGTGAATGTTTATTGTCACATGCATCTAACATTGTTACTATGCTCAGTTTACATACGCAATGATGCCATGTTTTTCCATGATGTCATTATTAATCATATTTACACTTTTTAACATCATAATAATATATTGCATAACCATTTATTTTGAGTTAAGATTTTATGCAAAGTCAATAACTCACCTAAAAAGAGGGCCCAATCATAGAGCTTTGTCTTAGAGACTTGACCTTCCCAGATTAGTAAAAATAGGATTTAATGGTCATCATAAAATTTGCATAATTTTAGGCTCAAAAAATACATAAAAAGATAATTTAGATAAGAGTGCCACATTAGATAGGAGAGTAATGATCTAGTGTCTTTCCTAACATTGTTATCTAAATGCCTAAAAAAAGGGCATTTCCATAATTTCTCAAAACCTTAGTTTACTCATACCAGTAGTCATTAGTTTAACAATCTCAGTTTCTAAAATTACTCAAAATTTCATAGTTTGTCTTATCTTTTCTCGCTTTGGAGGAAAACTTGCACGACATGTTGTTTCATTCTAGCACACAAGGTTCTCAAAATCCTGATTGTTTTACTCAATCTCAAAATCTATATGCACCAAATATAAGTTGGGTGCATGTGCATAGCACATTAATTCCTCATTACTTAGTTTTTAGACTAATTTCACAAATGGAATGATGATTCATGTCATTTTCCACATTTTATACACCAGACTTAGATTATACCCAATATTTGCACCAATTTTTACACTAGTTTTACACCAAAATTGACCTTATTTAATCTGCAGTGGTTGGTTCACTATTCACACTAGTATCTACATTAGTTTTTACACTAGAAATATCAAGATTCATTCAAGGATTCAAAATTACTTCACTACTATGGGATGATGATGATGGATTCAAGCACACTTTGAGTTCTTGTCTTACGCACACCCACTTACTGACTCAGGATTAGGGCATGCATAGTCCAATCCAAGTGTTTCAATGTTAAAAAAAACACAAAACATGCCATAGTCACCAATTTGTTGCACTAGAAAAGAACAATGGTTTGCATATTCATTCCTTGTCACTCTCTAGTTTCTTGACTTTTGCTTTTTGATTATTCATCTTAAGTAATCACTGATATTACATATGTTATATTTCAGGTTTGTGTGGAGCATAGTTCAACATTGTGGCCTACATCTAAGACTCCTTCTCATAGGTAAGTTTAGGTACGTATTATTTTTCGTTTTACTCTAGTATTTTTTATTTGTTGCATTACTAGAATAAAAGGGGGGAAAATGTAGACACGTAAAATTAACATTTAGCTAAAATTGTGCACTTATGACCACTCTTTTACACACTTACCTCTAGACCTATCTTATGGCCCCTTTTGATTACTTTTCAAACCATTTTACACACAAGAGGCTTCCACACCAAAAATCACCAAAATAACACTTGCACATTAAGAGCAAAATATATATTTCTCCCAATTTTGATTACATATAACCCAAATATCCTAGAGCTCAAGTCTGAATACATTTCACGAGTGGAAGATTATAAGAAAAGGGCCTTTTAACTTTTGAATTCCTTTCCTTGCCTTTTGGATGCCACCCTTTGGGGAAAACTATAAAGGTCCAAGGGGGGGTCTTGTGGACAAGTTTAAGCAATTTTTTTATTTTTTATTGCATGGTTAAGTATCCAATCACATTATTATTACACCATCATCTAGAATATTACACCAGTTATTCACACACCACTGTAGCATGGGATAACTACATTAATTTTGATCCCTCTTTGGAGTATTGGTATGTAGGTAACACTCAACACACAGGGTGTTGAGGTCTCTCCAAACTTCAACCTCACCCTTTTTCCCTCATTGATTTACATTGGTCTTCACATGTTAAGGAGATAGGGTTTTAAATTAAAAATAGTCATATATTGGTCTCTATAATTGATTTTAATCTCCCACACCAAATATAGGCTCTACAAATGAAGGCACAAAGAACCCAAAAACCTTGATTTCCTTATTAAAAGTAGACAAGAGCGCCCTATGTTGGACAAGAGTGCCAACTTTCTAGTGAATTATTCCCATAATTATTGTTCAATCATAAATTCCTCTTCATATTCTTGATTTCAGTCACCAAACCTCTCTACACATCAAGTTTCAAACCCTGATTCCTCCTGAAGGCATAGTTTCTAGCTAAGTCTTTGTTTTCTCCTTACCCTATTATTTTTAGTAAGTTTTCAAAATAAGCAATTCCAAATTAGTGAATATTATCATTGTTATATTATTATCTTGATTTTTCACAATAGTGTTGTCATGTAAGGTATTTACATAAATCCCATTTTTGATAAAACATTGTGTAGAGGACCAAGGGATCACATGTCACTTTGATCAAATGTGAGTTGTTGACTTGGGGACAAATGCCACACAAGTGCTCAGAATTGAGTGGGATCAATGTCATTTAGTACTTTGGATTGTTGAAGATCATACAATATAGTCTTGTGAACTTTTGACATACACAAGAGATCGAGAATAAAAATCTATATAGGTGTCTTATTCAATTGTTCACTGAGATCATACTACGTCTCAACATAAGGTGGAGATAGTTTGGCTTTAAAAGGGAAATATCCTTAAATAGGATTATTGTTTGAGGAAGGTGAAAGACCTTGAAGCATAAATTTTAGACATTGAGTTGTGACAACACAATTTCAAGTTGGTAAAGTATTACTTGAAATAGAAGGAGGAAGCATATGACGTAGAATAGTGACCCATGGGCATCAAGGCACAACAATGTCATTGTGTGTCAGAAAAGGACCAATGGGATATCAAGGAGGAGGTCCTAAAATAGATGGGTTAACACTCTAAGGTGTGTTGGAACGTTGACGGGGATTAATTTTAATAGTAGTCACATGGTTATTAGTAATATGACCTAAAACATTGTTATAGTTATATGGGACATCATGGTAGCTAATTTGATTGGATTGGTAAGATTGACCTTGATTTGCAGTTTTCCTGATTCTAATTTTGATTTTGGTTAAATCCTTAATTATAATAATAGGGATGTCACTAATTTTTGGAGTTATGCTTTGGAAATGGGTCCTTGTAAATTCCCATATTTTGATTAGAAGTAGAAGCAATGTTATCCAAATCAATGTCACGATTAATGAAGTTCCTTAATTGCACGCCTATGAATTCCATGCCCTTTGACATGATGGTAATCATAATATTTGTTATCCCTATACCATTGAGATTTTGGTTGGTCTTCTAAAAAGGCTTTTGTGTTTCACTAAATGACCATGTTAGTTGTAACCAATTTTTGAAACAATGTTTTAGTAGGCTCACCAAGGTCACTGAAGAATCTATTTTGAAAATGATTCTTTCATGGAGGTGGTATTTGTAATTTAATAGATAAGCACGTGGAGTATTTTGGATAGGTAGTAGTTGCACCATTTGTACATGTCATTATTTTATTACTCAATTGCCCACTACACTTTTATTTATATTAAATACTTTAGGCTTTTCATATGTACTTACATGTGCTTGCAGTGGAGATTGAGTTTGTGCGTAATTCTAAGAATAAATTTTATCTAGGCCTTTATCTATAAGTGCCATTTTAATCTTCACTCATTTATCTATAATCTCATCAAATTTATCAACATAATGGAATCTTAGGTTATGAGCCACCTTTGAATTGAGATTAGAAGCGAATATATCTATTAGTTGTTTATCTGAAAGATTACAAGTGAATCGACTAGAAAAACTTCTCCACTATTGTAGGTATTGGCTATTTTTTGCCCACATATGAAGCTTTTGCATGGTTTGATGATGCAGTGGATCAAAGGCTTAGAAATAGATCCAGCATTTGTAAATAGAGAGGATCCAAGCAAGGTTTTCTAAAGACCTAGTAGTAGTGTTTAAGAATAAGCCAAAAGCCAAAAGCTAAGTGTAAAACCTTTTATTTAGCTTAGTCTTTACTTGTTCATTCTTTCAGACTTTGTGGGTACTAAGTGTTTTTTTTCTTTCAGGGCCATTTTTGGCTAAGTGTTTAATTCTTTAAAAAAAATTATCTGAGAGAATTTTTTTGAAGGGAGATTTTCTTTCGAAACTTTTGTCTCAAAACAAAAGACTTTCAGCTAGTCGAAGGGCACTTTAAAAAGCCAAAGGACCACTTAATTTTTTTTTAAGGGAACTTAACAAGAAGTCTAAAGGTACTTTTTTCAAAAAGTGCCCAAGGATAAAAGCCAGAAGAAAAGGTGAAGGAATTCCTTTGGGAGAAATAGGCACAAGGTAGGAGTCTTCACAAAATCTTGAACAAAGTACCCAAAAGAAAGTGGCCGAGGAACATTAAGGTCAAATGGTCAATAAATCTAAGGGGCTAATCAATCAAGGACAAGTGGCTCAAGAGCATCCAATTGGCAAGGAGATCAATAGTTCATAGAGGTCCAAGTTCAAGGAGATCAATAGATGAGAAAAAGTCAAGTTTTCAAAGGATCCTAGTGGGACTTAGATCAGCCAATCAGCAAAAGACAACAATGACTCCTCTTTTCAAACTCTAATGACGTGGTTTACAGCTCACATTCAAAACATGTAAACTCGTCAAACTAAGAATAGATGCATCTAGGTGGAGTAGCAGACATGCAAAGTGAAGGAACACACCAAGTTTTAAATTCAAAATATCAAATCATTTACACTTGGTGGGAACATGAAGCTACCCTTTAACATGGTTTTGTCAGTTTCAAAAAAGGGACTTGAATGCTACATAGACCTGAGTTAGACCAGACGCATTAAAAGGAGTTGGTGTATATAATTAATGGAGAGGCTCTCATCCTTCAACATGGCTATCATCTCCAATAAATAGTTGCTCAACATAGAAGTAGCATGACTTAGTCTAGATTCAAAGTTATGTAGATTTTATCCTTATACATTCAGGACAAGTGAAAGATGGTGTGGGGGTGAAAGATGAAATATTAGGTGATTAGAAAATGTAGCTTGAGCATTAAAGACATTTTGGTAAAGGTTCTTGTCTTCTAGCATGTTTGTTGATCAACGAGGAAGCTTAAGGTAATTAAAAAAAATAAAGTTTCATTTGTACAAAGGAAAATAATGCCCTAATTGGCTAAAAAGATGGTGGAGCATTCATTATAGAAAGGTAGCAACTTAGTTGTCATGTCTCGAATAGGCTCCTCTCTTCTTTTCTCTCTCCATATTTTCTTTTATCCCTTTCTAATATATATATAGGCTTTTGAGTCTAAAAAAAGATCCCTCGACTACCAATAGAGTGACTCTATCAAATTACCTTGTAACACTCTCTTGAAGAAATGAGATGAATTTTTTGATTCTGGTTTGAAATCAAGTATACAGTATTGGAGTTTAACTTGTAGATGTATGTCCCTTTTCTTCATCTATAGATTCTCTACGTATCTTGATCTAATTCTTTTATTTCCTTGTAGTTTGTGTGAAGTGTTAGACATTGGTTCCTTTCTTGAAGTATCACAAGTTTATAGTGTCTCATATAGACCTATTTCTTTATGTCCTTTAAATTATAGGGTTTCCCTTTGACCTCCATACAAAATACTTATACTTGTGGCCTTGAGATAGGATCAGATTAGTCTATGTCTTGGTGAGGTTCATTAATAGTTGTTAAGGTTTCCAGGATGAAAGTGGATCATTTCATATTCTAGTGCATCACCATCCTTATCTTAGATTTCCCTTTCATGTTATCTTTCTCTCCCTTTCCCTTAGTTAGTAGTAGATTCTAGTGTGGGAAACAAGCCAAAGTGAAGCATCTGAGGAGCTAGCCTCATTAAAAATCCTAGAGGTTTAACCTCACTACAGGATACCCACAACCTGAGGTTGTTCCAATATTATAGCTGGAAGTGAGAGAGCTGAAAAACTCTCCCACAAGGGTGTAATTTCAGCCTACAATAGTTTTTGGCATGCCCAGTGGGACCACTTTTGAGGAAGATTGGTCAATTTTGATGTCAGTTTGATCAATTTGTAGTGGTTATAGCTTTCATCTTTCAGTATCTGGTGACTCTAAAGAACACTCAGTAATCTGGTGATAGAACATTAACTATTTTTCATGCCAAAGGTGACTACAAGATCAACTTTTAAAGGTATTCATTTTGAACTTGTTGAATTACCTTTAAACTCAGTAAAAAGGTTACAGTTCATCCATAGGTAGGAAACCATTTTCCTAAACCAATCATGAGGTATACCTACACAAGAAGACCTTTGTTAGCCCCTTTCATTACCATGATTCCTCAAAGAGGGTTTATAGGCTTCAGTGGCCAAAGTCCTTTGAATCTACCACAATATGACCTTATGCCAGTTATAGCTCTCAAAAGCATCTTATATTGTATAGGAGCCTAATCCATAACCCCTGTTGAACACATCAATGACATAGCCAATTTTTGCAATATCCATAATATTTTTGTAGAAAATATAGCTATTAGACTATTAGTTATATCCCTTAAGGGAAAATCTTTAGATTAGTATAGAGGCTTAGCTCCTATTTCTATTCAATCATGGAATTAGCTAGGAGAGGCCTTGTGTAAAATAATTGCAGACAAGAGTGGCCATTTGTCACTAGCAAAATAACTTACCACAATCAAGAGAGGCCCCCATGAAGTCATGCAAGACTTCAAAATAAGATTCAAAAAAGCTTGGGATAGAATTCCAACCTCTGTGATACCATCCCCTAACCTTGCATTCCTATACTACTTGAAGGCTCTAAATAGTGATATAGTTGTAATGATCCAATCTATGGGAGGGGAAATATTTCCAGATGGTTATGAGGTAGCTATTAAAGCAAAAAATTGTCTAGTTCAAGCTTGCAAGATTTATCTTAAACCCCTAATGTCTTTTTCCATTGAAATCAAACCAACCCCTATGGTTATTCCCCCACTTGATGTTATTCTTCCAACTCCAACAATTGCTACTATACCTTAATCTAAGCAGGGAAAGGCCTCCACTAGTGGATCAAGTGATTCTCAAGAGCAAAAAAACTACCTAAAACTTAAGAGCATGCTCCAATCCCTAGGAAATGATGTGGTAAATGTTAAAAGGTAGCAAGCTTAGTTTAATAAACTATATCAAGCTCCATATCAACCTCAACAACAAGATTATCAAGGGAATAAACCATCCTTCAAGGGAAGTTTCCAAAACCAAAACCATAAGCAGGGCATCTATAACCCAAATGCCACAGGTTCTTCAATTTCTTTGGTTCTTATTCAAAACAATATGGCTCAAGAAGTTGAAGGGACCATACCTTGGGATCAGACTTTTGGGCAATCCATTGTCCTAACTAATGGTTTTAATCAGGCCTTCAATGACCAATGGCAGTAGGTTATTGCTTATGGATATAATCAAACCTTGATGTCTTGAAATACAGAGACCCCCATGATGACAAAACCAAGATAGTCTCCACAAGACCAAGGATCTGATCAAGTACCAAACCAATTGAATGCTACAATGGTCATCAGTGAGTAAGATGAGTGTTATGCACTCAATTAGCAGGCTAGTTCTAGCCAAGCATACATTCTAGTGGTAGCTAATACAAGGTTTAAAAGAATGAATATGGATGGTAATCAAGAAGCATTCAAAGAACCTCCTATCATTATTCCTTTATTGTGTAAGCTTAATGAGCTTGTTATCACTCCAAAGGTCTCAACACCTCCTAAAAATTAGAATCAAGAGAAAGTTTTTGATCCATAAAACTCACAAATTCAACAAACAACAGTAGTGGCCCCCAAAGCTCAGGTGAAAGTTGGTGATCCACCAATCAACATTGTTGAGCAAATGAAGAAATCTAGTGTGAGTGTACCAATGTGGGACATCCTTTTCATGCCCGATCAGGTGGATATCCTTCAAGAAGGTTTATCTAAGATAGGTGTTACAACAACTGCAACCAAACAACCAAGCAAAGAAACTGAGGTCCTCACCAATGCAACCCAAGGACCTATGGGAGAAGGATCAAGTAAGATAGTCAAACCTCCTCTATTCCACATTTCATTAATCATTGGTGATTCCTTGGTGCATAATTACTTGGTAGATAATGGGGCTAACACTTCAATAATGCCAAACTCTATAGTTGATTAGTTAAACCTCAAATATGAGCCACATACTAAGGGAGTTATGTAGTTTGATGGTTCTTCCACAAAGTCATTTGGTATCATCAAGGAATTGAGATTGACCCTACATACTTGTCCTAATGTTTTGATGGTCTAAGATGTGTTGATCCTTGATGTAACTCCTTGCTTTGCATTATGCCTCTCTAAAGAATTCATAACCGAAATTGGGGGTTATATAGTAGCAGATTGGTCCTACATGACATTCAGAACAAGGTATGGAACTAAGGTATTAATCAAGGCTAAGCCCATGGCACAATTTCACATTAAACCCCATTGACCAGATAGCATAAACCTCAATTACACTATCCTTAATGAGGATGAATTTACAATTGGTCAAAAATTGAATACTTATCTTGAGGAAATTTGAGACTTATTTTTGGATGAGCTATGGGGGGATAATTAATTTCTCAACCCTTTGGAAGGTGTTGAAGAAAGAGAGATGGGTGTCTATCTATTACATGAAGAAAATTAACTCATGCCTTCCCTCATTAGACGTAAAGAAGACCTCAATGGTTTATAGAAGTTATTCTTTGATGGTTCAAGGAGCAAAAATGGAGTAGGTGCAAGGGCAATGCTACTTTCCCCTTCAAATGATAAGTATTTCTCTTCTTATAGGTTCCATTTTAGTTGCTCCTCTAATGTAGTAGAATATGAAGGCCTAATCCATGGCCTCCAATGGGCCAGTAAGAGGGGAATCAAATAGTTGTAAGCATATGGAGATAGTGAGCTTATAGTGAACTAAGTCAAGGACTTGAACATTATGAAGAATCCTTTGATGAGGTCCTACAAAAATAGAGTATGGGACCTAATTGAATATTTCAAAGCCTTTAACATTCAAGCTATGCCAAGGAACCGGAATTAGCATGTTGATAGGTTGGCAACTGTGGGAGCAAAGTTTGATATTCCAAGTAAGCTAAAAGAGGCCAAGGTTTAGCCACATGTCAAGGTGGTGGTGAGGCCATCAATACTAGATAATGAAACCCACTAGCAGGTCTTCAAAAATGACAAACAAATTACTTGTTTCTTATAGCAAGATATAGAGTTTTCCTTGATGAACCAAGGTAAATTTCAACATCAGTATGGGGAAAAAATTATCCAACTAAAGTCTAATAAACTTCCTAAAGGGTTTTTCACCCTTGATAGTCTCTTCCATGAAGGAGACCATATGAGAAAGGGTAAGGCATTAATGTCAACCAATGAGGATAATTATGAGAGAGTCCTCATCTTTAAAGATAAACTTGTCGACCTTGGGAAGGTAAACAACAAGGCTGAGAGGCAAGATTTTATAACACTTTGTAAGGAGTACGCAAACATCTTTGTTTAGAAGTATAGTGACTTGAAAGGTTTTGATCCAAAGTTAGCACAGCATACTATAGAACTGGAGGCCAATGCTAAGCATGTGAGGCAAAAACAAAGGCTCGTTAACCCCAAAATATAAGAGCTTATGAGGAGGGAGCTGACTAAGTTAATTGAATCTAAGATCATCTTTCCCATCAAGCACTCATCATGGGTAGCCAATTTGATGCCTGTAAGGAAAAAGAGTGGGGAAATTAGGCTGTGTGTTGACTTTAAAGATCTGAATAGGGTCTCTTTGAAGGACCATTACCCTCTACCATCCATGAAGTAGCTTCTTCAAATAATTATAGGTTCATAACATTTATCTCTTTTAGATGGATATTCAGGTTACAACCAAGTATTAGTAAAGAAAGAAGATCAGTACAAGACGGCCCTCACCACCAAATGGGGCATGTATGTATACCAAAACATGCCATTTAGCTTATTAAATGCTGGAGCAAATTTCCAAAGAGCCACGGATATGGCTTTCCAAGGGTGTTGAATCAAATGGTGCTAGTCTACTTGGATGACATCACAATTTTCTCCAAGGATGCCAACAAACACATGGACTACCTGAGGTTGATCTTTGAGAGATGTAGAGAGTATGGGATCTCTTTGAATCCTAAGAAGTATATGTTTACCATGCATGAAGGTAAGTTATTGGGTTACATTATTTCAAAGCAAGGAATAGCTATTGACCCTAATAGAAAAAGTGTCATCTTGACATTATCCTTACCCAAGCATAAGAAGGAACTCCAAATTTTCCTTGGGAAAATAAACTTTGTGAGAAGGTTTATACCCAATTTTACAAACTTGGTCAAGCCCATCACTACCATGATTAAAAAAAACCAAGTGTTCACTTGGTCAAATGAAGGCAAATCAACATTTGAGGCTATCAAGCAAGCCATTACCCAAGCACCCACACTCATGAATCCATTTTTCTCAAGAGATTTCATATTGTATGCCTTTGCCAATATTGACAATATACCAGCTATGCTGATGCAAAAGAATGGTGAAGGACTTGAGCAGCCAATAACATTTTTTAGTTAGGGGCTTGAGGGGTATGAGGTGAGGTATAATTTCATAGAAAAATAAGTCCTTGCAGTGGTAGGAACCCTCAAAAAGTTTAGGCCAATGCTCTCCAATAGCAAAATCTATCTTATGGTGTCTCATCCTACAGTGAGAGACTTTCTTCTTAACAAAGACTTGAATGAAAAGAGGGCTGGTTCAATTACCAAGATCATGGAGTATGACATGGAGATCAAGGTCACTAAGCTAGTAAGAGGTAAAGGCTTGTGTGATTATATGGTCGATGACCTTCATGAAGACAAATAAATTATCTTGGTAACACAAGATAACTCACAAACAGATGCACCTCCACCTCACACTAGTTGACTCTAGGATATGACACATTTCTTGATAACAGGTGATTCCCCACAAGGTATGGACAGGGTGAAAAAAAGGTATTTTAGACTTCAATCCATACCTTATGTATTGGTTGATGGGGTTTAATTTAGAAAGGACCTCAATGGAGTGCTCCTAAGGGGTATATATAATGACCAAGTGACCAAGATTTTGGAGCAATTCCATGATGGGCCTACAGGAGGCCATTTTGCTTCAAGGACTATAGTAATAAAGATAATGAGGGCTGGTTATTACTAGCCCAACCTCTTCAAGGATGCATATGCATGGGTAAGAAAGTGTCAAAAGTGTGCTTTATTTGTGGGTAATCAAATATTGGCATCCCTTCCTCTCAATCCAATTCAAGTAGAGCAACCCTTCATGTAATGGGGGCTAGATTTCATAGGAATCATCAACCCTCCATCAAGTGCATGACATAGATGGGTGCTTACTATAACCAACTACTTCACTAGGTGGGTGGAAGCCATGTGTTAAAATAAGCTAATGAAGATGCAGTCCTAGACTTCTATGATAACATCGTCACCAGGTTTGGTGTTCCATCCACTATAATTTTTTATAATGCATTAGCATTCCTCAGTCTGAAAATGAGTGAATGGGCTCTCAAGATGGGCTTCTACCTCAGCACCTCTTCCAACTATTATCCTCAAGGAAATGGACTGGCCGATTCCACAAATAAAAATTTACTAAGAATCATCAGGAGAACTATCGAAGAGAATCAGAGGACATGGCACACTAAACTAAAGATAGACTTATGGGCTGATAAGGTGACTCCTAAATCTGCCATTAGCAATTTTCCATATGTCTTAGTATATGGAAAGGAGGCCAATTTTCCCATTTCTCTTGAGCTGCATGCATTAGAGCTAGCCCATCCGCTAGCGTTGATGGAAGAAAAGCCCATGAATGTGAGACTGGTAAAACTCATGGAGCTTGAAGAAAAAAGAGACCTTGTAATGAAAACACTAGAGTCACATCAAGCTCAAGTCAAGAAATCCTTTGACAAGAGAAGCATAGCAAGGGACTTCAAGGAAGGAAATCTAGACCTCAGGCGGGATTCAAATAAGGCCAAGCCAAGCAACCATATAAAATTTGATAGTGTGTAGAGTGGTCCTTATTTGATCCACAGATGCAAACAACATAATGCTTTTCAGCTGGCCCAACTAGATGGAGAGGTACTACCCATACCGATCAATGGGATTCATCTAAAGACTTTTTATTAGAAGAGTTTATAGCCATTGTATATATTATACATTTTGTATGATTTTTCATATTTTCTCCTAGGTGGCTTGTGGACATCTTTTCAGTTGTGTGTTTCCCTCCCCTAAGTGCCTTGGGCATAGTGTTTGTTTTGTTCTTGTTGTCCTTGTTACTTCAAGAGGAAGTTCTAGAAAGGGTCAGCATTATATCCAATTTTAGATCAGCTCAGTTGTAGAGGCTAATGACTTCATGCCCAATGGATTAGACAAGGCAATATGGTCTAGGCTCTCTTACACCGACATGCATGCAACCCCTGTGAGCTACTAACAATGTTGGTCATTTTTTGCCCACATATAAATCTCTTGCATGGTTTGATGAAGCAGTGGATCAAAGGTTTAGAAATGGATCCAACATTTGCAAACAGAGAGGATCCAAGAAAGGTTTTCTAAAGATCTAACAACAGTGTTCAAGAATAAGCCTACAAGCCAAAAGCTAAGTGGAAAACCTTTTATTCGAGTTAGTATTTACTTGTTCATTCTTTCAGACTTTATGGGGACTAAGAGTTGCTTTTCTTTCAGGACCCTTTTTGGTTAAGTGTTGAATTCTTTCTAAAAAAATGTCTGAGATAATTTTTCCAAAGGGAGATTTTCTTTCATAATTCTTGTCCCAAAATAAAAGACTTTCAGAAAGTTGAAGGGCACTTTCAAAATACAAAGGACCACTTAATTTTTTCCAAAGGGTGCTTAAAAAGAGTTTGAAAGTACCTTTTTTGAAAAGTGCTTGAAAACAAAAGCTTGAAGAAAAGGGGAAGGAATTCCTTTGGGGGAAATAGGTGCAAGGCAAAAGTTCACAGAAAATCTCAAACAAAGTACTTGAAAGAAAGTGGCTGAGGAACATTAATGTCAAACATTCAATAAATTTGAGGGGCTAATCAATCAAGGATAAGTGGCTCAAGGGCATCTGACTAGAAAGGAGATCAACAATTCGCAAAGGTCTAAGTTCAAGGAGATCAATGGATGAGAAAAGGTCAAGTTTTCAAAAGACCCTAGTGGGACTTAGATTAGCCAATCAACAAAATACAACAATGACTCCTCTTTTCAAACTCCAATGACATGGTCTACAGCTCACATTCATAAGATATAAAGTGGTCAAACTAAGAATAGATGTGTCTAGGTGGAGCAACAGACATGTAAAGTGAAAGAACACGCTAAGTTTTAAATAAAAAAGATCAAATCATTTACACTTGGTGAGAACATGCAGCTACCCTTCGACATGGTTCTATTAGTCTCAAAAAGGGGACTTGAATGCTATGCAGACCTGAGTTAGATCAGATGCATTAAAAAGTGTTGGTGTATGTAATTAATGGAAAGGCTCCCATCCTTTGACATGGCTATCATCTCCAACAAATAGCCATTCAACATAGAAGTAGCATGGCTTAGTCCAAATTCAAAGTTATGGGGATTTTATCCTTATACGTATAGGACAAGTGAAAGATTGCATGGGGGTGAAAGATGAAAGGTTAGGTTATTAGAAAAGGTAGATCAAACATTAAAGACATTCTAGGAAAGGTTCTTGTCTTCTAGCATGTTTGTTGATTAACAAGGAAGCTCTAGGTCATTAGAAAAAAGAAAGTTTCATTTGTACAAAGTAAAATAGTGCCCTAATTGGCCAAAAAGATGGTGGAACATTCATTGTAGAAAGGTATCAGCTTAGCTATCATGTCTCGAACATGCTCCTCTCTTCCTTTCTCTCTCCCTCTTTTTTCTCATCCCTTTTTGCTATATATACAGGATTTTGAGTCTAAAAAAGGATCCCTTAATTGACGATAGAGTAACTCTATTAAATTGACTTATAACACTTTCTTGAAGTAATGAGATGAATTTTTTTATTCTAGTTTGAAGTCAAGTATACATTATTGGAGTTTAACTTGCAGATGTATTTCCCTTTTCATCATCTATAGATCTCTATGTATCTTGGTTTAATTCTTTTGGTTCCTTACAGGCTGTGTGAAGTGTTATACATTGGTCCCTTTCTTGAAGTATCACAAGTTTATTGTGACTCATATAGACCTATTTCTTTATGTCCTTCAAATTGTAGGGTTTCCCTTCGACCTCCATATAAAATACTTATGCTTCTGGCCTTAAGAGAGGATTAGATTAGTTTGTGTCTTGGTGAGGTTCTTTAGTGGTTGTTAAGCTTTCCAGGTTGAAAGTGGATCATTTCATATTTTGGTGCATCACCATCCTTAGCTTAGATTTCCCTTTCATGTTATCTTTCTCTCCCTTTCCCTTAGTCAATAGTAGATTCTAGTGTGGAAAACAAGCTCAAGTGAAACATCTGAGGAGCTAGCCTCATTAAAAATCCTAGAAGTTCAACCTCACTACATGATACCAATAACCTAAGGTTATTCCAATATTATAGCTGGAAGTGAGAGAGCTTGAAAAACTCTCCCATAAGGGTGCAATTTTAGCCTACAATAGTAGGTAGGCTAAAAAACATTCCCCACTGCATTGTTTGGCACTACATCAACTGACCATGGTCAACCCATGTTTTATATTTTAGAAGTGCTTTAAAAAATTTGATGATAAGTCATCAAAGGAGATGATAGATACATAGGTAGGTATAGAAACCATTCTAAGGCTTGTCCACCTAAACTACATGGAAATAAGTAAATTAGATAGATATTACTATAGGTTACTTCCTGACACATGGCAAAGAATTACTTCAGGTGCTCTATAGGATTGCCCCTTCCTTTGTATTTAACAAATTTTGGTGCCTCAAATGAGACAGGAGAGGTACTTGAAGAAAACTCATGTTGAATGGGTATGGACATGTTCCATCAAATTTCTATTTTTTTCCTTGTTTCCTCCTCAGAGACTGAGAAAAATAACATTTATCTCTTAAAATTCTTGGAGAGTGGGAGCATTGTAGGATAGAGGAGACATATTTTGTTGAATGTTTAAAGGGGGATTACCTTGATTTGGATATATGGGTAGATACACTTTATGTTGAGCTACTAAGGTTGTTCACCCTATATCCAAGATTATATTATTGATGGGGTACCTATTGTTCACTAGTATTATGAAGCAAATTTGCAACACATTGTTAGGTTGGAGGAATTTACTGATGATATGAGGAACTTTATTGCTAAAAGTGGGAACCTATCATAAAGGGATGTGTTATTGGAAAGTGGGAATTTACTGATTACAAAGGATGGATTATGGATTGATAGGGATTTTTTGGGGATTAATAATAACCTATTATAGTGGAGGATTTACAACTTGCTATTATATATTGGTTTGGATTTGTTGAAAAGGAGGATTGTTGGCAAGTTGTTGTTACATATTGGAAGAGTTATAATGGGATCTAGAAGGGACTTGTTGGGAGTTAAAAAAAACTTGTCACAAACTAGAGGCAGGTTTTAGAAATTATTTGCAACTTGTTATTACAAATTGGAGAAAGGGACTTATTGGGAAATATGATAAAGTTTTTGGGAGTTCAAAGGAACTTGTTGTGAACTAGAAACAAGTGGTTTAGAAGCAGAAGAGATTTGTTGGGTGTTCAAAGGAACTTAATGTGGATTAAGAAACACTTGTCGCAGATTGTGAGGCTTGTAGCAATGGATCCATGAGAAGGGTTGATTCAAGATATATAAATGGATCTACACTTGATAAAGGATTCACTGGTAAAAAAAATTATTGTTGCTCAATGGGCAAATTTTGCTCCACATGTAGGGGATTGTTTAATGAGGTAGAAACTAGGGTAGCAGCCAAAAAGGTTAGGATATGATTAGTCTACTATAATTGTATGATAATAAGCTGCTTATTTTGGGTAGGGTCTAAAATTTACCCTTTTCCTCTAATTGACGATTATAGAATTTGGCTAGAAGTTCAAATAAGGGATGTTCATGAGTGGATATTAGCTATGGAAGTATCTCCTCTATTCAAATGTGAATACGCATTTATTCTGTTATGGGTGGAATATCATCGTATATAGGTTTATGTACCTCTTCTTATTGATTTTCTTTATTTTGGAAAGATCCAAATGGATCATAAAACCATTCTTCATCGAAATTTAGGTTATAAGTAGCTCTGATTCTTGTATATTTAGGCATATTTAGACTGATGATCTTCATACTAGACTCAAGATGAGATATTTAAATTGACCCAATATGAATGTGTGCAAAACTCTACTTTAACAATTCAAAGTGAATTTTTGGATTTGATAAAAGTTTTTGAAGTCAAGTTGTATCTTGATATATTTTTAAAATACTTCTTGGTTAAGGTAGAAATCCCAATGTAAACTTGTCAAAGTAGAACAATGTCTGGTTTGAATTGTTTTTATAAAACTTTGAGTGAAATGTTTGAAAAGTCAAGAATAATTTATTGAATGTCCTTTAACTAAATGTGTTCTTAAAATCTCAAAAATGTTTGGTTTTGACTTAATGTTTGAATTCAATTCAATTTTGACTTTTAGAGTTGACTTGAGTTCAAAGGTGACTTTAGTTGACTTTTAAAATTTGAATTCATCTGACCTTTTGAAATTTTTACTTTTGAAAGTTGACTCTCTTGGTTTAAAATGAACTTGATTGGGAGTTGAATGAGAATTGAATTTTAGTTTAAGCAAACCTAATTTAGATTTATATTGAAATGGATAGCATAACGGTATAATAGGGATAAATTATTGTACTAAATCGGTAGCATAACACTTATAATGGAATAAAGATAACCTAAAAATTGGGTAGAATAATGCCTTATCACATGAGTTTAAAATGGAAATGTTTTGGACTTGGGCTACATCTAACTTATTTAATGTGTAAGATGTGTCATCAAAATAAGGATAAGATAACACTCATTATGAACAAACCCTATCTTTAGTGGAAGAATGAGTGTGCAACAAAGTGTAGTCCATGAAACTAACTTGAAGCGATGACATATTAGTTTCACCTAACCCTCACTTTAACCAGTGTATCGTGAAATATTAAGAGAGGTTGGTTTCCCTCACACTACAAGTTGTTTACGATCGAAGGTCTTAGTCTAAAATATTAAGATGATTATTATAAATGGTGCCCAATATAACTTAGTGAATAGAGATCAAAATCCATTGAAGAAGAAAAAATAATGGGCAATTTACAAGAGGGTATAGCCCCTTCATAACCACTTCAGCCGTAAAAGGTCTCAGTGAAGTGATACCATAAATTTGAACTCTAATGGTGAAGTCTGATAGCATAGCATTAAGGATAAACCCCTTACTATCATGAAAACCTTTATAGGGAATTTTTTATGTTCTTAATGATGAATGGCCTCAATTTATATCTCTTGTAAGATGTATGGGGTTAGTACATACATTGGGAGATGAAACCCTAGGTGTTATGCCCTAAGGACTCATAAAAGGAGATGAAATCCACCCTGTGTAGTCAACAAAGAATAAAATAGAACAACAATAACCTATGTGTTTTTTGTCACCTAGGCTACCTAAAGGGAGCAAGGGGAAAGCATATGCATGATATATTATTTACAATCAAGGTACACAAGTAATGAAAGAAAGAAAATAAATCTTTTAGAACACAAAATGCAAGTGTTTAATTCTTTTTAGTTACACCAAAAGAAAGTGTTCAAAAAGAGTGTTGTTTGTGTACAAATCAAGCAAACATGCAATGAACAAGTTAAGATTTTGACTTGTGGTCTTTGGCAAGTATGGGAAGTTGAATAACTAAAAGTTTAGCTCATGATAAAATCACACAGAGCGATCTCTCCATTTAACAGGGCAATATCATCGATTTATAGGGCGATCCCATTGGTCTACAAACAAAAGAAACAACAAACATGAAACTGGTGCTTCTACCAATTAACAAGGTAAAATCACCAATTTTTATCTAATACCATTGATTTTCAAGGTGATCTCATTGATTTTTAAAATGACAAATATGAATAAAACAAAGATTGTTACCTTCATGATGTTTTCATTTAGCAAGTTAATATCACTGATGTGTAGGGTCATACCATTGATTTGCAGGGCAGTCCTATCATTAGGGTTTTTGATCTCAACAATTAAAGATTGAATGGAGTTTAGAATGTTCCAATCGATATACAAAGCTATCTAATCAATAAATATAACATTCTTGCCATTTTCCTTAAAAATTTGTTGAGAGATAGAAAATAATAGAAAAGTGATATCGTTATTAGATAGGTTGATATCTCCAATTACAAGAAGTGAATCCACCAATACACAAAGCATTCCCACTGATATGCAGAAAACATAAAAATGGAAAATTTAAGAGAAAATAAATTAAACTAAGCTAAAATGATCTAATTTCAAAATTAGATGATTATGGAATATTCTCAAGAGGATTAGGGGGTGCGTTGTCCCATTGGGCGTGCCATATGTAAACACATGATTGTAAAAAATATTAGTTCTTATTAGTCATTAAATTAAACATGAAAACAATAAGCAACATAACATCATAGGCATGGTGCTCAGATTGGGAAATGTTTAAGAAGTAACAAACTAACAAATAAAAGACAAACAAAAGATGATTATACCTTCCACATAGATGTCACCATCCAGATGTAGATGTGTTGAGCCTAGACTATAATGCATGTCAATGCCTCAACTTCATGTAGATAACATCTCCCCTTGACTATTTATGATTTGGATGAAGAATGTAGGAAATGGTGAAGTTTTTGCTTGATATTTGTAGAGTAAGTTTGTGCCATAAAAGCTTGTCTATAATGTCAAATTAACCTTATATTTATAGACTTCTCAGATTGATTTTGTTCATCTAGTGAAGATCATGATGTGTGGTTAGAATTTAGCCTAATTTGGAGAGTTAATGCCATTAATATTTAGGGTTAGACTGTGCATTTATTAGGCATGGGTTTACATTTTTTTATATTTTCTTACATTTATGTTAATGCTTGACAAATTTCCATGTGATGTTATGATGATGTCATGATTCCAAATATTTAAATCCACTTTGACATGTGAATGGAGGAATAATTCAATGAATGAATTTAGAAAATAGGAAATTACAAAAGCTATGGAATTTACCATTAAAGGAAGATTATGTTAATTAACTTAATCCAAAGTGATGTGACTTTTGAAAGTTGAATTTTAGACACTTCATTTTAATCACTTTCGTATCTAAAACTACAATCAAGAACAACTTTATGTAATCGCATGTAAATTTAATCAAAAATACCAAAAGACCTAATTTACCTGCACAACTATCATTTTAACCCAAAATTATAATGACACATCCATGATTGGGGAAATGGATCATAGTGCATCATTAATCTTATCTAGTGCATCCGTAATGGAAGCAACCCTTTGTAAGTGTCTACATGAGATAATTAAAGGAATTCTTGTTTGACAAATAGAACATTACAAAAGTTACCATTCTTCTAAGTGCTAATTAATCACCTTGATTAATTAGCCTAACCATTCCTCTAATGGAAAATTCCATGAATTTGGAATAACTATTTTAATCAAAATAGAATTAAATTATTGATTCACATTGGTGATGTCACTCATGAAAGTCTATGGGAAAGAGAAGGAGTGCAAGCAAGATCTTACACCTCTAGTATACAATCTTCCTCTTACACCCCTCTTTCACACTTGAAGAGGACTAATGGCTGCAATTTCCTTTTAGCATGCTTTCCACTCTCCAAAAGGTTTTAAATGACATGTCATACACACTCCATGTGTGTGATCATGAGTTTGAGGACTCATCCTCCACCGTTGATCTTGATCTCAAATCAACGGTTCACAAACATCTAGAAAGTCTATAAATACAAGGGCCTTTGGCCATTATAGACAAGCTTCTTCATACAAACTTACTCTATCAAATTATACAAGGAACTTCAACCAATTCTCTTACCAAGTCATGAAAATAATCAAGTGTAGATAAGGAGAGGTGATTCCCACATGTGAAATTAAACATTGCCAAAGATTTCATAGCCTACAAACAAAGCTCAACTTCTTAAAATTAGTTCTCAAAAAAAAATCTAAGTAGGTATAAACATTGTGTTTGTCTTCTAATGTGCATTTTTTTTCTTATTTTTCATATAGTTTAACGTAGTGATTAGGCTTGAGATGTTAGTTCTTCAAGTTTATTTTGAATTCATTGATTAACAGATCGACTAACCTCTCTCAGATTTATAATCTACATAATGGCATGCCTAATGGGACCCAAAAGATTCAACACACCCCAAAAGATCTTATAGACTATTTGAATTCCTCTAATTACCATAATTAATCTTGAAAACATGTTAATTCATTTTTTTTTTCCAAATTTTGTTAATTTTAGTGGTAGGTCATAATCGTGAAATCATTATGTATAATTGTGAACTTGTGAATACAAAATTATGAAATTACCACAAACTTGAGCAAAAACATCACTTGTAGTGGTGACATAATTGGTTCTAACTTTATTTTATTATGTGTAGGTCCTAATTGTGAAATCAAAACCATTCAGTGAAATCATCAATTACAATGGCAAAATCATTTTACAATATTTTCTTTATGCCTAATTATGAAATTGTAGGAAACTTTAGTGAAATCATTTTATAATTCACTAAATCATTATGTACTATTTTCTGTTATGACTATGTTTTTATAGAATAGTGCATTCAAAGATAACTTCAATAAAATTATTCTATAAATTCACAAAATTGTTTTTGTGCATTTTTTACCTCACTATTCAGCTTTATGTTAGCTTAAATTCAAATTTTTTTGTCTCTGTATTTCTATTTTACTATTTTGACTATGTTTTGTAGAGAAACAAATTTAGAAGATACTTTTGAGAAATCATTTTTTCTACAGTGGAATTATTATAACAATATTTGTGTAAATGTAACTAACTTTACCGAAATCATCGACTTCAGTGGTGAAATCATTTTCTATATTTTTCTATAAATATGTAGAATAATATTAGCGAAATCATCAACCCTAATAGTGAAATTGTATTCAGTAGTAGCAAAATCATTGTGATATTTATGTATTCAATTTTGAAAAATGGTGAATTTGATTGTCTAAGCAGTGAAATTAGACTACAAAATTACAAAATCATTTTGTGGCAAAAGAAAAACAAGACTTAAACAAACTTATTTTTAATCTCCTTGTTAGCTCAAAACCATAATTTTCAAACTTATAACCATTTGTGATAGAGGACCTTGATAAAAAAAGGTGTGTGTTTTATTCTAAGCAAAGTAATTTGATTTTTTAGCACATCTAGATTTAGGTTTAAAATGAATTCACATTTTCATTTGGGTTATAATAAAAACTTGTTTATTTTCTAAAGTTCTTTCCTTTCTTACAAGTTTTTAATTTTTTCTTGAGTGTCTTATGGGGTTGTTTTATGTGTATTCTCTCCCATTTTGGGTGACTCGGAAACATAAATTTCCTATTTGCCTTATACCCTTCTTTTTCCTTTGATCATGTGGGGTAAAGTTCATCACCTTCACGTAGGTCCTAGGGGTGCATTGACTAGGAAGTCATATCTTAGCATCATACCAACCCCATTATCTAATAAGGTATATAAATTAAGGCTACATCAGTGGTATCTTAGATGAAAGGTCTCTCAGAGCTTGATTTTTTTGGTAGCATTTCATTAAAATCTTATGGTTGAAGTGGTCATAAAGGGACTAGATCCTTTGGTGAATGGCCCATTAATTCTCTACGTCTAATTGACATGTGTTTTTTAATCCACACACAATAAGGTATATTGAGACCATCTATAAATCCAAGTAAAAACTTTTGAGACCTTATTTTTCCACAAAACATTCATTATTGTAGGGGTGTAAAGGTAATAGTGATCAAAGATATCCTTGCTCGTAAAAACCTTTTGAGATAAGGGTGAGATTAAAACACAACTGATAATTTCAATAATTTATTTAAATAATACTAAATTTTATAATCCTCTCTCAAGGCAAGTATATCGAAGGTTTGAATGAATGTGATGCAAATTCATGTCAGCTATTAGAATTACCTTGTAATGTTTGTGTGTTGTTACTTAATTATTTTGTTAAAACTTTGTTTATATTTAAAACCAAATCAATAAAAACCAAGTTCAAATCCAAACCTTTTTTATACACGCACAAAAAGGCATTACTCTACCAAATTTATAGGTCAAATAAAGGTGACATGTCAAACTTGGTTGAAATACCTACATTTCTTATCCAAACTATGTCGTTAGGCTGCTTAATTTAAACCAAAGCCTTATTCTAATTCAAAATGCCAATTTCAAGCCAATTCAAGACCAAATTTACAAATACTTGTTTAAACCATTGTCATTAAGTCATCTGCTTTATTACAAAAATAGTCTAAAGTTCAAATCCAAATTCTAATTCCAAATCCAAGTTATAATTATGAATCCAAGTTTCAATTTTGAAGTCAAACAATTTTGCAGCCAAAACCTAATTATTGTTCAAATTATGTTGTTATGTCATTAGTCTTATTCTAATTCTAGTCAAATTGTTCCAAGTTTCAATTATAGACAAATAGTTCCAAATTCAACCACAGTCAGCGCTTTTCCAAAGCCAAAGTTAAACTTGTTCTAAGGTTGACAAACAGTTCAACCCTTTTATAATTTAAAGGTCTAAGCCTGGTTCAAACTTGATTCAATGATGTTTAAAACCAAATTTGTTCACATGTTTTAGGGTTCCATAGTTCCAAAAGTTTAAGTCAGGTTTCTAAGACCAAAGCCTTCAATTAGAACAAGTTCAAATGTTTCCAAAGTCCAAACATTAAACATTTACATGTGAAACCATTGTACCCAAAGCTTGTGTACACCTTTGAAAACAAGTTTAATTCACATAGCCTTGCTTATTAAAACTATTTACATTAATTTACCCTTTGAGTGTTGTAATCTAATTTGATATTTACCTTGACATGAATAAGATGTTTTGCTCCAAAACATTCAAGTTTTATTCCAAATAGAAGCTCCATACCAAGTCAAGGCTACTTTCAAGTTACCCAAGCCCTTTTCAAGATGAATATCATAAACCTAAACATTTCTAAATATACACATAGTGGGGATATTTATAACCCCTCATTTGATGAAGAATTAGTGTACAACCATATGGGTATGATCATTAGGTAGAGGATGAATAAGATCAACAATACCTTGTCAACATGCCATATAACACAAAAATTGAAAAACATAACCTATTATTAATCAAATTTGTACCCTAAGGAGGTATACTCCAGCCTCACTCAATTTGATGTAACATGGAAACATCTCTCAAGTTGTGGGTGACCTATGAGAGAGATGAGTCCCTAGATTGAAGGGCTAGCTCACTTGCACCACACCTAAAACTAACCACTAATCTAATTAATTTGAATTAAAATGGATAGAATGAGATTAAAACTAACCTAACATAGGTGATGCACTAATATTAACTCCACAAGACTACCTAAACTTTCACTATGAGAGGGAAATTTACAAAACTGATATCAACACCCAAGGTTCTTCTAATAAAAGTGTTTCAACATGAAGGTAAGATGCCATGTATTTATCAAGGTAGATGAATATAAGGTTTGATTATAGACACTAATACTCTTCCTTACACATAAAGACACACAAAACAACTAACTACACTTCATATGACCTACTAGAAGGCAAATTACTTGCACAAATCATGAGAGAGTGAGATGAGCACAAGGAGAGATAACTATCAGTTGCCATTCACCCATGAAATACTTCACACACTTAAAAAATAAGTTGATAACTTAAAAAAATATTTAAATCTTTTATTCAAAGGCAAAATTGGTACTCAAACTATCAGGGATTCACCATACCAGAAGTGGATATCTTATAAGGCCAAAAGTGATTATTTATATAGAGAAATGGGAAGAGAGAGTGGTGTAGTAGAAGGAGACTGCCAAGTGTCCACCATGAGTTACAAAAATAAAGGAGTTGTGTAATATTCCTGACATACTTACAAATCCATGTGTCTCTCTTCTAAAGATACTCCATTCTCCAAGTGGTGTAAGAGTTAGAACTTAGCTTGACACCTTGATCATCTTCTTAAAAACTACCCTTCCTTGCATAATAAGAGTGATAAATGGGATTATAAATCATAAATTCTCCATGAACACCTTAAAACATTTTAATTTTACACCTATCATGCATTAATAAACTCCTCTGATCTGACATTTCATCATTCATACACCTAGGTGTCTTACAACACCTTATTTCCCATGCCTAGCTTTGTCCAACTGGCTTAAAACTTGAGCTCATATTCTTAAAGTCACTCTATCTCCATGTATGGCCTTAAAATATATTATTATACCTATAATAATATATTTGTGTTCCTATAAAAACTATTAAGACTCCATTTTTCTCCTCAAGCTCTCATTAAGACTATATTCCTTATAGCACTAAAACCCTGTCAACCTCATTGTGT